>JBAMBO010004526.1:0-579952 GCA_037044535.1 Lordiphosa magnipectinata | reverse complement strand
ATAACGATAACGATAACGATAACGATAACGATAACGATAACGATAACGATAACGATAACGATAACGATAACGATAACGATAACGATAACGATAACGATAACGATAACGATAACGATAACGATAACGATAACGATAACGATAACGATAACGATAACGATAACGATAACGATAACGATAACGATAACGATAACGATAACGATAACGATAACCATAACGATAACGATTTAGATAACGATTTAGATAACGATAACGATTTAGATAACGATAACGATTTAGATAACGATTTAGATAACGATAACGATTTAGATAACGATTTAGATAACGATAACGATTTAGATAACGATTTAGATAACGATTTAGATAACGATTTAGATAACGATTTAGATAACCATAACGATTTAGATAACGATTTAGATAACGATAACGATTTAGATAACGATAACGATTTAGCTAAATCGTTATCGTTATCGTAAATCGTCTATCGTTATCGTAATCGTTATCGTTATCGTATATCGTTATCGTTATCGTAAATCGTTATCGTTATCTAAATCGTTATCGTTATCTAAATCGTTATCTAAATCGTTATGGTTATCTAAATCGTTATCTAAATCGTTATCTAAATCGTTATCTAAATCGTTATCTAAATCGTTATCGTTATCTAAATCGTTATCTAAATCGTTATCGTTATCTAAATCGTTATCTAAATCGTTATCGTTATCTAAATCGTTATCGTTATCTAAATCGTTATCTAAATCGTTATCGTTATCGTTATCGTTATCGTTATCGTTATCGTTATCGTTATCGTTATCGTTATCGTTATCGTTATCGTTATCGTTATCGTTATCGTTATCGTTATCGTTATCGTTATCGTTATCGTTATCGTTATCGTTATCGTTATCGTTATCGTTATCGTTATCGTTATCGTTATCGTTATCGTTATCGTTATCGTTATCGTTATCGTTATCGTTATCGTTATCGTTATCGTTATCGTTATCGTTATCGTTATCGTTATCGTTATCGTTATCGTTATCGTTATCGTTATCGTTATAATTATCGTTATCATTATCGTTATCGTTATCGTTATCGTTATCTAAATCGTTATCGTTATCGTTATCTAAATCGTTATCTAAATCGTTATCGTTATCTAAATCGTTATCTAAATCGTTATCTAAATCGTTATCTAAATCGTTATCGTTATCTAAATCGTTATCTAAATCGTTATCTAAATCGTTATCAAAATCGTTATCTAAATCGTTATCTAAATCGTTATCAAAATCGTTATCTAAATCGTTATCTAAATCGTTATCTAAATCGTTATCTAAATCGTTATCTAAATCGTTATCTAAATCGTTATCTAAATCTTTATCTAAATAGTTATCGTTATCTAAATCGTTATCGTTATCTAAATCGTTATCGTTATCTAAATCGTTATCGTTATCTAAATCGTTATCGTTATCTAAATCGTTTTCGTTATCTAAATCGTTATCGTTATCTAAATCGTTATCGCTATCTAAATCGTTATCGTTATCTAAATCGTTATCGTTATCTAAATCGTTATCGTTATCTAAATCGTTATCGTTATCTAAATCGTTATCGTTATCTAAATCGTTATCGTTATCTAAATCGTTATCTAAATCGTTATCTAAATCGTTATCTAAATCGTTATCTAAATCGTTATCTAAATCGTTATCTAAATCGTTATCTAAATCGTTATCGTTATCTAAATCGTTATCTAAATCGTTATCTAAATCGTTATCGTTATCTAAATCGTTATCTAAATCGTTATCGTTATCGTTATCTAAATCGTTATCTAAATCGTTATCGTTATCGTTATCGTTATCGCTATCGCTATCGCTATCGTTATCGTTATCGTTATCGTTATCGTTATCGTTATCGTTATCGTTATCGTTATCGTTATCGTTATCGTTATCGTTATCGTTATCGTTATCGTTATCGTTATCGTTATCGTTATCGTTATCGTTATCGTTATCGTTATCGTTATCGTTATCGTTATCGTTATCGTTATCGTTATCGTTATCGTTATCGTTATCGTTATCGTTATCGTTATCGTTATCGTTATCGTTATCGTTATCGTTATCGTTATCGTTATCGTTATCGTTATCGTTATCGTTATCGTTATCGTTATCGTTATCGTTATCGTTATCGTTATCGTTATCGTTATCGTTATCGTTATCGTTATCGTTATCGTTATCGTTATCGTTATCGCCCCATTTCACTTTATTTCGGATTCTATCCTTACAAACCGAGTTTCAAGCCAATCCGAAGAAAAATAGCTCTTTGCCTACAGAATTTTCCGGGAATTTTCACACCCTGTGGGCGGATTTTCCGACATTGGAAAATCACATTTCAAATTATTTCGTATTGTATCCTTACAAACCGAGTTTCAAGTCAATCGGAGGAAAAATAGTTTTTTGCATGCAGAATTTTCCGGCCATTTTCCTCCTAGGCGGATTATCCATAATCGGGAAAACACGTGTCGAATTATTTCGCGTACTACGCTTACAAACCCAATTTCATGTCAATCTGATGAAAAACAAAATTTTTCCCATACAAACTTTTCCGACGCTTTTCCGACTTTTCCGGTTGGAGTTTTCCAAAACCCCATCTTAGTACTCCCTTTCACCACTAATGGAAACTCCTGTCCGAATTTCAGCCCTCTATCTCTCACCGTTTGCGCTCTGCGTTGATTGCCAATCAGTCAGTGAATCAGTCAGTCAGGACAAACTGTTTTATATAGATAGTAGAAGTAGATATGTATATATATTCTTGATCAGCTCGAAACGTATTTAAAATATCCCGAAACAGCCTTACAGCAAGAATTTCTGGATTGAAAAAATCGTTCTTGAAATAACACTTTTGTACTTGAATCAAGTATATTCGTACTTACCCTACTATTGACACCGTTTGTACTTGATTCAAGCACAAAGTTCTTGGTTTTTTCTGAGTGTAGAGACAATATGGCCATTTATTAGGTCATGAAGGAACATAACTCCATGACAGATTGTACAATCTTGCAGAGACGGTATGCTTAATAGACGGATTCTATCCATATAAATACTTTAGAAGAGTTCATATTATGGCTGAATAATAAGCCGAGGTCTGTAACCGCATGCATGCGCTTGAGCTTGCGCGGTATATACCTGTATATACCCACCGCGAAACAGAGTACATAAGTACATACTTTCCTGAGTAACCCTATGGTAATCGAATGCCGAACCAGAATACGAAAAAAGAAAGAAAAGCAAAGCGCAAAACAAATGCAATGCTAGCACCGTTATTTTGTCTTCTAACTTGCACGCGTTTTCTGCATTGCTGGAACATTCTTTGCTTTTGCCGTTTACTTCAGTTGTGACAGCATTTGCAATTGTGCGTAGCTACGAGTCCAAAGTGAAAACTAAAGTGAAGTGGATAATAGCCGACACTAAGAATAAAACGACGTTCCAAAACCCAGCACAAGCGGACTATTATTTGAACGATTTCGTTCGTGAATAATAGTTCACAAAAAATGCTCGACGTTCACGAAAAAACACCACTAAAAAGCTTTCTTACTAAATCTAGCACAAGTCATAACCGAATGCGAACATCGAGCATAGAGAACAATTTTACATTCTACAATAATAATTATTACTTAATAACAAAAAAAAACATAATTAACAAAAACAACAAAAAAATCTTCAGGTCCACGCTGATTTGAACTCTTGCTTTTGCCGCCTAAGCGTGCTACAAACAAGGCAAAGCTTTAGAAAAGCTCTCAGAGGTTCTGAGTTCGAACCCTAGAGAAGGAAGATTAAATAAAAAACGAGAAGGCCAAGCTAACTTCGTCTGTGCCGTTTTTATACCATTGCAAAAGCTGTTTTTGAAATGACAGAGTTTAAGAACGCTTAGATTAAAATCAAAAACTTTTGTAACTAAAATCCATTTTCCGTCAGAAGAACATCTGATTTCGACCAAATTTCGGGAATCTTTTTGAAAACATATCAAATTACCAATCGCCAAGTTTAAGAACGATAAAATTGAAAACAAAAAAGTTTTTCTCACTAAGACTCATTTTCCGACCGATAAGTCCTATGGCAGCCTGAAGATATAGTCATCTGATTTCGATCAAATTTATCAAATTAGTTTGGAAGTGTTTAATATTTATAATCACCAACCTTAAGAACGATTTACTTGAAAACAAACAAATTTTTTTCACTAAGACCCATTTTCCGACCGATCGGTCCTATGGCAGCTATAAGATATAGTCATCCGATTTTGACCAAAGTTTGCAAATCTGTTTGAAAGCATATAATATTAATAATGACCGTGTTTGGGAACGCTAACACTAAGAACAAAAAAGTTTTTCTCACTAAGACCCATTTTTTGACCGATGGTTCCTATGGCAGCTATAAGATATAGTCATTCGATCCGGTCGGTTCCGACATATTAGCAGCGTGCAGTAAAACGAAGACTCTGTGCAAAATTTCAGCTCGATAGCTTTAAAACTGAGAGACTAGTTTGCGTAGAAACAGACGGACAGACAGACGGACAGACAGACAGACAGACAGACAGACAGACAGACAGACGGACAGACAGACAGACGGACGGACAAAGCTCAATCGACTCAGCTCGTCGCCCTGATCAAGAATATATATAGTTTATGGGATCGGAAATTAATATTTCTATGCGTTGCAAACTTCTGGGCAAAATTATAATACCCTTTGCAAGGGTATAATAAAACGAAAAAGGAAAGCTAACTTCGTCTGTGCCAAAGTTTTGATACACTTGAAAAAGCTCGCTCGAAAGGTTAGCGATTTTGACCAAACTTCGCAGATCAGTTTGAAAACATTTAATTTTAATAATGACCGAGTTTAAGAACGCTAACATTAAAAACAAACAAGTTTTCTCACAACAACCCATTTTTCGAACGATCGTCTCTATGGCAGCTACAAGAAGTAGTCATCCGATCCAGGCGGTTCCGACATATTAGCAGCGCGCAGCCAAAAGAAGACACTGTGCAAAATTTCAGCTCGATAGCTTAAAAATTGAGGGACTCGTTTGCGTAGAAACAGACGGACAGACGGACGTACAAAGCTCAATCGACTCAGCTCGACATGCTGATCAAGAATATATATACTTTATGTGTTCGGAGATGATTCCTTCTATGCGTTTCAAACTCCTGGGCAAAATTATAATACACTTTTCAAGTGTATAAAAAAGAAAAATTAATTTAATATAGAATTTAAAATTAGTTTACCTTTGAAAAAGGAAGAGAAAAATTTATTAACCTTTTTTTTTAGCGTTCATATTGCGAGCACAGAATGTTCTTAAAACATACCCAAGCCGTTCGGAAAGTGAGCACAAAATGTTTATAATATGACACCCGCTGATCACTGTTCAAGAAAAAGCGAGATTTCTCTACTTTTGTCAACGAATGGGCTTGATTTCGGTAGATTTATAACGAATTTCGTTCTGAGTGTATTTCCACCATGGGAATGAAACTTTATTTCTTGAAATGAGAAATCACTAACCGTTGAAGCAAACTTTTAAAAGTGTGTTAAAACATCGGCACAGACGAAGTTAGCTTTATTTTCTCGTTTTATTTTTGATTTATCCGTTTACTACATTTTTTATAAAAATTTTTTTATTTTTAGATTGGAAGTTTGACTGCTGTTCGGCGCAGCAGCTAATTTTAAGTAGCCTCCACAACTCTTGTTGCACCCCTCGCTAATTATCTATGTTCAATAATTTGCTGTTATCTTACTCTTCATACGCTCAACTCAAGCATTCTGAGCTTGAGTGCCTAAATCTTTGCCTTTGTTAAGTCAGTTGTAATTTGAGAGCTATCGAGTGCAGCAGCATCTTCGCGATCGAACATTTTTGTGTATTCCAATTTATCCACGGCCACGCCCTTAATAAAATAAATGTAACTGATGAAAAGAAACTTCTCGGACTTTTCTTTTTTTTCAAAGTTGTCGAAAAAGCTCGGCAGATTCCAACATTTTGGTGACCCCGACGTGATCGTGGTTAATAATATTGTGCATAAACAATTACCAAAAATAATTAATTTAACTTTCGAATTGTCTGCGCTGTGCACATGCAAACAATAACGGTTTCATATCAGTGGATAAAAATGTTCACACACACATAAGAACTGCGTACGTGTGCTTGTGTGTGCGAATCTGTTATATTTTTCGTCTTTGCTTTCGCCCTTTGCTTTGGCCACCTGCATAGAAACGTCTCGCAATAGAACAGTCATTCGCTTTGCCTTGATTCTAACGGTGATCTCGTGTTCGTAGTTGTTGCAGCTGCAGTCAAAAAATAGTTATACATTTTTCTCGGGGCTGAACACACGCGCGCTCATAGCCAACATAAACTGCAACGTGCAATCGGTATTTTTTGTTAAAAATTCATCGACATGGAGGATTCATTAGCTAACACCAAGGCTCCTAATGATTCTTCAGCCAACAACACTACTCCTAACGAATCGTACGGCTCTGCTGCTGCATCCAGTGGACGCACACCCGTAGACCGGATTGCATTTTTACAGCAAAAAACAAGTGCTATATTTGACCGGCTTAAAGCTATTTCTGCTGAGATGGATGATCAGAGGCTGAAAGGCATGGATGAATATGTTCTAAGTGGACCGCTGGAATCATTAAATAAGCTGGAGTCTAATTTCATCATTGCGCATGCAGGCCTAGAGGAGCTGAATTTCGATTCCATATCTAGTGAGCTGCCTGGCTCAACACTGTTCCACCTTTAGAGTCAATACGAACGAGTCCCAATCATTAGTGGTTATGTCCAATCGATCCCGCTTGCCTCAGTTGGAGCTGCCTAAATTCAATGGGGCATACACAGAGTGGGCAAGTTTCTTCGCAATGTTCACTTCTGTAATTGGCAAGGAGGCGGAGATCACTCCTATAGAAAAGCTGCAACATCTGCGATCCTGTTTAATTGGCACTGCGCTCGACGCAATCAGCTCTTTGGAAATTAATCAGGCTAACTACGCAATTGCAATTAATATTCTTCAAAAGCGATTTGATAATAAGCGTCTCATTTTACAGGCACACATCAGGGAGGTATTTGGGCTGGGCAAGGCAGATGCATCTGTGGGCAAGCTGCGAGAGCTGACTGACAAGGTTACTTCGCACCTCCGGGCATTAGAATCGCTTGCCACCACGGAAGAAGTGGCTGACTGCATTCTCGTGCAAACTTTGCTCCAGAAGCTGGACAAGAATACTCAGGCCAAATGGGAGGAAAGTTCTCCGAGCAACGAG
This sequence comes from Lordiphosa magnipectinata, assembly GCA_037044535.1. NCBI lineage: Eukaryota > Metazoa > Arthropoda > Insecta > Diptera > Drosophilidae > Lordiphosa > Lordiphosa magnipectinata. The sequence continues at coordinate 572,675 of JBAMBO010004526.1, read as the reverse complement.
CTGCCATCCTGGGAGAAATTATCAACCTTCTGGGAGAAGCGATGCCGAACGCTTGAGAATGTGCAGTACGCTATTCAAGAGCAGGATAGTCAGGTGGGCAAGTCTGGAAAAACTGTGAGTACGCATCAGAGAAAGTCGTTTGTAGCTGCAAATGCTTCGCCAGATACGTGCATAATTTGTGACGGCACAGATCACCAGATTTACCACTGCAAAACATTCGAAAACTTATCGCCAATCGCTCGTCATAAAGTGGCTAAGAGGCTTTCATTGTGCCTTAACTGCTTAAAAAGAGGGCATCAAATGAAAGATTGCAAATCTGGTTCCTGTCGTTCTTGCGAACTAAATCATCACACTCTTTTGCATTAAAATCGTCCTGCTACTCAATCTACTACTCAAAACTCTGCCCAATCAACCACATCGCAATCTACTGCCATGATCGCTATGTCGCCAGCCTTGCCTCAAGCCTTTATATCTCACTCTTCGTCTGATGTTGTGCTACTAGCCACTGCTGTTGTCCTAGTATAAAACCGTGCTGGCACACTCGTATCCTGCCGTGCACTTTTGGATTCAGGCTCTCAAATACACTTCGTTACATACATTTCGTCGATTCGCAAACCAACTTCAACTTCGCAAAACTATATCGCACGCTGCAGTCTCAGGTATTGGAGATACCAATTTCTCAACCGAAGGATACTCAGTCGACCTCGTGCTGAAGTCGCGGACTTCAGATTTCACTACCAGCCTCACTGCCATAATTGCGCAAACGATTACTGACAATCAGCCAGGGATGTCAGTGAGCACTACCAATTGGAACGTTCCCTCAAATATTCAGCTGGCCGATCCCTCGTTTCATTTGGCACAACGGATAGATTTGCTCATCGGAGCAGGTCTGTTTTTCGAGTTGTTGTGCGTGGGGCAGATTCAGCTTGCACCTGGATTACCATTGCTACAAAAAAACCCATCTTGGTTGGATCCTCTCTGGTGGCGGTCATAGGACCCAAAAACTGTCATCTTTTGTCTTTAGCCAAATGTCTTCGGAAGGCACCAATACCAGCACTCGGCTGGACGATTTGGTGCGTCGCTTCTGGGAAGTGGAGCACACCTTTGAGCCAATATCTAAAGCTACAACGGAAGAGCTTCAATGTGTGGAGCATTTCAAAGGCCACTACACTCGATTACCCTCTGGGAAATATAACCCGAATAATAACCCGAATCTCAAGGCAAAATACTCCGCATTTATTGAGGAATATCTGACCCAAATATTTCCTGCCACACCATTGCGTAGTTAAAGAAGACAGTACTACAACAAGTCTGAGAGTTGTATTCGACGGCTCCGCAGCGACAACTTCTGGGTTCTCATTAAATGAGCTTCTTATGGCAGGACCCACAATTCAGGCCAATCTTTTCAATATACTCATTCGCTTTCGTACATTTCCCATTGCTCTTTCAGGTGACATCTGTAAGATGTACAGGTGCATTCGGGTCGCTGCTCCTGACAACATGCTTCAGTGTATCTTGTGGCGAAACTCTCCTGACGAAGACATTCAAGTCTATAAGCTGGACACGGTCACCTACGGGACAAAGCCTGCCGCGTTTCTTACCATACGCGCAATGCATCAACTGGCCATGGATGAGTCTTTATCATACCCGTTTGGCTCGCTAAGAAACTTAAGAAACTTTTACGTTGACGATATGATATCTGGAGGCAGTTCTACTGAAGAAGTTCGTGACATCATGCATCAAACCACTCAGCTTCTTGCTCGGGGGCACTTTCGGTTAAGAAAGTGGTGCCCCAACTCACCGGATGTACTTCATGATGTCCCAGAGAAGGACAAGGAAAGCTTTCTCAAATTTGATGACGGCAGCGATGTGACCAAGGCGCTTGGTTTGGCATGGGCGCCGCATAATGACATGTTCTTTCTCACTTTTGCTCCACAGATAGGTTTGGCAAGCACACTAAGCGTTCTGTACTGGCCACTATTGCACGATGCTATGATCCACTTGGGCTCATAGGACCTACCTTGACCAGAGCGAAAATCATCTTGCAACGCATGTTGTGAAGTATCACATTTTTAGCTAGGGACATATTTTAGTCTATAAGTTGTTTTATAGATCATAAGAAGTTAGGGAACATTTTGTAGCTCATAAGTACACTGAAGTCATAGAACTAGTTCACGAGGTGATCATCACTGACGACCAGCAGCAGCCACAACATGCAAGCAGCAGCACACGCACATACAAACGCAAGCCGGTTGACAACGAGCGGCGCCAACAGAAGCCACGCGCTTACACACACCCACACATACCAACGGAGCCAGCCAGATGCGAGCGACAAACGGTATGCAGCAGCCACGACATGCACACAGCAGCACACGCACATACAAACACAAGCCGGCGGACAGCGAGCGAGCGACGCCAACAGAAGCTACGCACTTACAGCAACACACGCACATACAAACACAAGCCGGCGGACAGCGAGCGAGCGGCGCCAACAGAAACTACGCACATACCAACAGAGCCAGCCAGATGCGAGAGACCAACGGTATGCACATACCAGCAGACATACACACAGCGAGCACACGCACATACAAAGTGCAAGCCGGCAGACAACAAGCGACAACAACAACTGAAAACTACGCACTCACACACACCCACACACACGCATGCCAGCAAACCAAAACCCACCCCGATGCGATCGCTTGGCCCGCGTCAGCCATGCGTTAGAGCGAGAGGCATGCAGCGGCGGCCACAAAGCTGCAGAATTCTGGAGCAGCGGTGCCAGAATTAGGTCACGGCCAACGTTTGGCAAACGCGAGGAGGGAGTCGAGTTTTTCCCGCGATGATCGACGGACGTGTTACAATCCCCACTCTCGAGCCGGTATCGTATAGTGCCCCGCCCCCGCCGTAGTACAAACTCGTGCCCAACGAGAATCCTGTGTGGAGTCCATCGACGAGGAGCAGAATCCAAAGGAAAAAAAACCCGATAATCAGCAAGGGAATAACAGCGAGGGAAATCTAGTCCAGCGGGTAAGCCAGGCTTAGCTGCCACAGGAGGTAGGGAAAACAATGGTGCGGTTAGGGAAACCTCCCCTTTTTGTGTTCACATGTGCCCCAGCCCCCCTTGAAAAGTTGTAAAAAGGATCAAAGTAACAATAAACCTGTGCAAAATACGTTAAATTCGCGCATTTGTTAGCCATTAGTGTCCCCAACTCAACTGTACCACGGTTGATCAAGCTAGCATGCCTTGCTGGGTCGCCGAAGGCATGCGACTGGAGTAAGCGTGGTCGGTACACGTGGGTAAAGGGTCGATTTGCACTGGGTCGCAGGCATTTCGACGTGATACACACGGAGAGTGGGTACACCGTAGAAGTTACTGGTAGCTTGGTTCCTACGGCCTCACTGTACCGGGTGGGTCAAATTAACACACCTTGCTGGGTCGCCGGAGGTGTGGTGTTTTGGCCGACTTGGACCGGCATACGTGGGCAAGGCGTCATTTTGCGCTGGGCTGCCGGCAAAGTGACGCGTTGCACACCTGTGTCGTATGTGCAGTGGGTGCGTCTCAAGCGGGTGTGAGGTTAGGTCTGGCCAACCTGTGCTGGGTCGCCGGCAGGTGGCTAGGGTTGACCTCTCAATCGTTAAGGGACCCGCTACGTTGAGCTGGGTCGCCGTCAGCGTGGTGGGTACCAAAAAGGCAACCCCATTTAGACAAGTTTTGCCAAAACTATCAGAATTTTTCCCTTCCCAAGTCCCGGCACTTCTATAAATTTTCTTGTAAGTGACCTTGGACAGGACTGAGTCCTACCTCAGCTGAAAAACTTCCTTACAATGTGGAGAGACAAATTGCAATGGGATGAAAGCTTGCCTCAGTCCTTGGAAGCGTCTTGGAGCGGATTTTGCAAAGATTTTGCTAATGTAGAACACGCCACATTTCCTCGCTACGTACTGCAGCTCAAAGGCAGCTTCGAGATACATGCCTTTTGTGATGGCAGTCTGGAAGCCTACGGAGCATATATTTATGTTCGATCGCTGGCGGAAAATAGTGTTCAAGTGCTCCTACTTTGCTCAAAGGCTCGAGTTGCCCCTCTGAAAACGCTTACAGTACCCAAGCTTGAGCTTTGTGCTGCCGCTCTGCTCGCACACTTAGTGTCCGAAATCTCAAAAATGGAGCCTTTTGACTGTGAGTTCCATTGTTGGTCAGACTCATCCGTTGTCCTTTCTTGGTTGCAGAAGGAAAAGTCCAAATTCAACATTTTCGTGGCCAATACACACAAAAAAATCTGGTGGGTAAAATTAACTAACGCTGACAGTAACTTTTTTCGAAATTTTTTATGCATGTGGTTTTGTTGTTGCTTGGTAACTGTGCTAACAGTAAAATCTACAGAAGAAATTGTAAAGTTCACGTATTTATTTTAGCTCGTATTTTGTTGTTGCATTTAACAACTGTACGCTGAGTAAATTCAACCACAAATATTTTTTCACATATTTTGTTGTTTTAATAAGTTACTGCTAACTACAGTAAATTTACCATAGAAATAGTTACTCTGACGTGATTTTTTCATCTCATACTTTGTTTTTGCAGCAATTTACTGTACCCACAAGTAAATCTTACCGCACAAATAGTATAACTTTTTAAATGAATTTTGTTGCTTCACGGATTAACTCTACCGACAGTAAATCTAACCGCGGAAATTGTTGATGGAGAAAATTTCATTTTGGCCCTTATATTTATATTGTACTTTCACTGAATTTTAACTTGAGAATTACTAGTGGTCTCATTTATGCGACATTTAAGAAATTTTTCGTGCATGAGGTTAGGCAGATTCAATACAAGTAATATGTTAGACGCGTTTCTATTAACGCGAGCCGTAGCGTAACTGGTAAAGACGTCCGTCCAATCGTGTGTTCAGTCAAAGGGCCCAGAGTTCGAATCCCCCCAAGGTAAGTAAAAATTTTTCAAATAAAATAAAAATGTGTTTAATTCAAACAATTATTTCAGAACCAAAATTGGTGGGTGGGGGTATTAAGGTTGCCTCTTCTGGTCTGGGTTGATGATGAGCTCAAGTAGATTGGCAACTTGTAACAGCGTTAAATTACTATTTTTATGGTAAAATTACTGGTAGACACAGTAAGAAAATCTACTTACTGTACGCATCGGTTAATATTACTAATTTTGTGGGTTGGCGCATTTCTAAACGATATTTTCAGTTAGATTTACTATTGCAATAGTTCTCTTTGCGTAAAGGTTTACGTGATAGTTACTGTCAAATTTTGTGAATTTTACCGACTTTTTGGGTTGGCGCATTTCTAACCCAAAATATCGGTTAAATTTAACCACAGATTTTTTTGTGTGTAGGATCTGTGCTATACAACAGCTGACTGAGAGCAGGAAATGGCATTATGTTCAAACAGCTATGAATCCGGCCGACATACTGTCATAGGGAGCTGCACCGAAGGAGCTTTTGCATTCAACACTTTGGATGAATGGGCCATCGTTTTTGCAACAGCCAAGATGCGCATGGCCAGAACATTCCCTGCCTGAAAGCAAACTTCCAGAGATTCGCCACAAGGTCATGCTATCATCAGATCGGGTCGACATATCGTTGTATTTCAAATACATAAACTCATTTGGCATGATGCAGCGCATTTTTGGATATGTGCACAAGTTCATCAACAAAATTAAGTCGCCTCAGCTGACATCTGAGAACATTCGAGGAGGACTTCACTTGCTGGTTCGGATCATTCAAAGATCTGAATTGTATCCTGAATACCATTCAATGGAAAAGAGGAGATGCGTTGACTCTTCAAGCAATATGGCTTCCCTTTCACCATTTTTGGATGAGTTTAGCTTGATACGTGTTGGTGGGCGGCTACGTCACTCAAACCTTGGATTTGACGCACGCCACCCAATCATTTTACCAAAGGAGCACCCATTGACGTTCGCTATAATCACGCATCTGCATCGCAAGCATCACCACGCTGGTCCACAATCACTGCTGGGCTCTATTTGTTTGTAGTTTTGGCCCATAGGTGGTATGAAAACTGTTGCGCGTGTGCTGCGCAAGTATGTTATATGCTGCAGATCCCGACCTCGTCTTGTTGAACACATCATGGCTGACCTGCCCAAGGAGCGCATCCAAGATTCGCAGGCTTTCTCCGTTACTGGTGTTGATTATTGCGGGCCCTTTTACTATAGGTCAGAGGTGCGCAACAAGGCGCCGCAAAAATGCTACATCAGCGTTTTTATCTGTTTCGCCACCAAAGCCGTTTGGATGGAACTGGTAAAAGATCTTTCTCCTGCGACCTTTCTAAGCGCTCTGAAGCGTTTTGTAGCTACTCGAGGCATACCAAGATGCATTTGGTCGCACAATGGAACTAATTTTGTTGGCGCGAAGAACGAGCTAGAGGACCTTCGGCTCTTATTATTGAGTGAAAGGCATCGGGATGAAGTTCATGCTCACTGCCTCAACAATGGATTCGACTGGCGATTTATCCCTCCTCGATCACCCCACTTCGGCGCTTTATGGGAAGCAGTGGTGATGATGGCTTAACAACACATACCGGTCGATGGCATCGTCTCTTCTTGGCTTTGACGAGCTGCGAACATTGGTTTGCAGAATTCAAGCCATAATCAATTCTCGTCCTCTTGTATCCCTTTCAGAAAATCCCGAAGATCTTGGAGTTCTCACACCAGGCCACTTCCTTACTGGTCGTCCACCTATGGCGTTTCCTGAACCCGACTTGGCGCCACTTAACTTCAATCGACACGATCGCTGGCAACGCGTCACCTTGGTTCAGCAGCTTTTCTGGAAGCGTTGGAGTGAAGAGTACCTAACCCTTCTCCAGCAGCGCGCAAAGTGGCGCACTCCTCAACGTTCAATCCGGGTCAACGACATGGTGTGTGTTAAGGACGAGAACTTGCCGCCCTTAAAATGGCCACTAGCACGGGTCATAAAAACAATCTCTGGAGCTGACGGTGTCATCAGAGTCGCAGACCTACGCACAACCACTGGAACCATTAGACGGGCGGTCAGTAAGCTGTGCTTTCTTCCCGTTGAAGATTCTGTTGAAAGCCCTGCACTTTCAACGGGGGGGAGTATGTTCGGCGCAGCAGCTAATTTTAAGTAGCCTCCACAACTCTTGTTGCACCCCTCGTTAATTATCTATGTTCAATCATTTGATGTTATCTTACTCTTCATTCGCTCAACTCAAGCATTCTAAGCTTGAGTGCCTAAATCTTTGCCTTTGTTAAGTCAGTTGTAATTTGAGAGCCATCGAGTGCAGCAGCATCATCGCGATCGAACATTTTTTTGTATGCTAATTTATCCACGGCACACGCCCTTAATAAAATGTAACTGATGAAAAGAAACTTCTCGGACTTTTCTTTTTATTCAAAGTTGTCGAAAAAGCTCGGCAGCTTCCAACAACTGCAATAAAAACACGCTTTTTTCGCGAATTGGGGTGGTATGTTTAGTACTATTGACTATACCCTCGTTCACTTTCGTAAAAAGGAGGATCCCTGGAATTCTATTATAAGCAGTGCTGCATCTGGAGGAATTTTGCTGCAAGAAACGGCAAGTTGAATGATACATTTGTTAAAGAAAGAGAAGAGTCGAAAATAGTTATAGCAAATGTTACTGGGAATAGTGACCTTTTGTTAAATTATAGCCTATTTCCACCAAAGAAATTAAATTTAATTTCTTGAAATGACAAGAAGTGAAGAAAATTATATTTCTTCCAAACGATTTGCCACTTCATTTTGCCTTTCATTTCTTCATTTCTTAAAAATTAAGACAATTGCCCCGAAAGTAAAAAGTAGGCGCAATTTTGCTTGAAATATAAAAGTAGTCAAAATAAGTTTTGTGTTTAGCTTTCTGTTGATAGTTCGCCCCGAGGAACTGCTTTCCAGACGACTTTTATTTTCTTGCTAAATATTCCAAAAACCAACAAAGCAGCTGTTATTGTCAACGTGTCAAAAAGATGATTCCATTTGTCAATGGAAACGGCAAAATTTAAAGAAATAAAAATGAAAGAAATGATGCCAGTGGAAATGGGCTATTACAAATAATGGTAATTGTTTACTTCAAGGTAAGTAGCTGCGAAAATTCTGAAACAATTTTACTTGATGAATAGCGAATTATAATGAATTACGAATTGAATTTAAAAGTTTTCATTTTTGCCCATTAGACCGGACCTGCCTTTTATGAAAAGTAATTTTTATTCAGTATATTTTATAGAAAATGTATAAAAAATCCAAAATCAGACATCTTAAGGTTTGATGGTATCGTTACGGCATCTCTTCCAACCAATTTTTAACCAATTCTCGGTATCTCAGAAATCTCTTTCGTTTTTTTGTCAAATCGCTCGTGTTGTGTTAAGAGATTTAGCAAACTTGACCAGCCAAACAATTTTGATAAGCAAAATTAATTTTGAAAACAAAAACATAAATATTTCTCTGGATAGATTGCATCAAATGAATTAAATATTTAATTTGATTTAATATTAAAATTTGCGTTTCAATAACACTAGTTTACAAAATAATTAACATTTTGCAGTCCCGAACATTTGGTAATAATTCCTCATGTAAATACCTCAGCTGAGTCCTAAAATCAATCCACTATTTTTTAGAGTGGCTAGTGTAGCCGTTTTCGAAATTTCGAGAAAAAGCTAGTATTTTGATTAAGAAGAAATACAAATTTATGTCACGAAATTGCCAGTTATGTATGTTTAGTGCATTGTAAGCTGTAGTGGGACCACAAAGTCTTAGAAAATCCTAAAAAATACCCAAAATGTCATGCCGCAGCAGCCAAATGGTAGGATTACACTGATTGGTCAAAATGTTTTATCAAATTAAAGTTCAAACAATTTCAAAATCACCTCACAGCTTTCAAAGTTACATGATGTACTGCCACAAGTGTGCGCGACTTCGTGATTCTTGGTGGAGAAAGTCTTAAGGCACTTACAATTTAAAAATTTAAAAAAACTAATGAAAAAGAGTGCTAATTTATGTGCTAATAAATTTATTATTTATTGCACTTCCGGAAAAATGTGCTGCAAGTTTTTATTTTCCATTTAGTTTAGCAAATCGGCTATGCTTGCAATTCACACAAGCTATCGATGTGGCAACGCTATGATTATTTAGTTTCTCTTCTGGAAAGCAACAAAATAAATGAGACTAAATAAATGGCTAATCAGCTGTTCGAAGCTGTTTTTATACTCAGTGCCAAAGGTACACAGAGTATATTAAGTTTGTGTAAGTATATATATTGTTGATCAGCATTAACAGCCGAGTCGATATTGCCATGTCCGACTGTCCGTCTGTCTGTATGAACGCACAGATCTCAGAGATGGTAAGAGATCGAGATTTCACATGAATGGGGCATATATTTCTTATACTTGCAGGCAGATCAAGTTTATTTTCAATTTTTCCCACGCCCCCTCTTGCCACCGCAATTTTGAAAAAACCTGTATCTTCCACAGTTTCGTAGATTGATGTTTCGTATATCTAGTTATCAATATTTTGATCGATTTTCTGAAGGAATGATAAAGATCGGATGAACGATAATCAAGCTATGAGCAAAAATCAGCCAGTTAACACCCCCCACCCATAACCACAGCATTTCTTTCAACAAAGGCCACCTTAGTGTGTGTGAGAGAGAGAGAGAGAAACTTAGAGATGGGCTCATAACAGCGTATAGCGCGCTTAACGCGTATAACAGCATATAAAGCGTATAACTCGTGAGCAAATGGGAGCGGCGGGACTAAGGTACAGAGTATGTTATAGTCGGGCTTGACCGACTTTCCTGATTTTCTTTGTTTAATAATTATTAATTATTATTATAATTAAATTATAAAATATATAAATTTGATCTTTTGAAACGGTCGAAAATTTCACTTTGATATTGATATGTAAAAATATAAAATTGCGCCCCAGATCATTATTTTTATTCTGTGTAGGAGCAATTTTGCTTAACATATAAGTTAGTCAAAATGAGTTGTATGTTTAACTTTCTGCTGATAGTTCAGGGCGATGGCGCCCCGAGAAATTGCTGTCCTGACGGGTATGTTTTTTATTTTTGCTAAATATTCCAAAAAGTCTACGTGAGTTTGAAAGTGCCGCCTATTATTTAAAACAAACGAAGCAGGAGTTTTTGTCAACGTGTCAAAAAGATGATTGTTTGTTAATGGAAACGGCAAAATTTTAAGAAATGAAATTGATAAGAAATGATGCCAGTGGACATAGGCTATAATATACAAAAAAGGTAAGACAAATCAATAAATTTCTGTAATATCTTAATTTTATATTTCAGGATGCGATTACTTTGGGCGATGGAATTGGCCCTGCTGAAAACCACTTGCGTAAGGCTATTTAGCTGCAGAAAAAGCGATTTAGTAAAATTAATGGTACAAATATCAATAGTATAAGTAATATCCTATTTCCACCAAAGAAATGAAGCACCATTTCTTGAAATGACAAGAAATTATGAAAATTATATAATTTCTTCCATACGATTTGCCTTTTCATTTTGCTCCATACAAAATGTGGAGTGTGCCCAGAAAATGTAAGAAAAGTAAGGTCATACTGATTGATTTCGCGAAATCAGCCTCGAAGTTGATTTCGATTTGATTTCGTTTTAGTGTGAGCGTTCTCTTAGAAGAAAATTGCGTTGCGAGATCTAACAGCGTTCTATTTATTCACCGACCTATGCTCAAAAAATTCCGAAAAAAATGTTCTCGATGTACCGCGAATTATGAAGAACTATCATGCAAAAAAGTCGAGGCGGTCATTCATGGTGAATTTGGTTAGAATTTTGCAGTGAATTGAATAAATAGAACGCTGTTAGTTATTTAGAATTTCAGATTTTAGAAATTAAATGATGATTACTTATTGCATTTTAGACTGCACACGAGCCTATTGAAAAAAGTGCACACGGCCTAAACTGGACGGAGTCATAAGTGCTCTGTTTTTGGAGCTTGTGCTTGATATAGCAGAGGTCGCAAAAATCGGTCCCCCGTTTGCCTTTCTCAGAAAACGACTGCTTTCGTGCGACCACATTGAAAAGAGGGACCGAAATAACCTTTAACTACGCTCTCTGCTTCTATTTGGTTGAGAGAGGAGAGAAACATATTTTTTTGATTTTTTTTCTCTTAGGTCTTTTTGGGACCGTTTGGCCTAATTCCCGAATTCAAAAGGTCTTCTTCGTATTTATGCATCGGTGTGTTAGGCTCGATATAATTGAATGCGCTCTCTCGTTCTCTCTCGCATAGACTCTCTGCTTATGTTAAACTCTGGCGCAACTCTTGAGTCTGCAACCTTTTCAAATAACGTTTTGAGAGTTTGGTCTTCGAAAAGCACGCAATTTAAGACCAATTGACTGAGTTGGGCCTGTTATTCGGTTGCTGTCAGACCGATCAGTTATGTGTGGTCAACCACAGCCACTTAACAGTGAGCGCGATAACAGAACACATTCGGTTGCGGGAAGCCCAAGCCCCCTTTATATTTGGTTTTTCGGTCAGTGACGTGAGCAGAGCGAACTAAAAAAAGGGTTGAGAGCTATTTACGAGCTATGTGATATAGTCAAAGATGTTCAGGATTCCATATCTGCCCAGTTCTCCTAGGAAGTTGGAAGTCACAAATTCTTCCCTCTTCCTCTGTAGTTCTGCCAAATTGGCTTCGCTCTCGCGCCTTTATTTAAATCTTGCGCGAGTTGGTTATAAGCGAAAGCAAATCAACGTGAAATCAGGGTCGTTCCACCAACTGCTTTGCTTTTGCTTACACGAAATCAAAACGAAAGCAAATTACTTTCAGGAATACCACTTTTATTTCCAGAAATTCGCATAACTGATGCTACATTTTGCCATTTCAAAACATTAGTTGTTATATATATTTATAGCTGTTTTTATTATTGGAAGACCACATCGTGCGGCGGCTTAAGAGCAATGAAATTTTTGTTGAAAAAAGCTCACTTTCAGGGCTGGGCCGAATTTTCAGGGAAGCACAAAAAAACGTTTGAGCTTGTTCTAGGGTTCATGGTTAAACATATATTCTTTTAAAGTTATCAAGTATCGTTCCAATGTTCCAAAATTTTTTTTCATTTAGTGTGCTCTGTATCGAAGGTACACAGAGTATATTAAGTTTGTGCAAAAGTATGTAACAGGGAGATGGAATCATTTCCGAAGTAAAGTATATATATTTTTGATCAGCATTAACGGCCGAGTCGATAGAGCCATGTCCGTCTGTCCGTATGTCCGCATGAAGAAACATATCTCAGAGATGGTAAAAGATAGAGGTTTGTCACGTTTGGGGCATATCTTCCATAGTTTTGTATATAGATGGTTCGTACCTTCTGGAGATATTTAGTAGTCAAGAATTTGTATCGATTTGCTGAATGAATGGTGAAGATCCGATGAACGATAGAACGAGCTATAAGGAAAACAAACATTTATGATGGGTACCACCGGCCATCAAACTTGCATACTCAACATGTTCGCAGTAGAGTTTTATTCGGACCAATTGTTGGCACAGCATCAGTTCGGGTGATTGTTCGTTTGGCCCAACGACGATTGTTTAGAGTGAGCGAAAATCACCTCGTATGAATAAACTCTTGCAAAGACGCATAGGCGCTGCTGGCAGATATGGAAAGAGAGAGAGAGAGAGAACAATGCTCTGGCATGACCGACTTTCTTAATTGTTTTTAATTTTCTTAGATTTTTCTTACATGTTAAGCCGTATCTCAATTCAGAAACGTTAGATGAGAAGGAAGATATGAATAACAAGGTAATTTCCAATACTCGCATAAAATAATATTTTCAAATCTTTAAAGTAGTTTGACTACAACAACCAAAAATAAATCGAATTTTTGCTGGAAAGAAGAGCTGTGCTTGATTCTTTCTGATCTGGCTTTCCTGTGGCTCGCTTCTTATACTAACCAAAAGACGAAAAAAATACAAAATTATTTTTGTTAACGCATAAAATACTCAAAAAGTTAGTTTTTCCTGTTTCTGTTTATAACAATACTGAACCACGATAAACATCATGGATGACCACTGGTAAAGAATATAGTCAAGATCATAAAGAATGTTTTAAACCGCTTTCCGTGACTGACTATTCAGTAAATCCTGAAAAAATACCAAAAACAAAATATACTATTAATGCAAAACCAACTTTACCCATAACAAATGTCGTTTGCAATTATTATTGTTAACGCATTCGGATTACATCTGGCAGGTTCCTGTACTCATTTACATGAGAAGTGGTGGAACTGATGTCAGTTTCTATGCATATTTAAGTTTGGTTCTCACTTAGTATGTTTTCGCGATTTAATGTTTGGACATTTACTGAAAGTGGTATGAAACTTTCTTTACGATCTTGACTATATTGTTTACAATTGGTCATCCATGGTATTTATTGCAGTTCAGTATTGACGTAATACTGATTATATAGTTATGAGTGGTCCTTTGCTGCCTTGAATAGCAGTTTTTTAAGCATTTTGCGGTTTTTTTTACCATGGAGATCCGGTAGTACTGCCTAGTTCTACCTTGAAGTCGATGACTCTATTACGAGATAGGTCAGCGGTGTTCAGCTGGAATTCTAATTTTCTAATGGCTTCTGCAATGATAGTGCACGGCGCTTCCGACAAGCACTCAGAACACGATTTCTCATATCTCTCTTGAGTGGCTGAAGTACTTGGTCTTATTAAAAATGACGATAAGAACACCCGGAAGAGTATAAAAGCCGAACGTCGAAAGAAGTATGTGGTACAGTGGAGAAGCACATACTCCGAATGGTAAACGTGAAAATCGAAGGACTATTTGGAACAATGAGAGTTTGTAAGTTGTGACTTTTGCAGTGATCGTGACCAATATAATCGTCCAAGCATTTTGATTTGCAGACTACTTGATTTTGCTCACACTTGTGATTGCACTGTCATCCTTTGCCAGAACCAGCGATGCTTTCCACAAGCCTGATTGTACTGAGCAAATTAATGGTCTATCCTTTGCGGATCCTGTTAGTTGCTCCAGTTTCTACGTTTGCTTGCGTGGGAGAGCTCTGAGAAGAGAGTGTTTTCATGGCCTCGCTTTCGATCCTAGGACTCAAATTTGCAATTTACCCAGTCTGGTTCAGTGCCTACATGGAGACCGCAGTGGCTCCTTGTTATTAGGACACGGACATGAACACAGTGCAGATATCAGTCAGTCCGTCGGTACAGACGGTAAGACTCCATGCATCTCCCAAACAAAACCGCCATGTGATAAGCCAAGACCTTCCACAACGCCATCTCCTCCGGCCAAAACCCCCTGCAAAGAAATAACCACAGAATCGCCTTGCTCCACCACAACAACAACAGCTTGTTCAACAACCACAACAACTTGCTCCACGACTACAGCAACCCGCTCAACGACCACAACAACTTGCTCCACAACCCGCTCAACAACGACAGCAACCCGCTCAACAACGACAACAACTTGCTCCACGACGACAACAACTTGCTCAACGACCACAACAACTTGCTCCACGACGACAACAACTTGCTCAACGACCACAACAACTTGCTCAACGACGACAACAACTTGCTCAACGACCACAACAACTTGCTCAACGACGACAACAACTTGCACCACGACGACAACAACTTGTTCAACGACCACAACAACTTGCTCAACGACGACAACAACTTGTCCAACGAGCACAACAACTTGCTCAACGACGACAGCAGCTTGCTCAACGACCACTACAACTTGCTCCACAACGACAACAACTTGCTCCACAACGACATCTACCTGCTCAACGACTACAACAACTTGCTCAACGACGACAACAACTTGCTCAACGACCACAACAACTTGCTCCACGACGACAACAACTTGCTCAACGACGACAACAACTTGCTCCACTACTACAACAACCACAACAACTTGCTCCACGACGACAACAACTTGCTCAACGACCACAACAACTTGCTCAACGACGACAACAACGTGCTCAACGACCACTACAACTTGCTCCACAACGACAACAACTTGCTCCACAACGACAACAACTTGCTCAACGACCACTACAACGTGCTCCACGACGACAACAACTTGCTCCACAACGACTACAACTTGCTCAACGACCACAACAACTTGCTCAACGACGACAACAACTTGCTCAACGACCACTACAACTTGCTCAACGACCACAACAACTTGCTCAACGACGACAACAACGTGCTCAACGACCACTACAACTTGCTCCACAACGACAACAACTTGCTCCACAACGACAACAACTTGCTCCACAACGACAACAACTTGCTCAACGACGACAACAACTTGCTCAACGACCACTACAACGTGCTCCACGACGACAACAACTTGCTCCACAACGACTACAACTTGCTCAACGACCACAGCAACTTGCTCAACGACGACAACAACGTGCTCAACGACCACTACAACTTGCTCCACAACGACAACAACTTGCTCCACAACGACAACAACTTGCTCAACGACGACAACAACTTGCTCAACGACGACAACAACTTGCTCAACGACTACAACAACTTGCTCCACAACTACAACAACCACTACAACTTGCTCCACGACGACAACAACTTGCTCCACGACGACAACAATTTGCTCCACGACGACAACAACTTGCTCAACTACGACAACAACTTGCTCAACGACTACAACAACTTGCCCAACCACTACAACAACTTGCTCAACGACAAAAAAACCATGCTCTGCGACAACAACAGCTCCGTGCTCGATTACAACCACGTGCTCCACTACGACAGAAGTACCGTGCACCACAACCTTACCGGCTAGTATAAAAGCCAAACCGACGGATTTGAAAAAGTTAGATATGGCTAATGTTTTGATTTCCTTGCATGATTGCCGAGGCATGGATGATGGTACATTCTTTACAAATGTTAGGCACTGTCGTCGCTTCTACATTTGTCGCAACAACCGCGCTAAGCGCCAAATATGCCCTGCCGGTCAGTGGTTCGATCGTGAGCTCAAATCTTGCCGTAGTCGTCAAGAAGTCACTAATTGTCTGGCCAACCGAAACTAAGTAGGACGGAAATACTTAGAAATTACCGATGCCGACCCAAACGAATTTATTAAAGGATATGCCCAAGTGTTTTAAGGACTACGCCACATTTTGTTAATTTTAAGATAGAGTGCTACTTCTGCATTTAAATGTAATAAAGCGTCATTTAGAAAAACGTAACAAATGTGTAACAAGATCACTTAGTTTATTGGCACAATAAGAAGGTGCGACAAAATTCAGCTTTTGAAAAGCTTGGGAACGGTACCAATAAATTGTGACACTAGAGGCATCAGGTAGCCACTCGTCAGTCCCAGTTTTTCTACATCAGCTCGAGTTCACGATTAACGGGCACATATATACTAGCAATACACAGATACGTTTGTTGCTGGTTAAAAGAAGATGAGAGCTAAAATTTTTCAAAATTCACCATAGATGAAAAGAGATCTGAGATCGACACGTTCATACAGAAAGACGGACATGGCTATCGACTCGGCTGTTGACGCTGATCAGGAATATAAATACTTTATAGGGTTGGAATTGTTTCCTTCTCCCTGTTGCATACTTTTGCACAACTTCATGATCCCCTTTTACCCATTTTTATTGTGTACATGGTATAAAAACTGTGCCAGGAATTTTTAGTTTACAGATTCTTATCGATAGTTGGAATGCCGATAGCATGTGTGGATGGAGAGAACAGCTGATACGCATCTCAGGAATATATTGCTAGCAATTATTTTGGATGTGAAATTTGGGGGGAATGCTTGCGGGGGAACTAGCAGCGTGCAAAGATTGGTACACAGAGAAAAAAAAAAGAAAAATCAACACGAAAATGTAAGATTTCTACACATTTTGACCGGGAAAACGTTGCTTGTGGCTTTTCTGCATGCCGCGTTTAGCTTTCTCATTTCAATACGTGGCGTGTAGCTTTTCTGCACGCCGCGTTTAGTTTTGTCATTTCGAAACGCGGCGTGCATAAAAGCTACACAAACACTGCCAAAACGAGTAGAAATTCTACATTTTCACTTGCACAAAAAAAAAAAATGACTGCACTTTTTATTTATTTATTTTTGTTTATATGCGCACGCGAGTTACATACAAGCCCACTGTAACTTATTCCTTTTTTCATTTCTCTTAAAAAGACCAAAGTCTTGTTTATGTCAAGCCACAAACAAACGGCACATTAAAGCTTTAAGCTTAGTTGTAAACATAGATTAGCATAGCTGTAAGCAGATAAGAAATTGTACAAGCAGTCTGAAGACCAAAATCAACTAATAAATATCATTAAATCATAACTGGCGCATTCGGCCTCGAACTAAAAAGTCGATAATTCTGGTTTAGCAAAATGGCGAGTAGTCCAAAACTATTGCAAACTCAACGAATACTCGGTTGATGATAAATTTCCAATACCTAATTTATCGGGAATAATCGACAAATTGTGAAATGCTCGGTTTTTTCCTCAATCGATCTGGCTAAGGGTTTTCACCAAATTCTCCTTAAAGCCCCATACGGACATCCGACGTTCGTAATTTAGCGAACTTCATCATATGTTTCGTCACCGTGGAACGTAAGAGTAGCGTGACCAGTCTTAAGAAAAAATTACGCCGAAAATTGAAGTTTGTGGTGTTTTTAGTTTTACTGGCGGTGGGTCACACTGCTCGATCATCTGTTTTTTGTTTTGATGCCAAGTGAAATTGTTTACAATCAAAAAATGGATAACCGGTAAGTTGGCAAAAAATAATCATCAATAATCAAACTACGGTGATAATAAACTTGTTATATTGAACGGAAAGCTCTCATATCGGTAAACAATGCGATGCTTATTGTTTTGTTGGAGATGATCAGGCAGCGTGACAGAGAAGAAGAGGAAAA
This sequence comes from Lordiphosa magnipectinata, assembly GCA_037044535.1. Lineage (NCBI taxonomy): Eukaryota > Metazoa > Arthropoda > Insecta > Diptera > Drosophilidae > Lordiphosa > Lordiphosa magnipectinata. Next base: position 554,770 of record JBAMBO010004526.1, on the reverse strand, counting down.
GCCGGCCGAGATATTGGGTAAATCCATACCTACGTGAACGACGTGAAAAGGGCAGATTCGCTACGGATTAAAGTACACCCACCGCTTAATTTTATTTTAAACTAATTTCAACTATAAATTGTTTTCCAGTTTGAAAATTTGATACAGAATCCCTCTGCTTTTAATGAAAATTTTTATATGAGCTCGAAAGTGTTTTATACGCTATTTTCGTTACTCGAAAAGCACTTGTTGCCCAAGAAAAATACACGGTCCGATGCTATCTCTCCAATCTAAAAGGTTGCAATTGTTATTGAGTGAGTCTAATTTCTTAAAATGAGCGAATTGCCGAATCTGTTTTTTGCACTTGTTTCATAACAGATATTATGCTTCCGGAGATATACAACGGCATCTTACATCGATTACAGGATTAGCAAGCAGTACTTTGGTGATATCCTCGATGCAGTATCCGATGCCATTTGCGTGGAATTAAGTTCGGAAGTGCCACCATGGGACGACTCCTTGCTTGTGGAAGTGGAACTTTCCCAACTGTGTCGGAGCCTTCGATGGCAAACATGTACCAATAAAAGCACCAGCTCAAAGTGGGAGCATGTTTTTCCACTACAAGGTAATTTTAATATTTGTTGCAATTTCTTTAATTAAATAAAGCTCATTATTTGTTTTAGGGGTTTCATTCAATCGTTACACTGGCTGTATGCGATGCATCGTATCGCTTCACATATCTGGATGTTGGTGGATATGGGAGCGAAGGCGATGTCAACATATTCTCCAGATCCAACTTTGGAAGTTCCATTCTGCAGGACCGCTTCCCATTTCCAGCTGACAACTGTGTTGGAGAAATTAAGTTGCCATATTTTATGGTTCGGGATGATGCCTTTCCGTTGTGCAAAAGAATAATGAATCCATTCAGCAGTAGAACAGGAAATCGAGCAGAGCACATTTTTAATTACAGGCTGAGCAGAGCAAGGCGTTGCATTGAAAATGCATTTGGCATTTTGAGCTGGAAATGGATGTGTCTTCAGAGGACCCTACTGTGCAAGCCAGACAGAGCTCAGAAAATTGTTTCAGCTTGCTGCTTGCTCCACAATTTTCTGTTGCGGTCTTCTGAAGGAGACTATTTAGGTGGCCGAGCCGACCGTTTCGAAGCAGATGAATCTTTTATTACACCGCTGCAACAATTCAGAGGTCGGCCCCAAGACTATGCAAGGTTTGTTAGGGGTAGGTAGGTAGTTCCGGCTGGCCCGTTGTAGGGACCACACATAGACCTTACGGTCCTTGGTGAGACCGGGTGGCTTTTTCTGGGTACCATTAGAAATCCAAGAGGATGTTTGACGTTTTGGCAAATGCCAATAGTTGTTTGGGAGACCTCCTTGCCGCCTATTCAAGAGAGTTGAGACTTGGGGAGTGCAGATGTCTTAGTCTCGTCTGAGCGATCACTGGGCAGCTGCAGATGAGGTGTTCCAGAGTTTCAACGACTCCAGGTTCCTTACATTTCCTGCAGATGTCCGTTGTCGTGATGCCTAGCTTTTTCGCGTGAGCAGCTGCTAGGCAGTGACCAGTTAGTATGTCTATAAGCAGTCTACAGTCTCTTCTTTGGAGCTGTAGCATATAGTGCGTGAGTTTTTTGTCTCTTGTCTTGCACATGATTTTTGAGATTCTGCAGCCGGTTGTGTTCTTCCACTTTTCCTCTGCTTCTTTCTCCGCTATCTCCTCCATTTTGCTCTGTAGCGTCTGTACGGAGATAGATATGTTTAGTGTTGCTTCTTGGCTTAGTGCGGTTTCGGCTTTTGCAAGACTGTCAGCCATTTCGTTTCCATCAATGCCCCGGTGGCTGGGAATCCAATAGATTTGCACCTTTCTAGAGATGCTGAGGGAATCTATTGCCTCCCTGCTTGCCAGAACATTTTTGGAATTAATGGTGTGTCTCTGCATTGCTTTGATTGCCGCTTGGCTGTCAACGTATATGTTTATTTGGTTGTTTGGTGCGTATTGTTCTGCCAATTCCGCTGCTTTCCTTATTGCGAAGACCTCCGCCTGGAATATGGTGCAGTGGTCTGGCAGTTTATAGGAGAGCCTCAATTCCGGCTCATCGCAGTATACAGCGGCTCCGACTCCTGAGGTCATCTTGGAGCCGTCTGTAAATAGGTGCATTGCTTCCTGGGCCAGTCCTATACGCCAGTCTTCTGGTCCCAGTAATGCTGATGCACCTGTGAAGTTGGTTTTTGGGATCATGTAATCCGTGCTTCTGCTGATCACTCTACCCACCGTGCTGTGTCCATAGCTTTGTAGCGCCATGGTGCCTGCCGCACAAAGACGTTGGGCCGTCTTTTGTGCAAGAAGGCGTGCTTGGATGTCCAGGGGGTTGACTCCTAGGATGTGTTCGAGTGCTTTTGTTGGAGTGGACCTCAGCGCCCCCCTTATGCAGACTAATGCCTGCCGCTGGGACTTTTCCATCAGCTTTAGATATGTGGACTTCTCCGTGGCTTGCCACCATACCAATATGCCATGTAGTAGTATCGGTCGTATTATTGAGATGAAGAGCCAGTGCGTTAGACTTGGTGATAGGCCCCAAGTGCTGCTTAGCATCTTCTGGGATGCATATAGCGCATTGGTTGCCTTTTTCACCCTTTCCTCCACATTGAGTCTCCATGACAGTTTACTGTCGATTACTACTCCAAGGTATTTTACGTTGTTCTTTGGCGTTAGCTGTATTCCATTTATCGTAGGTGGAGTCCATTGCGGTACCTTGTATCTCTTGGTGAAGAGAATCAGGTCCGTCTTCTCCGCATTGATACTGAGTCCGGCTTCTGTGGCCCACTTTATTATCTCTCTGAGAGTAGAGTCCATGATTGAGCTAAGAGTCGATGGACATTTCCCCATGATAATTATGCTTATGTCGTCAGCATATGCGGTTATCTTGGGTGCTTTCCTGCGGAATTTTCGTAGTAGTTCGTTGACCACAAGGTTCCATAGAAGGGGCGACAAGACTCCGCCCTGAGGCGTTCCTCCATGTGCCTCTTTCGTCATGGTTGTGGTACCCCACTCGGCTTGTACTCTTCTGCAGCTCAGCAGGTTGTATATCCAGGAGTACAATGCCTTGTGTATTGCTAGTGCCCTTAGGCTTCGCATTATCGCTTCTGTGGTGACGTTGTTAAATCCACCAGATATATCAAGGAATGCTCCCAGGGCAAATTCTTGATGGTACAGTGCCTTCTCGATGGTGGCTACTAGGGAGTGTAGCGCCGTTTCCACCGATATCCCTTTCGTGTACGCGTGCTGATTGCTCTCCAAGGTCAGGTTCAAGCCTTCTCTTATGTGGAGATCTAGCAGTTTTTCCATTGTTTTGAGCAAGAATGATGTGAGGCTTATGGGTCTGTAGTCCTTTGGTTGCACATGACTGCATTTTCCCGCTTTTGGCAGGAATACAACGCGTGCTGTCCTCCAGACCACAGGTACATAGCTCCATCTCAAGCAAGCTTCAAAAATGGATTGCAGCCATGGGACGATTGCGCATTTGATCGTCTTTAGCATGGCTGGGAATATTCCATCCAGTCCTGGGGATTTGTAACTCGCGAACGAGTCGATCGCCCAACGGATTTTCTCTGGAGTGATGATGTTAGTTGGGATGTTGCTTTGATGCGTGTGTAGGTTAAGAGGCTTATCTGACTCAGTGACTACAGTACAGCCTGGGAAGTGCGCATCAAGAAGAGCGCATGTCGCTTCCCTGCTGCTTTCCGTCCAGTGGCCGTCGTTCGTTTTCAGCTGACTCTGCATGGGAGGCTGCTTTGACAGCAGTTTCCTGAGTCTAGCTGTTTCGGAGACCTTCTCTATGCTGGAGCAGAAGGTTCTCCACGCGTTTTGCTTTGCCTATCGTACTTCTGTTTTGAAGAAGCGAAGTCTTATCTTGTATTCTTCCCAAATTGTTTGCTCATCCGCTTCTTTGGCGAGTTTGAAGCATTCTTGCACGTCTTTCCTCTGCTCTTTCAGCGCTGGGGTCCACCAGGGTGGTCTGGTTCTCCGTTTGCTAACTGTGAGTTTGCATGAGGATTTGTATGCTTCGGTTAGGTTGGACGTGAGCGTCTTCACGGACATCTCAATATCGTCTACCGAGCAGATGTTCACTGGCGTAGGTAGTTTTGATTCTACCGTTTTAAGGTACTGGTCTGGTTCTCCGTTTGCTAACTGTGAGTTTGCATGAGGATTTGTATGCTTCGGTTAGGTTGGACGTGAGCGTCTTCACGGACATCTCAATATCGTCTACCGAGCAGATGTTCACTGGCGTAGGTAGTTTTGATTCTACCGTTTTAAGGTACTTCACCCAGTTGGTGTTCCGGGTTTTCCTGTAGGTTTTTCTGGTTTGGTTGTGGTTGAACTCGATCTTAAAATGGATGTACTTGTGGTCTGAGAAGGAGAGTCTTTCGAGGACTCTCCATTCTGATGCCTGAGTACTGTTCCCTAAGGTCAGAGTTAGGTCTAGGACGTTGGCCGATGTTGGTCCCACATATGTGGGCACATCTCCAACGTTTTCTACTTTTATGTTAGTTTGTAGTATAAAGCTTAATAGAGACTCACCTCTGTCGTTTATGTCCGGACTGCCCCACACTGTGTGATGTGCGTTGGCGTCCGTTCCGATGACAAGTGGCTGGTTTTTCCTACCCGCCTCGGCCGTTAGACGTACGAGCTCGGATGGTGGTGACTCTCGCTCGTGTGCCATGTAGCAGGACGCCATTATTATTGGCTCATCATCGTGGCCTTCCAGGGCCACAACTGTGAGGTCGTCCGTGCTGTAATTTGACATAAGGTAAGCGTAGATGCCTTTTCTTACCAGAATGGCTGTCCGTGCCTTACTTACCGCGGTGGGGTGGAAAGTGTTGTAATTTGGTGACCTTAGCCCTGAGACCTTGTTCCCTGCCGCAATCCAAGGTTCCTGAACTAAGGCCACATCGGCGGGCCCTTCCTCAAGGGTTATCAGGAGCTCCGCCGACGCAAGCTTGCTTTTATGCAAGTTGACCTGGAGGACCTTCAACTGCATGATCGTTGTCGGCGTCCCCCGGCCCGGATGGGTCAACTACCATGGTTGAATCCACATCCTCGTCGTTTTCCAGGCTGGATGGGTCAACTACCATGGCTGAGACACCATCCCCTTCGTTCTGAGCAGAGTGCACAGCCTCTGTAATGTCGAGGCTGCTGGCTCTTTCGTCCATCTCGTCGATGCCAAGGTCCTTTTCGACCTCCCCTGCCTCCAGCGTGTGCTCGTTCTTGTCTTCTGGGTGGCGCTTTTTGAGTCGTAGGTGCACGCTACCTACTCCCCACGCCATCTTCCCGAACCTTGGGTAGAGCAAATCGTCGGCCTCCTTGTTGCTCTGGAGGACCATGTGCTGCCCGTTCTTGTCGGGCTTAGCAACATAAAGCACCTTCAAGTCGCTTGTTGGCACGTCCGGGTTTTGCCACCTTAGCAGTTTCAGCGCCTGCTCCTTTGGTACTACCCTTGGGAAGAGCTCTTTCGCCTTCGGAACTGACGGAATACATGTTCTGTCAACAACCTCCAGCTGAGCACCCTCCCATGGGCTTCCCATGTCTGCAACGACGCTTTTGACCCACTTGAGGGTGAGATCGTCCATGTATTTGAGGATCTTGACTCCAAACAGCCAGCCTGCTCCGTCAAACGTTACCGGTTGCGCTGCTGGGTCGTCCATCCTCTTAAAAATTTCCTCGAACACCATCCCCTCCATTTGCTTCCACTGTTCTGACGTCATTTTCCCGAAAGGGTCGCTTTTGTCGACTAGGGCTATGGTGAGATGCCGTTTTGCCACGTCGCTGGCTGACTCCTTTGTCGGTTTTTGTGTGTTTGGGGTGGAGCTTGGTAAAGCATGGCTCCGCGGTCTTGGGCATGGCCGTTTGGTGACTGGGGCCTCTGCCTTCGCTTGCTCGGATGAGCGCTGCCGCTTCATTACCACGCTTTCCTCCACCTTATTAACGTATGCGGCGGAGGTGGCTTTCATTGCCGGTCTCTCCGCAAAGTGCTTGCGACCCTCCTTGATCTATTCCTCGGCCTATGCCAGCTTTTTGCTCTCTTCTGGGGAGAGCTTACCGCTGCCATAGAGCCGCGCTTTGATCTTAAGCGCCGCCTTGTATTGGGCCTTCGCTCACATACCCTCCTTGGTCCTTTTGGGCCTTACCTTACTTGAGGTACTAGAACCCGCCTGGACTGGGGAGAGCAGCAGCTTTTCCTCGGCCTCCGAGTTTATTGAGCCGCCGTGCGACTCGCAGTCCGAGTCTGCATGGACTGCGGTACCACGCCACACTTTGGCTTTATCTGTCGTCTTGGCAGTAGCTGTACAACTGTCTTGGCCTGCTCCAACCGCAACAGAGGTGTGGCCCGCCGGTGGTAGCAGTCACGCCTTCCACCGACGTTTGGGCTAATATCCCAGCCCGAGTTTGGTCTTGTATTTTGTGCATATTTATGGACCCATATTGGTTACTTTTTGTTCTTGAGAACCACCCCATAGCATTTTATGCCTGCTGCCAGGCACCTCTTAACAATGGCTCCGGCTCAACTCTACCCAACTGAAGCTGGATAGTGCTGGCCTTCGCCTTAGCTAGACACTGCATTTCCTGGGTGTAAGACGCGCAAGTGACACTAGGTATAGCTCACTTTTAGCCGAGGTGCATACAGTGTCCATTGCCCAGCCGACACCCTCGGGGAGGGTTCAGTTAGAGGATCTCTGTCAGCCTTGTTAGGGGTAGTCTGAGAGACTTTGTAAACTCCGAAAACGGATCAGTCGCTTGGCAAAGTAGTGCCATATTTGAAAAAAATATTAAAAATATATAATAAATATATTATATTATAGTAAAAATATTTTCATTCATTTATTTCTTCATTTTTTATATTAACTTAATTATCTAAGGCACAGTGAATTTAATTTTTTATTATACCCGTTACTCGTAGAGTAAAAGGGTATACTAAAGTCGTGCAAATGTATGTAACAGGCAGAAAGAATCATTTCCGACCATATAAAGTATATATATTCTTGATCAGCATCAACAGCCGAGTCGATATAGCCATGTCCGTCTGTCCGTCCGTCCGTCTGTCTGTATGAACACCTAGATCTCAGAGACTAGAAGAGCTAGGCAACCAAATTTGAAATCTAGACTCCTATTGTCTGCACGCAGATCAAGTTTATTTCATATTTTGGCATGCCCACCCCCGCCCCCACAATAAAAAAATGTTGAATAACTCCCACAATTTTAAAGATATCGATCTGAAATTTAAAAAGTACATTTATATTCTCAATATCTATAAGCCTTTTCATCAAGATCGGATAATAAATAGCCGAGTAAAAAAAATGTTGCATTCTTTTCCGCTGTCCCACCTCAGGCTCACAGGAAGGCTATTAAACATTTGTTTCCATGAGTAACGGGTATATCGAAGTCGGTTAGAGCCGACTTTAACTTACGCGCTCGTTTATTAATTTACTTAAGTCTGCGACTCGCGATACATGTCGTGCAGCAGCTCACTAACAGGCATTTCTTTAATAATGTTTTCCCGGTAGGCGTACATTTCTGGGTGTTGCAATTTGGAACTAGGCTCTTACATTAGCCCCTTTTGGTATTCCATAATCTGGGAAATTGCACCCATCAATTTGTCGTTGCCCTCAAACTTCTAAGACATATTGCGACGCCTTTTCTATAAGATGAATAAAGTAGATGCTTTGATTTGGAATATCACTTAAAGATTCAGTTACTTACGTAGGAGTAACTGCTGGTTGTGGCCCCATCTTCGATGCTGTCTCCCACCTTAGTTGACGACAGCATAGACTCAGAAATGCACTCTTCTATATCCACTGCAGAATTGTTCAGGCAATCAGCAGGAAGCATGGGGTCCGTTTGAAATGTCGTTCATTAAATTAATTTACAAAAATATTATTGATCGGCTTACCTGCGCTTTGATGAGACATTCGGCAGAAACGACATTAATGCGGCGAATTCCCAATCAATGTTCACATCGTCCATAATAGAAGGGCTATCTATTGGCTCACCACCAGCACTACCAGTCATCATCTGCTTTGCGCTTCTGCTATGATAGTGATAGCTCTCCCGCAAAGACTTAAAGCCTTTTCGGCAATCAGCCACTGTAACATATTGGTACAAATTTTAATCGAATTGATCAAAGTATTAATTTTTCACATATGTACATTGTACATACATACCTTCTTTTTGTAAAATCGCGACAACTTCTCCCCAAGCGTTGTTTACAAAGTTTAAGTCCGAATTCTTGGGGTGGGAAAGATCCCAAATGACATCCCGCTCTTTCACCGCCAAAATTAAAGAAATTTTTTCATCATGTGAACACATTTCCAAACGACTCTTTCGTTTTTGTTTTTTTGCCATGTTCTTTTGTATTATTATTTTGTAGTTCACTTTAGCGCAATCCAGCTGATCGATGCGCAGATTGACTTAACAAGGTGCATTCTCAATGCTGCGTCAGCTGCTCAAAGCACAATAAGGCCCACTGCCACTTTACATAGTCTCCACAAATGTGCTTTTAAGCGTTACATTGACTGCTAAGGGTGACATTCAAATTCTTATCTCCGTACTTGCAAAAAGTTCAAGTGGCGAAGTTGAAACTTCTGCTTCTTCTTCCCTCAATTTTTGTATGAAACTTCTCGCTACTTCGGATGGCCGTATGGGGCTTAAGGAAGAGGACAGAAAGGAATGCAAAACTGCATTCTCTACACCCCAGGGCCACTACGAGTTTAATCGTATGCCTTTTGGGCCAAAGGCTAATGAACTCTGTTCTTCGCGACTTCATTAACAAAATCTGTGTTGTCTATACGGACGATATCCTGGTAATTAGCTCGTCCTTAGAGGAACATATTTGCAATTGAATTTTAATATTGAAAGCGCTTCAAAGATCTTAACTAAAAATCCAAGTAGACAAATGCGAATTTTTACAAAAAGAAACCCAGTTTTTAGGACATGTCCTTACGACTACTGGAGTTAAGCCAAATCCTTCTAAGGTTGCGATTATACAAAACCTTAAATTACCAGATTCAGGAAAAAAATAGAGGAAAGCTAAGTTCGGCTCGACCGAAGTTTTTATACCCTTGTAGCTCGTATGATTTATATAAATTAGTAGCCTGATTCCATTGACACAAATATGTACATTCGGCCAAACTATACATTTTCTACACCCAATTTCTATGCCAGCTGTACTATATAGTTGTCCTATTAAACTTGGTGGAATTATGTGAAAGCATAGAAAACTTATAAATACGAGGTTTGGGGACGTTTGCATTGAAGACAAAAAAGTTCTTATCACTAAAACAACATTTTCGACCGATGGTTCCTATGGCAGCTATATGCTATAGTCATCCGATCTGGCCGGTTTCGACAAATGTGCTGCGTATTTTTACCAAAAGACTTCGTGCAAAGTTGGGTTAAAATAGCTTTAAAACTGACGGAGGAGATAGCTTAGAAACAGACGGACAGACGGACATGGCTATATCAACTCAGCTCGTCATGCTGATCAAGAATATATATACTTTATGTGGTCGGAGATGCTTTCTTCCATGCGTTACAAACATCTCGACAATTTGAATATACCCTCTACAAGGGTATACAAAATAGAGCCTTTTTGGGAATGACAGGTTTTTATCATAAGTTCATCAAGTATTACGCAAAAATAGCTTTCCTTATGACCAAATACCTTAGGCAAGAGCAAGTCGTTAACGTAAATGATACAAGTTGTATAATTGCTTTTCAGCAATTAAAAGACATAGTGACCAATCCTCCAATATTAAGGTATCCTGACTTTAATTTAAAATTGTTACCGACGCTAGTAATTTCTCAATTGGCGCCGTCTTATCACAAGATGACCATCCAATTGCATTTGCGTCTAGGACCCTGAATAAGCACGAAACCAATTATGCAACAATCGAAAAGGAATTGTTGGCCATAGTTTGGGGAGTAAAACACTTCAGGCCCTATTTAGTCGGCAGAGAGTTCGATCTTGAAAGTGATCATCAACCACTTAAGTGGCTGATGGTAAAGTCTTCCGGCAAAGATATAAGTCCCCGCCTCCAGAGATGGCTTATCGAGCTAGGAGAATACACCTTTAAAATAGAATACATAAAAGGGAAATGTAATTTAATAGCAGATTTTCTAAGTCAAATAAACAGTGTTACCTATGAAATAAACGCTGGAGATTTTCCTAATTCCAATTATAATTCGATGCAGAACGAGAGTACATTTCAAGAATATAACGATCGATGCACAAACTTGCCATTCTCAATAGGAAGATCTGCACGACCATTTTGGTATACTCGAAACTGTTGTAAACCGATTTAGAACGCAAATTATCCTTGTGCAAGAAAAACCGAGCGAAACCAAATCACTGTTTGGAAATAAAAGAATCTTTATAGACCAAAATGATATCGATCAGGGATTCGTTGCAGATATCGTTCGAAGACATATAAAAGTGGGAAAAGTTGGTGTTTATACTCAAATATCCGGTCACAATTACAACAAAGTGCAGAAACTTCTGATAGACTTTAGCAAATCATATCCAAACGTAAAATTTGTTAGATGTTCGCATCTTGCTAGAGACCTTCTAGATGAGGACGATCTGAAAACTCATATTGCTTATTTTCACAAATGCGAAACGGGACATTCCGGCATTTTACCTACATACGAAGGCCTTAAGTATCGAATTTACAACCCAAAAATTCATGAAATTATTAATAATTGTCATATTTGCTCATCCGCAAAATATGACCGAAATCCTATCAAACCTACATTCTTTAACACGGAAACACCTTCAAATATTAACGAAAAAGTACATATTGATACATCCAGCAAAAACTAATTTATTATTTTTATCGACAAATTTTCAAAACACGCCGTATGTTTACATTTACCGGATAGAAATAGTCAAACAATAAATCTAAAAATTCAGGAGTTTATTTCAAGGGTAAAATAAAAAAATTTGTGTTCGATAATGAGTTCAAGTCTAAAATATTACAGACTATCTAAAAAAAAGAAGAAATTGAGTTCCATACAACAAAACCTAACAGCCACACTGGTAACTCTGACATTGAGAGGTTAAACAATACCATTACATAAAAGATTAGAGTTTTGAATTTAGAAGAAAAACTACACATTACTGAACAAATGGTAAAAGCTATTACATATTACAAGTAGAAGAATATCTGGCAGAGAATAATGTTACAAGTCCGCTGATTATTGGCGACACAAACGTGCGAATTGGAAGCTTATCACAGAATCTAAGTAATATGGAAACTCCAGAGTGTATTCAAAATCCAGAAGCAAGAAAGGCATTGGACAAAGTGGAGAACGGCAAAGGAAGAAAATTTATGGGCTTCTGTTGAGACATCGGACTTGTTGTGATAAATGGGATCACCAAGGGAGACAAAGATGGCAGTTACACCTTCATAAGTACTGTGGGAAGCTCTACAAACGATATAGCGGCAATAGCCTGTAGCCTGTTGGAGCGAGTTGAGGATTTCAAAGTGGACAACAAATCATGGTCAGACCACTTGCCAATTTGACTGTTTCTGGGGGTGGAAAATACAACCAGAGGAAAATGCCTGAAACTCTTACCAAAACTTCAGCCGAACCCGCAAAGTATTTCTCAGTATAGAGATAGAGTGAGGTTGAACTTGCGTAATATGCGACAGGAAAAAACGGAAGTTCAGCCACATGATGTGCGAAAGGTAATCGAGGAAGCCCTGCCCAGTAAAAGCCCCGTGTAGTGACATTTTAAAGCAAATAAAAATGGTTCGACAATAAGTGCTTTAAGACAAGAAAAGTAGTGTTCGAAGCACTTAATCGGAAATCGGCGGACGAGTCACTTCGCATACTATATCTGAAGGAGAACCAGCTATATAAGCACTTATGTAACGAGAAAAAAAGCAGATATCAAGAAGGTAGTAAGGAATGGTGGCAATTGGCACGTGAGCTCAAAGGAACGTGCTTCCGAGTTGGGACAAATGTGGCATCCGAGGATTTGGAAAGCTACTTCAAAGAACTTTTAAATCAGCAGCAAGTAGTTCCGGATATTGAGGACGCGAGAAACTTATTGGAAATACCACTGTTGGATGATTGGATAATGGTTGAGGAGATCCAGAAAATGCTTCAGAATGTAAAACTAAATAAAGCTGCAGGCGAAGATAGACTAAGCTACGAGTGCTATATAAATGCGCCAATAGAACTCCTGGAAGAACTGGCTCATATTTTAATAGGATGTATAAAGGGAAAAGCATAGACTCCGCTTGCTCAAAAAGCATCATATTTCCTAACTACAAAAAAGGCAATATAAACTCTGCATCAAATTACAGAGAAATATCCTTCATTAATTGTGCGGCAAAGATTCTGATGGGTGTTCTCAATTATAGGCTGACCAGATGGGCTGACGAATACAACGTATTAAATGAGTTTCAGGCAGGTCTTAGACGGAAATATTCGACTATGGATAATATTTTCAACCTAACGTCCATAGTACATCTGAAATAGAATGAAGAAAAAAAAGTTTATGCGTTCTTTGTCGACTTCAAGGCAGCTTTTGATAAAATTCCTAGGAAAATTTTGTGGTACAAGCTTCACATGCCAGAGTCTCAAGCAAAATTCTGAATTTAATTGAGCGCATCTACAGCGATACACGAGCGGCGGTCTGGACTGGAGAAGAATTGTCAGAGTCATTTGACGCAAAATCTGGCGTTAGGCAAGGGTGTCTTATGTCACCACTCCTCTTTACTCTCTTTTTAAACGATATACACGAATGCCTGGGTAGAGGCCTGCACTTAGGAGACGTAAATATTCGTGTGCTGCTATATGCAGTCTGAAATAGTGATCTTCAGGCGAGGCAGTCGTCTAGCAGCAGCTGAAAAATGGAGGTTTAAAGACTTGCCTGTAAAAATAGTCTCAGAATACTGCTATCTGGGAGTGACACATACGCCAAAGCTATCATTTCAAAAACACGTCCAGAAGCGTACAGAGCTATCAAAAACAAGCATAAATATGACCTGGAGTAAATATGTATTTAATAGTAATTTACCAGTAAATTCCAAATGGAAAGTCTACAATGCCGTATGTAGGTCTATACAAACTTATGCTGCCCAGATTTGGGGTTATAGCTGCTTCAAAGAGATCGATAATTTCCAGTTTTTCTTTTTGAAAAAATTTTAAGCCTGCCAACTACAACACCAGACTATGCACTCGCCTTGGAAAGCAATGTGGAGTATGCGCAACTGGTCTCTTTTGGACAACATGTCAATTATATTTCCAAGGTTCTTTTTGAATATAGAGACGATAGGCTTCCAAATTTACTTGCTAAAAAAGTTTTACAAAAAAATATATAATATTTTGGGTTAAGGAATTAAAAGCATTAATTGCTTAGATTGGCACAACATGGATATCTCGAGGTCACAATGGAACGCAATATGCGTACAAATGCTGGCTACTCTAAAAAGCACACAGAAGAATATATAAGGTTGTCAAAAAAGTCTTGCGGTATTTCCGCAAGCTTGTCTTTGCAAGCGCGTAGTTCTAGTTGTATTCGTCGCATCGGTTCACGCTAGAGCTTTTTGGAAAGCTTTTTTCACGCGCTAACACGTGTTTGATTTATTGTTGTTTATTTTTAGTCGTTCGTGAGTTATAGCGTCGCAAACATGGAGCAAAATAAAGAGAAAATACGGCATATTTTACAGTACTACTACGATAAAGGCAAAAATGCATCTCATGCTGCCAATAAAATTTGTGCAGTTTATGGACCCGATACAGTTTCCATTTCCACCGCACAACGATGGTTTCAACGTTTTCGTTCTGGTGCAGAGGTGATCGAAGATGCGCCACGGTCCGGAAGGCCTGTCGTCGAAAATTGCGATAAAATCGCTGAATTGATCGAAAGAGACCGTCATAGTAGCAGCCGTAGCATCGGCCAAGAGCTGGGCATGAGTCATCAAACCGTTATAAACTATTTGAAGAAGCTTGGATTCAAAAAGAAGCTCGATGTATGGGTGCCACACGACTTGACGCAAAAAAACATTTTTGCCCGTATGGATGCATGCGAATCGCTTCTGAATCGCAACGAAATCGACCCGTTTTTGAAGCGGATGGTGACTGGTGATGAAAAGTGGGTCACTTACGACAACGTGAAGCGCAAACGGTCGTGGTCGAAAAGCGGTGAAGCTGCCCAGACGGTGGCCAAGCCTGGATTGACGGCTAGGAAGGTTCTTCTGTGTGTTTGGTGGGATTGGCAGGGAATCATCCACTATGAGCTGCTCCCCTATGGCCAAACGCTCAATTCGGACCTGTACTGCCAACAACTGGACCGCTTGAATGCAGCACTCATGCAGAAGAGGCCATCTTTGATCAACAGAGGCCGAATTGTCTTCCATCAGGACAACGCCAGGGCACACACATCTTTGGTGACGCGCCAGAAGCTCCGGGAGCTCGGATGGGAGGTACTTTTGCATCCACCGTATAGTCCGGATCTCGCACCAAGTGATTACCACCTATTTCTGTCCATGGCGAACGAGCTTGGTAGTCGGAAGTTGGCCACAAGAGAGTCCTGTGAAAATTGGCTCTCCGAGTTTTTTTGCCAATAGGGAAGCGAGCTTCTATAAGAGGGGCATTATGAAGTTGGCATCTCGTTGGGAACTCGTCATCGAACAAAACGGCGCATATTTGACTTAAATCGCATTATTATAACCAATTTTATGAACAATTGAAAATTCAATAAAAATACCGCAAGACTTTTTTGACAACCTTATATATGTGCAACGAAAAAACATTAGTATCACCAGATGCTATAAGTATCTGGACAGTGATATAGGAGAAAAGTATATAAATATATCGCCGAGAGATATTTCGTGGGTGATGAAAGCCAGATGTGGTATGCTTTTGCTCCAGGGAAACAGTTACCAGCAAGTGGAACGCCCAATCTGCCCCCTATCCAATACAGGAGAAACTGAAGATATCCAGCATTTTCTGGGAAGATGTCCTGTGCTAAGGGAGTTCAAAGTCCTGCACCTTGAACAAGCCATCTTAAATACAAGAGGCTTAATTGAAGTGCCGAACTGTTCAAGCGCAAACGATTGGTCGAATTTAGTCAGTTTCCTAAAATCATCATGAGAGTATAGGAAACAAATTTTGTCTGTATTATATGTCCTACGATCTTTAACGTAAAAACTGTATAACATGTTCTTAAATGCCTAAATACTATATATGTTAAATTAAAAGGCTGACGGCTAAAAGCCATTCCAAGATTAATTTATTTTGTTCTTCTTAAGCTAAGCGTTTACTGTAAGACTCTAAGGAAAAGAAATAAATTACTACCACTACTATTATAATAATACTTTCCATTCCACAATTAAGTGTACAACTCTAGAAGCTCAAAGTGGTAAAGTAGATTTAAGCTTAATAAAAGATTGGATAAATAACATGAAACAAAGAGTTATGAATAAACGAAATGCGAACCGGGAGTAATATATCGAAACCCGATGGATATATAAAAAATTATAAAAGTTTACGACACAAAGAAGAACCTCAATTTAGAATTGGAAAGTCGGATAATGTTCATGCCACAAATATAACAAGTAAGAGCGCTGTAGTCGAGTTTCCCGACTACAAAATATCCTGTTTAATCGAGAAACACATACAAACACACTCGCATAGTCGCCCCCACAATAAAAAATGTTGAATAACTAGCACAATTTTTAAGATATCGATCTAAAATTTAAAACTTACATTAATATTGGTAATATCTATAAGCTCTGATCTGATTTTCGTCAAGATCGGATGATAAATAACCGAGCTAAAAAATGTTGCATACTTTTCGACTGTCACTCCTCAGGCACACAGGAAGGTTATTAAACATTTCTTTCCATAGGTAACGGGTATATCGAAGTCGGTTTGGGCCGACTTAAACTTACGCAATCGTTTTTTTATTTACTTACTCTGTGGTGATTTGAACTCGGGGCCCTTGGACTGAAAAACACGGTTGAAACGACACTTAAGACTGCTGTGCTACGCAGCGCCTCTGAGCCATAGCATCTAATGTGTTACTTGTATTTAGTAAGATGTTCTTGTATTAAAAGCATACACAAATTTTTGCTTGCTTGTAATTCCCGAGTTCGAATTCAGTGCTCTGCTCATTTATATGCGGGACTGAAATTTGCACATGTTCTGTGTAGATTTCCAACATGTAGCATTCAGCATTTTTAATTCTAAACGTTTGTGTAGACGTGTAGGATGTCGCGTGAGGAGAGCAGTTTTCTAAACGAAAAATGTAAGAATTCAGTACTGATTTAAAGCTAAATTTTTCGTTAAGAATTTACACACGCGAATGTAGGATTTCAATATCCAAACGCCGCGTGAAGAAAACCTAAAAGTTCGTGTGGTATTCAGATTGCTGCATGAAAAATGTAGAAGTTATTTGGAAATAAGCTGATTTTCTAATGTCGTGTAGACTTTGTTTTTGCTTACGCAACATTTAGCTTTTCAACACGCGGCGTTTAGATATTGATATCCTATGCAGCTTTTCTGCACGCCACGTGTAGCTTTCTGCATTCTACATTTGTGTGCAATTTAGCAGGGCGCAATACGTTGCGTTTAGCTTTGACGTTCCTACACACGCCGTGTAGCCAATTTTTTTTTCTCTGTGTAGTGGATGGTGATTATCCCAAATTGATGAGGCGGCCAGAGGGTCGGAGGGATGTTGTCGGTTAAGACGTCTTCTGAGCCTGTTTGTCGCCAGATCAATTTAAATTTATTTAAAATCAAATAATTAACTGTGCTTAAAAGCTGATTAATCAAAGTGACCTTGCACTTTTTAGGAGCAAGGTCTCCCTGTTTTAGTTATGGTCCACACCAGTGGCGTAGTTAGCTTTTTGAAGTCTTTTGGGTCGTTGAAAATTTATTTATTGTTATCTTATTTATTTAATTGCTAGCTGTACCGGCACGCCTTGTTTCGCCCCCTTTAGTTCACAAATCGAAAAAGTGTAGCCTACATTCCATTTGCCATCAATAATATCTTCAAGATTTAGCAAATTTCGCGATTTTGTGTACCTTTCGATCTTCACCATCTATCTGTTCACCCGTGTTCATAATAATCTAAACTCATACGAAAATGGAGTAATTTTCGCCATTTTTTAATCAAAACTCATTATCGGGGGTGACACTGAAATCTCTAGAGATTCGCATGCATCTTTCGCAAACAAATTTTCCATTACCCAAATGGTTTAATTTGATGTTTTATGGCTGTATCCAGCACTGCGGAAAATTCCTGCCAGGAATTTGCTGGTTATTTCTTGTATGTGTGAAACATAACTAAAACAGGGTGACCATCCACCAAAAAGGTGCATGGTCACTCTGATCAGTCAGCTGTTAAGCACTTAATTATTTGAATTTAAACAAATTTAAAAAAAAAATATAATTTCCAGAGGAAGTAGGTGCTACTTTATATAGATCCCGCAAAGTTGCTCGAGTGCGGTTCCTAGAATCAAAAGGATACCGCGGTTAAATACCTTGGCGAATCTCTGGACCGCCGCTTGACCAGTCTATGTGTCTCGGGCAGTAGCTACGGTTGCAGCTATGACATTGAAACTCAATTGGCTTCTCAAGCTTCGTAGTGGTGGATCTGGAGGATCCCGTTATGGGGTACGGCATGCTCCACTACCCTCAAGAACCTAGAATCTTCTATGTGAGGTCCCTGGTATGAGAGGCATACAACTATATACCGCGATTTGGAAGTTTTGCCATTATGCGTCCCAAATTAATATGCACACCAGCAGGTTTGCTTAGTTATTATTATGTACCATGACCGACTGGTGGCCCTCTCCCATAGACTTGCCTCTGATCTGGCGACAAACAGGCTCAGAAGTCGTCTCAACCATCGACATCCTATCGACCTTTGTGTACATGGAGGGCATCTCTCGGACCGCCTCACCAATTTGGCATAAGTGTCCCCTTGGCACCATCTCCTACCAATCTTTGCACACTGCTGGTTCCCCAGCAAGATGACAGCTCATAACAAAAACATAAAAGAATCCCCCCCAAATTTTCGCTCATCACGTCCACAATAATTGTAACCAATATTTTCCTGAGCTGTGTATCAGCTGTTCTCTCGATCCACACGCGCTATCGATAGGCCAACTATCGATAAGAAACTGTGGGTTTCGTTCAAGTTGCTGGATACTCAAGCAACGAAAAGGTAAACTAAAAATTCCTGGCACAGTTTTTTTTGTATGAAGTTTGCCAGGAATTTTTAGTTTTTTGGTTGTGTTATATGTTTAATGATGCATTTTCAAATTAAAACTCAAATTTAAATCATATTCTCTAAAAATAAAATGAAAAATTTAGAAATGGGTTCGCGCCATCATAAAGTATAACTCAGGGACCGTAAATAATGATTATTTTATTTAACTAAAAAAATCAACCACTTATAATGGACCTAGAAAAATAAGATTCAAACCAATATCTTCATTTTTGTACAATCTGTGCATATCCGCCAAGATTTTTAAATTTCTTAACTTTTACGTTTTTCTTCAATGGTAATCATTAGTTTTGAGTGATTTTATAAAACTTAGACCATAATCATTATTTTGGGATCAAAAAAACAAATAAAACTCAGAAATAATGATTATTAATGATTTTAATTTTTTTTGCTCAAAATAAAACTCAACAGTAACGGAGGAGTCCTTGCCACAACCATTGCTCCAAATAAATGCTGCAAATGATTACATCAGAGCTCAATAGGCTGTCTTCCCCTTCACGGATGCACTGGCTCAGAGGTATTTACTGCTGCAACAGTGAGCTTAAGATCCAGCCATAGCTTATAAAAGTCACCCATGAACAGTTGAGTGCTTTGCAGCTTTTCTGTGGCAAGGTACGCCGGTTCCAGAGTATTAACAAGCCCTTTTAAGTCACCCCACTCAGTACAGATTTGCGAAGTTGCGTCTATGGTAACCTCGGTTGAGCCCGTTGCTTCGAGTGGTGGTCGACAAGTTCACCCAAGCAGGGATGAGGCTGCCTCGCGTCGAGGACTTTCGTTAGCCACGCGTTGTGGACTTTCGTTTGCCACGCGGTGTGGACTTTCGCTTGCAACGCGTGGCGGACTTTCGATTGAGGTCGAGAGCTTGTATGTAGACTCAAGCCGGCATTAATTACCAAGCAAAGATCGTCTCGAGTTGTAGCAGGTTGCTTGTTGTCGATCAGGTATGGCGATCATTTTGCATGAACTTCGAACATCGGAGATGATGAAAGATGCCAAGGTGAATTTACTATAAAGGTAGTACGTCACCACAGCTGCTCTCTTTCGAAGGGCCTTATTTTTATTTTTCTGTTTCTAGAATTAGCCTCTCAGAGCAGCAGTCATCTGTCTCAGAGAGCAGAGAGAGCGAGTTAAACAAAATTATGGCCCCTCACCACAACGGAGTACTTCACCTTTATAGTAAATTCACCTTGAAAGATGCAATGAAGATCC
Source organism: Lordiphosa magnipectinata (assembly GCA_037044535.1). Lineage (NCBI taxonomy): Eukaryota > Metazoa > Arthropoda > Insecta > Diptera > Drosophilidae > Lordiphosa > Lordiphosa magnipectinata. The sequence goes on along the minus strand of JBAMBO010004526.1, from coordinate 535,269 downwards.
ATATTTAGCTGCGCGGCGGACTTCCATAAGTATGAACGATCGTCTGGCAGGCTGCGTAGGATGAAAATCAGTTGATGAATGTTTAACCAACGTGCGATCGAATACATACACGTGCAGGCCGAATACTATGTAAGATCTGAAAAATTGGTGGGATGCTTGACCAACGTGAGATAGGTTACATGTAGTTGCAGAGTCGGGTGAGCGCACGAAAATAGCAGACGTAAGCAACGGTTGGTCGACAGCATGGGCTGCAGCAGGATGTGGACTGTTGGACGTGCAGGACCGGGGCAATAGACATGAGGTCGGTGGACAACATAGCGGTCGGTGTCATGCAAGCGAAATGAGCGCTGCAGCTTACGCTCATAGATGCACGAAAATTCTTGCAGATTGAGCAAGGTGGTTCGATGGTGGCTGGTACAAAACAAAAGTTTCAAGAGACAACACATCTAAGCAATTATTGTAAGGAGAGGCAGTTGGTAATCATGCATTCTTCATTCAGTTGGTAATCATGCATTCTTCATTCGAAAGCGAAAGCGATTCATTCGGGACAATGATGAAACAGTACTGTATAAACAACCAGATCTTTTTGGTGTACAGTGCATAAGTTGTTTACAGTTGTGAATAATCGCTACTTTTTCGGACCTAGAGCTATCTAAACTCACTAATTAAAAACTTCCATGTTTCACGATTTCTGGGCCAAGATAAACGGTCTCCGAATACTGTTACACATAACGGTAAGTTAAGATATAGTGCAGCGGTGGGAACAATTGCACTTGTCGCGATGTCAGCTTGTGCGTGTCCGCGCCTCGAAGAGAGTATTTTATTGCGCAGCCGCGCGTTGATGCCCAATCGGGCTATCAACCATCGCTGATATAGTGGACTCTCATGCTGATGTCAGTTTCTTTTCATTTTTACTTGGCTTAGTCCTCTTTAATTTTTGTTTGGTATTAAATGGTTCGTCCTTTTCGTTATAGTGGTTTCTATATTCTTCACCAGTGGTCATCCATGGTATTTTATAGCGGTTAAGTATTATTACCAGATCTGCAAACAGGTTCGGAGTCGAACCGCTGCGGAGTCGGAGACTCCAAGATATTTGAGAAGTCCCAACCGAACCTGAACCGGAGCAGAGAAATGTTTTAGTTGTTAAGTTAAAAAGAGTTCGGTTCAAACAACATTTTATATTCATTTTTTCCAGCTGCTATAAATGATGATTTTGGCATTTTCCAATATAAGCAAATGCCATCACACAGGTTTTTTGTTGTTGGTGATTTTTGTTAGCGCTTAGACGTTCTCACATTTTTAATTCAATCCCAATATTTATTATACACTTGGAAAGTGTATTATAATTTTGCCCAGGAGTTTGCAACGCCTAGAAGGAATCATCTCCGACCACATAAAGAATATATATTCTTGATCAGCATGACGAGCTGAGTCGATTGAGCTTTGTCCGTCCGTCTGTCCGTCCGTCCGACCATCCGTCCGTCCGTCCGTCTGTCCGTCTGTCTGTTTCTACAGAAACTAGTCCCTCAGTTTTTAATCTATCGAGCTGAAATTTTGCAGAGTCTTCTATTGGCTGCACGCTGCTAACATGTCGGAACCGCCTGGATCGGATGACTACTTGTAGCTGTCATAGACCTAGAATGATTTCTCACTTGACTTCCATAATTACTATTTATATCCCCTTAGGTCATTTTCCGATTTAATGATTCGTCACTCCTAGTAAAAAGATCTAAGAGATTTACAAGCAATCGAAATGTTACTCACCTACCTAAGGATACGGAAGAAATCATTCTAGGTCTATCAACTAAAACATTTCTCTGCTTCGGTTCAGGTTCGGTTCGGACTTCTCAAATATCTTGGAGTCTCCGACTCCGCAGCGGTTCGACTCCGAACCTGTTTGCAGATCTGGTAATAATACTTAACCGCTATAAAATACCATGGATGACCACTGGTGAAGAATATAGAAACCACTATAACGAAAAGGACGAACCATTTAATACCAAACAAAAATTAAAGAGGACTAAGCCAAGTAAAAATGAAAAGAAACTGACATCAGCATGAGAGTCCACTATATCAGCGATGGTTGATAGCCCGATTGGGCATCAACGCGCGGCTGCGCAATAAAATACTCTCTTCGAGGCGCGGACACGCACAAGCTGACATCGCGACAAGTGCAATTGTTCCCACCGCTGCACTATATCTTAACTTACCGTTATGTGTAACAGTATTCGGAGACCGTTTATCTTGGCCCAGAAATCGTGAAACATGGAAGTTTTTAATTAGTGAGTTTAGATAGCTCTAGGTCCGAAAAAGTAGCGATTATTCACAACTGTAAACAACTTATGCACTGTACACCAAAAAGATCTGGTTGTTTATACAGTACTGTTTCATCATTGTCCCGAATGAATCTTCAGTAGGCTTTCGCTGAAGAATGCATTATTACCAACTGCCTCTCCTTACAATAATTGCTTAGATGTGTTGTCTCTTGAAACTTTTGTTTTGTACCAGCCACCAACGAACCACCTTGCTCAATCTGCAAGAATTTTCATGCATCTATGAGCGTAAGCTGCAGCGCTCATTTCGCTTGCATGACACCGACCGCTATGTTGTCCACCGACCTCATGTCTATTGCCCCGGTCCTGCACGTCCAACAGTCCACATCCTGCTGCAGCCCATGCTGTCGACCAACCGTTGCTCACGTCTGCTATTTTCGTGCGCTCACCCGACTCTGCAACTACATGTAACCTATCTCACGTTGGTCAAGCATCCCACCAATTTTTCAGATCTTACATAGTATTCGGCCTGCACGTGTATGTATTCGATCGCACGTTGGTTAAACATTCATCAACTGATTTTCATCCTACGCAGCCTGCCAGACGATCGTTCATACTTATGGAAGTCCGCCGCGCAGCTAAATATGGATCTTCATTGCATCTTTCAAGGTGAATTTACTATAAAGGTGACGTACTCCGTTGTGGTGAGGGGCCATAATTTTGTTTAACTCGCTCTCTCTGCTCTCTGAGACAGATGACTGCTGCTCTGAGAGGCTAATTCTAGAAACAGATAGCAAACATTTTACGCTCTGCACTTTTCGTTCGTTATTAGCACAAATTTAGCACGAACTCGTTAACACAACGCTTGTGCTCCTTGACCACAGCTCCCTTCTGCTTTCGTCTTTAGGTACAGCCATATACAATAACACACACACATAAAGAACACATACAGTTTTTCATACAGTTAAAAATAAGGCCCTTCGAAAGAGAGCAGCTGTGGTGACGTACTACCTTTATAGTAAATTCACCTTGGCATCTTTCTTCATCTCCGATGTTCGAAGTTCATGCAAAATGATCGCCATACCTGATCGACAACAAGCAACCTGCTACAACTCGAGACGATCTTTGCTTGGTAATTGATGCCGGCTTGAGTCTACATACAAGTTCTCGACCTCAATCGAAAGTTTTTTTTTATTTTTTTGCTCAAAATAAAACTCAACAGTAAAGGAGGAGTCCTTGCCACAACCAGTGCTAGATGTTGCGACTCGTTGGAATTCAACGTACACTATGTTGAGCAAGCTGCAACAATTCGAGGACTTTTCAATGAGTTCAATGAAACTAACTGCAACTGAGGGGGTGATTTAAAAGGGTTTGTTAATTCTCTGGAACCGGAGTACCATGCCACAGAAAAGCTGCAAAGCACTCAACTGTTCATGGGTGACTTTTATAAGCCTATTGAGCTGCGATGCAATCATTTGCAGCATTTACTTGGACCCATGGTTGTGGCGAGGACTCCTCCGTTACTGTTGAGTTTTATTTTGAGCAAAAAGAATTAAAATCATTAATAATAATTATTTTTGAGTTTTATTTTTTTTATCAAAAATAATGAAGCTAATAATAATCTAAGTTATATTAAATTACTCAAAACTAATGATTTTCATTGAAGAAAAACGTAAAAAAATTGAAATATAATCATTACCATGTCATTTATTTATTTATTTATAACTTATAATGATTACGGTCCCAGGTATAACTTGGCAGCCCTAAGCCCGCTGGCTGTCACATAAATGGCGACACCATCGACATGTGGATGAGGTGGTTGGATTTGATTACTTTGATTGGTTTTGCGAATAATTATTAAAACGCCAATTTCAATGTTAAAACTAATTAAATAATTTATTTATTTGACGTTGCCTATCCAGAAAAATAATGTTGTTTGGAGTCCTACAACATTAATTTTGCTTGTCAAAATTGTTTGGGTGGTAAATTTTGCTAAATCTCGTAACAAAACTCGTGAGGTTTGAAACCAACCAAAAGAATTTTCGGTGGCCATTTAGAATTGTAGTTCGTTAACAATTTGGTTGGAAGAGGTTTCTGTGGCACCACCGAAAATTTTTTTAAATTTCTCGTAATTTTTTACCGTTTGACTTACACCGCCTATTTAACAGTCTTTTTACCCGAATACTTACCCTAATGTTTACCCTTCCAGTCTATTCAACCGTCTCTATGACAATCTAAGCTCATATATGAAGTTTGCAATTTTCAAGATTATTTTGACCGTTCGAAGTACAGGGTGGTCCATTTAAAAATTGGAATTTCATAAGTAAAAAAAAAACGGCTCGATATTTTTCAAGTCATTTATTTATGAAAAACAATTTCGGTCAAATGACCACCACGGTTGACTTGGCAGTAGCTAATTCGATCCACCCCATTTTTGAGGACATTTTCAATTGTTTCCCAAATATAATAGTCTAACGGTGTCAGATCACAGCTTCTTGTCGGTCAATTCACATCTCCATATTTGCTGATTATTCGATTTTCGAAGATAGGGCGTAGAAGATCGATTGTGGCGTAGCACCAAATATCATCCAAGTCTTCCGCTTCGATTTCCTCGAAGAACCAATCACTTAAAATTGCGTGGTAGCGCTCACCATTCACGGTGGCTCCGTCTTCATTTTCAAAGAAAAATGGTCCAATGATGCCTCGAGACCACAATCTGCACCAATCAGTGTGACGTGGTGGGTGCCTATGGCTTCTCGACGACGATATGTGGATTTTCTGGGCCCCAGATGCGACAGTTTTGTTTATTAACATTACCACCGAGGTGGAAATGTGCTTCATCCGAAAATATGATTTTTGGTTAAAATTACCATCTTCGGCCAAACGATCTTCCGCCCAGTTTGCGAACTGTAGACGATTCGGATGGTCAATTGGCTTTAGCTGCTGTACCAATTAAACTTTGTACGGCTTCATGGCAAGGTCTTTATGCAAAATACGCATCAAAGAAGTGCGCGAAATGTCCAATTGTTGAGATCGATGGCGAGTTGACGTCGATGGCTATTCACGAACATTTTCAGCAACGGCAGCAATGTTTTCGGTCGAGCGCACCGGACGAGTTCGTAAACGGGGTGGTTTATCCACCAACATTCCAGTTTCACGAACTCACTTCACGAATTGATCCACAAATTGAGTTTTCGGAACATTTTTTTTGTTAAATGTTTTTTTCAAATTTCGCACAGTTTGAGTCGAGGACTCATTAATTTGGAAATATGTTTTTAATAATTCCCAACTTTCTTCAAGCGAATACCGACCCATTTCGTAAATGTCAAAGTTTTTACTAAATATTAGTCGCTTTCCGAATGACATTTGACGTTTTTAAAGTCAATTTATGAATAGTTCACCAAACAATAGATGGACCACCCTGTACATCTTCTATTTACCAGAATATTTAACCGTCTTCATGACAATCTAAACTTATTTAAATTTTTTTTTCTTATTTACCCGTCGACAATTGCCAATTTTGATGAAAATCTAAATTAATTATAAAATTTTGCAAATTTTCGCGATTTTTTTTAGACCGATTGGCTTTATAGAGTTTTTAATTGCTATTCCGCTTTTCGGGACGGAAAGAAATCCAATATATCAAACATTAGTGTTGTAACACACACGACTTTATTTTATATATAAACTGAAAAAAACCAAGGAAGTTTTTAAGCCTAAAAATAGAGGAAAGCTAACTTCGGCTCAACCGAAGTTTATAAACCCTTGCAGCTTGTATAATTTATATAAATTAAGGTTTTAAATGATTGGCAGTTTCTCAAACTCAGCAATAGATGGCGCCACTACATTGACCATTGTGGCAGCCCTGGCCACCTCTGGTCACACTATTCATCGTGCACCATCCCTAACGCAGTGGCAGAGCGACAGCTAACGCGCCATCCCTGGCGCGCCGTTTGTGGCTGGCTTGGCTTTCGGGCGGTGGGCGCCCGCATCGCGTGGTACAATCATACAATAGTTGTTAGCTTTTAAGTGATCTTCAATAAAGTCAGTTACATATTAAACCTCGTAGCTAAAGTGGTGACCCCGTCTAAGTTAAGGAACACAATCAATAAACAAAACAAATTCATTGCAGTGTGATAAACAAATCAATTTTAATCTCTGACGAAATTCACATGCTCACACCCATACAGTGACAGTCATTGTGGGATTCATGTCGACATGCGGCTTTCGCTAATCAAATTCAAGCAGCGTCACGCTAACTGAAGTAGGGAGTACTTTTTCGACAACAGCCACCCAGAACTCTGCCAGCGGCCACAGACTCACACATACACGCACTCTACACATACACGCCATCGAGGTGCATATTTATAAACGTATGTATGTATTTCACAACGGTGCGAAACTTTCCAGCATGGCGACAGGGCTGTTGGTCCATTAGACGGCATAGTAATTGACCGCGCCTGCAGTTCACTCGACTCTAACTCCATCACTCACCATGGCTCCAGCCAACCAGATCCTCAACCGCAGCAACATCTCTAGGCTTTTTGGCGCTACAAGTGTATACTCAAGCACACCACACATACATACATGCTCACGGCGTCTGCAGCATACAATCAAACGAATTTGGCGCACTCCTACCAACACACAAAATGCGATTCGCCGCTCATGGAGAGACACATATGGAACAGCAAACAGCTTGCAATCATCGAGGAAGCCTCGCTCCCACCAGGAGTCGCTCATTCGTACTTTTGGCAATGGAATTTTTTTTACAATTTGTGAAACAGCATCGTAAAACACACACATGCGTTGAATCTCTGTCAGCGACGTCTGCGCGCATACACACAATTACAAACAGCAAAGGGTGTTTTTATGTGCAAATCACACGACTGTCGCCCCGTGCCTGCATGTATCCGGGTCCGTACGTCCAGCTGTCCACATCCTTCTGCAGCCAATGCCTTCCACGTCCATGTGTGAACAATATTAATCGCCCAGCCTGCCCTACACCCGCTGCGCCCAGCCTGCCTTGCACCTGCATGTCCACAGTCGCAACATTTCTAGGTAATTCGCCGGTCCCGCCGATTCACTTTGCACTCAGCCGGATCTACATGTAACTGATTTCACGTTGGTCAAGCATGCGACCAATTTTTCAGATCTTACAGACGATCGTTCATACTTATAGAAGTACGTCGCGCAGCTGAATTTGTATCTTTAATACCTGACCGACCACTAGCAACGTGCTACAGCTCGAGACGCTCTTTGTTTGGCAATTGATGCCAGCCTGAGTCTACCTTTAAGTTATCGATCTCAACACAAAGTCCACAACGAGTGGCAAGCGAAAGTCCACCACGAAAGTCCTTAGCGAGAGGCACCATGAAAGTCCCCAACGAAAGGCACCACGAAAGTCCTTAACGAGAGGCACCACGAAAGTCCCCAACGAGAGGCACCACGAAAGTCCTTAGCGAGGGGCACCACGAAAGTCCTTAACAAGAGGCACCACGAAATTCCTTAGCGAGAGGCACCACGAAAGTCCACGGCAACTTCAACCCTGATCGAACGAACTTGCTTATCGACCTACAATCGAGGCAACGACCTCAACGCGAATCACCACGAAAGCCTTCGACGCAACCTCAACCCTGCTTGGGCGAACTTGCTTATCGACCACCACTCGAAGCAACAGCATCAACGCGAGGTTACTTTCGACTCAACTACGACACAACATCACAGCGAGAACTATACGCAAGCTTTCCTCCACTTTGGAACTTGTGCAAATCCTGTAGATGCTCACCCCGGACATACATTCATCCCAGCTCTACTTAAATTTGTAGGATCATTCGTTCCCACATGGTCTTTGGAGGCACACTATTCATCGTGCAAAATCCCTAACGCAGTGGCAGCGCGACAGCCATCGCGCCCTCCCTGGCGCTCAGTTTCTGGCTGTCTTCGCTTCCGGGCGGTTGGCGCCCGCATCGCGTTGTACAATCATACAATAGTTGTTAGCTTTTAAGTGATCTTCAATAAAGTTAGTCTACCTTTAATATTAAACCTCGTAGCTAAACCATTTGTTAGACAGGTTGTTATATGGCAGCTATAAGAAATATTCATCCGATCTTGACCAAACTCCCTAAAATTGTGTAGAAACCGATAATATTCATAACTGGAAAGTATAAAGACGCTACCATTGAAAACCAAAGAGTTTTCCTCACTAGAACTACTTCTTCGACCGATCGTTCCTATGACAGCTACACGCTATATTCATCCGATTTTGATCAAACTTGGCAGAATTGTGTGGTAACATATAATATTGATCAGTAACAAGTTAAGGTTAGGACCGATAGCATTAAAAACAAAAAAGTTTTCCTACTAGGATTTTTTTCTTACCTTTTTTTTGTTGGCAGCTATATTATATAATAGTCCGGTTTTCATCATACTTGGTGGAATTATGTAAAAGCATAGAAAACTGATAAATACGAGGTTTGGAGGCGTTTGCATTAAAAACAAAAAAGTTTTTCTCACTTAAACTGATTTTTCGCCCGATCGTTCTTATGGCAGCTCTATGCTATAGTCATCCGATACGGCCGGTTCCGACAAATGTGCAGCGTCTTTGTACCAAAAGACTTCGTGCAAAGTTACGATAGCTTCAAAACTGACGGAGGAGATAGCAAAGAAAGAAACGGACGGCTAGACGGACGGACAGACAGATAGACTGACATGGCTATCTCAACTCAGCTCGTCATGCTGGTCAAGAATATATATACTTTATGTGGTCGAAGATGCCTCCGTCTATGCGTTACAAACATCTGGACAATTTTAATATACTCTCTTAAAGGGTATAAAGAGTGTGATTCAATCCCGACAGTAGGATTAAAATATTAAATACGAGTAAGTGTTGGCAGCAGAACGCTGTATAAATTACCCCATCCTTAAATTACCCGACTTAATTAATCCCATGAATTAAAAACACTTTGAATATATAATATGAAGTCACTATTTTGCATATTGTTAATTCACGAGTAGAGATAACCTCTACCTAACCTCTTTTACCACTGTAAACTTGCATTAGTTAATATCGATCTCCTTTGTCATCGCTAACATATTCCGACTCGTAACTTTGCTCATGAAACACACACAAAATTTAGCTCGGTCTTTTTATTTAAAACTATTAAGTAAATTGGCAAAGGGGATATAAAATAATATCTCCTCGAAACATCGGTGACCCCGACGTGATATGGATCAAAGTTGCAGGTCGGTTACGTTTTTAATATGTTGCAAATAAAACCAACACATATTCGCTGTCTTGGCACAAGTCGATGCCAGACACCTGCATAAATTCACGAACAAACGGTTGAGCACGGTTTTCTCGGTGTTTGCAGATCATCACAAATCGCTGTGCAATCCCCTCTAGCGTCATTATATAGCGGAAACTACATATATAGTGACCAAACTGTTATAGCTAAGCACATACATATCTCGGTACATCGAATTCCCATCAACACTCACAGACTTATGCATATACTAGCATATAACCCGTCGCGCTTCGCTGCGTCGCCATCAGTATAGTGAATTAATATCGTTTTCGCTATCATTGTCGTTGTCGATGTCGTTGTCGTTGTCGGCGGATTTTCCGACATTGGAAAATCGCATTTCAAATTATTTCGTATTGTATTCTTACAAACCAAGTTTCAAGCCAATCGGATGTAAAATAAATTTTTGCCTACGGAATTTGCCGGGAACTTTCACGCCTTGGGGGCGGATTTTCCGACATTGGAAAATCACATTTCAAATTATTTCGTGTTCTATCCTTACAAACCGAGTTTGGAAAATCACTTATCAAATTATTTCGTATTCTATCCTTACAAACCGAGTTTCAAGTCAATCGGATGAAAAATAGTTTTTATGCATGCAGAAATTTTCGGTCATTTTCCTCCTGGGGGATTTTCCAAAATCGGAAAAACACGTGTCGAATTATTTCGCGTACTATGCTTACAAACCAAATTTCAAGTGAATCGGATGAAAAAAAAAATGTTCCTATACAAACTATTCCGACGCTTTTCCGACTTTTCCGGTTGGAATTTTCCAAAACCACGTCTTAGTAAGCCCTTTCACCACTAATGGAAACACCTGTCTAAATTTTAGGCTTCTATCTCTTACCGTTAGAGCTCTGCGTTGATTGCCAATTAGTGAACCAGGACAAACTGTTTTATATATAGAGTAGAAGTAGATATACTTCGAAATATTCGCTGTCTTAAGCGCTGCTGCCAGACACACACACACACACAATCGGGTTGAGTGCGAGCTTCGGTGTTGCAGATTATTACATATCAATGTGGAGTCTCACCTAGTGTCCAAGCTGTTTCAGCACAAATCGGTGCTAAGCACCAATCTCGGTACATCAAACGCCTAGCATCACCCACACGCATAGGGTTAGGGTTAGGGGTTAGGTTGCAATGGTTGAAATGGGTGAGAATCCCATTTCATCACTTAGGCCAATGAAGGCCCGTTGTGTTACCATATAACCCTTTCTACGCTGCGATCGTAGAGGGAGGGTCTTTCCCGTTAAACCATTTAGAAAATATCACAAATTTAAGTAAAGAGGCTAGATCTATTTCAGAGATGTCTGACAGATCGTTTAGAAAGGGACGACCCAAAACTGTGAGTCGCCTTCTGCTAAGAGCTGGGCAATGACAGAAGAGGTGTTGTACACTCTCCTCCTCGTCCACTGAATTGCAGCTTCTACAGAAGTCATTGTGTCTGATGCCTAGCCTAGCGGCGTGTCTACCTATTAGGCAATGTCCAGTAAGGGCCCCTACTAGTAGGGAAATATGCAGTCTTTCTAGACGGAGTAACGCCCTAGATTTTTTAATACTAAGAGTAGGCCATGTAAGCCTAGATACTTCACATGTGTGTATTGTTTGCCATCGATTCATGGTTATTCGATGAGTAGTTTCCTTTGTTTGTAGCTTAAAGGTAGCAAGAGGCACCCCTATGTTGCTCTTATCCGGTAAGAGCTGAGTGGTGGTGCCAAGTCTGGCGAGGTGGTCGGCCATCTCGTTGCCTTCAATGTTGCAGTGTCCAGGCACCCAAACGAGATTAATTTCGAAGTGCTGAGCCATCTCATTAAGAGATTTGCGGCACTCCGTAAGAGTTTTGGTATTGTTGATATAACCGTCAAGGGCTTTTAATGCAGCTTGACTATCTGAAAAAATGAATACTTTACTTCCTTGGATTGCGAGGGTTCCCAGAAGGTTGGTAGCCTCCTGGATGGCTACAACCTCTGCTTGGAAAACACTACAATGGTCAGGAAGCCGAAATGAAGTTTCGATCCCGAGCTCTGGACTGAAGACTCCCCCTCCTACCTGTCCACCCAGTTTGGAGCCATCAGTGTAAAAGTTTATGGCATTCGGTTTGCAGTGAGGTATTGAGTTCCAGTCCAGTCGACTCGGTATGGTGACTTTATACATGGTGGTAAACGTTATTGTTGGGATGCAGTAGTCAAGCGTTGGCGGTACCGCCACTTGATGCAGAAGTATAGAGGAGTGGCCAGAGTTACTATCTTTCCAGGTACCGCTTTCTCTCAGCCTGAGAGCGGCGTTACTGGCGATTTCTCTACCCAGAAGATCTAGAGGCATAAGGTGTAACATTATGTTAAGTGCATCTGTTGGGGTTGTGCGCAATGCACCAGTCCCCACACGCATACATACACTAGAATTAGCGGTGCAGCTTAATTTGGCATTTACACAAATTTTCGTATGACTTTGTGTGATTTCAAGCGCATTTTGTTCGCTGACCTGCCTCAATTCTTCGCTACCGTTTTCTTCGTCGCTACAGTGTGCACTCGAAATAAGTTCTGAACTGCCAGCATCATCCAAAGCTGAACAAGCCCCTAGCAAAATCGAGTTCTATCGGGCTAAAACCTCAGCAGCCAAATGCCAATTGGCAGCTCTCACCACGATTTTAAAAACGGCATTAAATAGCCTCGAGGATTCGGATCTGCAAATTCGACTTGAGGAAGTTGAATACATTTATAGCGAATTTTAAAATTCATAGTTTGCCTTGATAGACTCGATTTGATGGAGTTGGCTGGCGACGCAATAGCAGATTTTACGGAGCTTTATTAATTACTGCTGCTTTATCATATCTTCCTTAACCGGCTACCAAGACAGCGGCTAGCAAACTTAACCCATCTCTAACTACTGATGCTGCCAAGAAACAAATCAGCTCAACAAATCAGCTACAACAGCAGCCAAGATAACAACTGCTAGTGCACGCCCACTCACTGCACCCGCCAAACCCAGTACCAAGCACTTTTTTTACATTCGTCCAGCTCGATAACAACAATCTATTCATCTGTTGCCCACGTCAAGCCGCGACTAGATTTGCCGACAACAGCGGCCAACAACCACAAGGAGACCTCGTCCAGGAGCACGCTAAGCTTTAATTTGCGCAAGGCGTAACCAGTTGCGACAGCTGCACGCAGGCTCACAAAGCATTTGGACAATTGCAGCATCATATTCTCATTCAACTCGAAGAAAGGCAATAACAAATCCAACAAATCCACTTCATCTTCCAATTCGGTCAGCACCATAGACGCCCCAGTCATTCAGAAAATCACACTGAGGTCAAGGTGAAGCTGCATCAGCGAAGAAGCTCCGATTCAAATGATGAGGGAAAACCACCCGGAACTGGCGGCTGGGCCAGCAAATCCCTGCCCACCGAAAACCTCACAATTACCGAAGCAACCGTACAAGATGGCCAGAAACTACCTAATGGCAACAGCCATACGGATTTTAACGTTCTTATCTCCTACAGGTCTTCGCAGATACAGGAGTCCACTAGGGGGATGACTTCGCATCACGCACCTGCCCAGATGAACCCAGCAACAACCCAGTTGAGCTTCGTGACCATCACCAAGAAGCAGGGCTTAATACCGGAACCGTTAACCGAAATACCAATTTTTTTTTGAGAACCGAAAACCGTTTACCGTTATTAATGGAACCGATAGCACCGGAACGGAACCGAAACGTTGGTACCGGTAAAGTTTCTTTTTTTTTTGCCTTTGCAGAGCGCATCATAGTTTTGGTCAGGATGCAAAAATATTATCATCCGGAAGACATCTTCAACATTTGCTCCAGTTTTGCGACTGCAGATAGCGACTTTCTTCTGCACCAGAAAGAGTGGGACACATTTCGCGAAATTGTACGCATATTAGAACCAGCGGAGGTGGCCACAACTAAACTTTAAGCCGTAAATCTAGTTTTGGGTGATTTTTATTTTTCATTTGGATACACTGCAAATTTGAAATATGGAAAAATTCGTCCTCTTAGCGAAAACGTTTGTTCAAAAAAACTCAAAGAAAGCCAGGGAAATCACTTTTTGAAAACAATGCTTTTTTATATGGCATATTTTTGGACCCTAGTTATAACTTAACGCTAAGTACTGAGCTAAAAAATTGTAATTGAATCAATCTTTTAATAAATATGCACAAATTGCGTTGGTTGCTGATCAATCACTGCTTAATGATGAAGGCAGTTCTAATCCTAGTTCAACTAAAAGCGTCGACGAAGTTGAGGCACATATGATATTGCAGGAAAAGAAACTTGGTGATAAAAATACATCATTTGTGTCAACAAATAAGGTACTGAATTTCACTAAGACTTTTTTCATACTTAAATGTGTTCGAAACCATGAAAACATTCTTAACTGGTGGTGAAAATCATCCACAAAGTTCCCACAATTGTATGTGATATCAAAAGTCTTGCTTTCTTTTCCAGCTACACAAGTTAGCGTGGAAGGGCTATTCTCTGGCGTAAAATTTATAATGAATATGCTAAGATGTTGTATGGACTCAACCACAATTGAATTGAATTTTGACTCGTTAACCGGTTCCGGTACCGAAACCGAAATTCGTTTCGGGATTAAGCCCTGCCAAGAAGGCAGTTTCAAAAATAGCTGTTCTGCCTGTTAAGCCCACATCTGTTGAAAGCCTGCGACTTCCAACGGGGGGAGTATGTCGGCAGCAACGCAATATAAAATACCCCATCCTTAAATTTCCCTACTTAATTAATCCCATGAATTAAAATGACTTTGAATATATAATATGAAGTCGCTATTCTGCAAATTGTTAAGTCACGAGTACAGATCATCTCTAATCTCTTTTACCACTGTAAACTTGCGATAGTTAATATCAACCTCCTTTGTCATCGCTAACATACTCCGCCTTGTAACTTTGCTCGTTAAACACACATAAAAATTTAACTCGGTCTTTTTATTTAAAACTATTAAGTAAATTGGCAAAGGGGATATAAAATAATATCTCCTCGAAACACTAAGAATGTATCATTCCGAAAAGGATTGTTTTAGGTACGAGTCGTACTTAACATATAATTCAGCTAGTGAGAGAGAATTATACGTACTTAAATTATTCCTGTCGGGAATGGTTTATGCCATTCTAGGATCAACCTATTTTTAGTAGTATTTTAGAGCTGATCCCGGAAATTCCGGGAATGGAATGATTTTTTTTAAGTATAAAGATTTCTTTTACACATTTTTAAGATATTTTGCACTGTTCATCTACGATTTCGTCCCCTGTAATTCTGATTTTTAAACTCAATAGGGGGGATTGATCACCTCAACGTTCCCCCTCTCCCCCCTATCTACGCCACTGGTCCTCACACAAGAAATAAGTCGCAAATTCATTGAATTCCAGGAATTTTCCGCAGTGCTCATTACAGGCCTTTAAAGTAAGATCTGAGCTAAATTAAAAATTCAGCAAAGATGATTGGAGTCACTTCCAATGGACATGTGGTAAGTGCGCCGCCAATAGAGGTCAATAGAGGTATTTTTTTATTATTATTGTTACACCTTTTTTGTCAGCAACTTACGATGTACTGGAATGCGATAATGGAAAACCACACATAGAATTTTCTAAGAATTTTAATTTATTAATATACTGATCAATATAATATTTCCTTAAGAGTAGGTAACATGCAACAAGAATACGCGATATAGGATACCACATTTCACAGCACCAATTATCGAGGATATATGTTATGAAGTCAAAATTTTAAGAAATTTTTTGTTTAGGATTTTAAAAATATCTGTATACAATTTGCTCTATTAATAAACATTGAACTGGAGCTAAGGTCCCACAAGCACATAATTTGCCCATATTTTGAAGAAAGTTTGACAAAAATAGGCCTAGTTAGGGAACATTTCAGCCATATTTGATAAACTTACTTACTTACGTATGAAACAATAGTTTCAGTTTTAAGTCATGCAAAATCTGCAATTATGGCTATTTAACCATGTTAATGATTGATTTTATTATTTATTTGACATTTGCTGAAAAGCATATACATATTTTTGTGAAAACATGAATTTATCAAATTTTGTTTAAAAAGAAACCATGTACAACCTTGCTATTTTTTTGCATGAAAATTCTTCATAATTCGCGATCTGTCGAAGAAATTGGTTTAAATAATTTTCTGAGAGAAGGCATGTACTAGTATACCAGAGTTTTCTAACTTGATTGAAAGTTTAAGACTAATAGTTGATCAACTTAATTTTGTAGAATGATTTGAAGTTTATATACGTAGCTATTTAGTTGTTCGGTGATGTTGATTTTTATTCAGGACTAAAAATCAACTTGAATAAATTCAATTTGATTAAATATTCAACTTGACTAAATTCAACTATTGCAAAGTTGATTTTACTAGTATATGCTTTGAAGTTAAGTACGCAGAGTATTAAACTATACTAGTTATTGACTTTGTGGTAGGTGACTTATTTAAACCTATTTACCGTGACTGACGACTTTATAAGTCGCGAAAAAAATGCCAAACAGGATAAAAAATAATAAAAACAAAAACGTTAATGCCAATCAAGTGGAAAATCGGACCAGGATCAATGCAAAAGCGCAATTCACAGCTAACGGATCTCCATGGTAACAAAACCGCTAAATTCTTAAGAAACTGCTTTTCAAGACCACAAATGACCATACGTAACTATATAACCATGATTATGGCAATACTGAACAGTGATAAATTCCATGGATGACCAATGGTAAAGAATAAAGTCAAGATCATAAAGAATGTTTCAAACCACTTGCTATTACTGACAAATCAATAAATCTCGGAAAAGTACCAAAGAGGATCAAACAATGTAGTAATGCTAAAATAGCAATCGCTCAAAAAGTGTCAGTGTGCGATAAGCAAGGGCATGCGATAAAGCGACAGCGATGCGAGAAAGCAGTTTGCAACCTGCTTTCTCGCCTGAATTTGCTCAGATCGCACGTATTTTTTGTAGCATTCTTAGCTTCTTCTTACTGTAAATCATCAATATGGGTCATTTTTTTAGAAACCAAACGGTTTTAAAATTCAACCTTTTGATTTAAATAAAAAAAATCTGAAATTAGATCTTGACACTCCCACGAAAACGTGATTTTCGGATTTGCAAAAAACCGAGATATGATATAGACGTTCGATCTGCGAGAAGTGGACATTTTTGAAAAGCTTGATAAATATAAAGCTTAATTGCCAAGTTTCAATCACTGACTTCATGGCAAAGCTATATTTAAGGGCATATTTTTAGTTGTTTATAACTTCAAAAATTAATATCTTTTAAACTATAAAAGTCTCCATCTTTTTCAAAGCACCGTAATTTAAGTTATGTTTAGGGCAATAAATGTGTATTCTTAGAACCTATGTATATCATGGTGGTTAATCACGAAATTCACGTTTTGGTGAGAGTGTCGAGATCTAGTTTCGGATTTTTTTTTATTTAAATCAAAAATGGTGAATCTTAAAACTGTTCGGTTTCAAAAAGAATGACCCATATAATTGAAATATATTTCTCTCC
Organism: Lordiphosa magnipectinata; assembly: GCA_037044535.1. Lineage (NCBI taxonomy): Eukaryota > Metazoa > Arthropoda > Insecta > Diptera > Drosophilidae > Lordiphosa > Lordiphosa magnipectinata. The sequence goes on along the minus strand of JBAMBO010004526.1, from coordinate 518,143 downwards.
TTTTTCATTTCGATTTCGGTTGAGTGGGTGGACACTTTATTTTTGTTATCAAAATTAATCGTTGCTCTTGTAGCAAAATTTTTTTCGTCTGAATCCATCACGCCCACTCTAATAACTAAAATAGAACAATGCAAGGTGCTGCTCTCAAGGAATTGCGCTCACAAAAATCACAGAAAATAAAGCTCGCGCTCTCTGAGGTGCATGCTCTCACTTCTGTCCTCACCTTTTATTATTAAATCATGGTAAATTCTGATAGCAAATTAAAATTTATTTATGTCATCTTCTCGCATTGCTTAAAGCAAGAAATATCGCTTCTCGCGCGCACTTTGACAGCAGCCTAAGAGTGTTCCAATATTAATCATTGGTCATCCTTCGTTCGGGGCTCAGTATTGTCAGAATCGTGGCAAATCAAAGCAGTTTCTTTAGCAATTAGCGGTTTTGTTAACATGGCTGTAAGCTGCTCTTATGCATTGATCCTAGCATGATTTGCCACCTGGAAGTAAAGTTCGTTTGGCATTACTATTATGTTTGATCCTCTATAATACTGTTCCGCGATTTATTGATATGTCAGTCAATTAAAGTAGTTTGAAACTTTCTTTAAGATCTTCACTCTATTCTTTACCATTGGTCATCCATGGCATTTATCTCAGTTCAGTATTGTATTGGCAACCGAGACTGCGTCTGTCGATGACGACTTATATTCTGCAAAATTTTTCCATGTAATAATGGACAGAATATTTTAGAACTGCTCCATTATGTCCATTGAATTATGTTTTAATAATAATGTACTTTATCGTAAATAAAAAAATAGAGGCAAGCTAGTTTCGGCTCGACCGAAGTTTATATACCCTTGTAGCTTGTATAATTTATATAAATTAGTAGCCTGATTCCACTGTCACATTCGGCCAAATGTACATATTTTTGACAAGGCCTCCTATATACATTTTCTACACCCAATTTCAATGGCAGCTATACTAAATAGTTGTTCTATCAAACTTGGTGGAATTATGTGAAAGCATAGAAAACTTATAAATACGAGGTTTGGGGACGTTTGCGTTGAAGACAAAAAAGATTTTCTCACTAAAACAACATTTTGGTCCGATGGTTCCTATGGCAGCTATTTGCTATAGTCATGCAATTCTGCCGGTTCCGACTAATGTGCAGCTTATTTGTACCAAAAGACTTCGTGCAAAGCTTGGTTAACATAGCTTTAAAACTGACGGAGGCGATAGCATAGAAACAGACGGACGGACAGACGGCTGATCAAGAATATATATACTTTATGTGGTCGGAGATGCTTCCTTCTATGCGTTACAAACATCTCGACTATTTTAATATACCCTCTTCAACTAGCTATAACTATATTTATAACTTTAACTATAGTTAAATTTATTCAAAGTTGATTTTAGTCAAGTTGAGTTAAAGTTCAATTTAATCGAGTTTAATCAAATAAAATTTTAGTTGACTAATCAACTAAATAAAAATTTTAATCGATTGAGGCCACTCTGTAGTATACCTTTTTTGATGGACGTTGACGTACAATGAGCAGTAAGTTCAAGTGGCCCGTGCGACACCGAGCCAAAGCTTGTTACGCGCGAACCCCAGGCAAAATAGCAGCCCACCTCCCGCCCAACCGACCGAGAGGCGCAGCCACTAACGTATGACACGAAATCGCGAAGGAAGAACATAAAGCAATGTTAACTACGGGCTAAGTAAGTTGAAATAGAAATTTGTATAGTAAGAAGAGAAACTTCAGAGGTAAATATTCGGTAGAGTTTATTGTAATCAGCACAGAGGACACAAAACGATTCATGCTAGGCATAGTTAGTATTACAACGATGTAGTGATAGGGGGATAAAATTACAAGTCGGTCTAATAGGAACGTTAAGGTTAATTTGGCCAACCAACTCAGTTGAGTCGATTTCACCACTAATTAGTCTATGTATAAAGAGTCTATGTATGAAGACCCTCCCGCATCAGAGCTCGCGGTTTATCTAACTCACGCTGAACGAATTCGACATATCGCATCTCTATTAAGTGACCGTGATCGTTTAGTTGTCGTTGGGGACTTTAATATTCCTCACATATCCTGCTCATCTTTTGATAACTCCGACGAACTTTTTCCATCTATCCTACACGAATTTGCCGATTTAATGTCCGAGCTGTCTCTTGGACAGAAAAATTCTATCATGAATAGCATGAGCAGGATACTTGATCTAGTATTTGTCAGTGACATCTCCAACTCTGCTGTATCGAGGGTACCACCATTTTCTCAACCGAAGGATGTTTATCACCCTACTATTGAGCTTAGCTTTAAACTTGAAACGCCTGACTGCGCTGAGATCTCATCCCAACGAAGTCAATCTTGCTGCTTTCGTAATGTAAATTTTACATCCCTGAACGATGCACTGTCAACGTGCGATTGGTCCTTCCTTGATACATGTCGACATATTGAGGAAGCCACCAAGTCATTCTATGAGGCTATTTATAATGTATTCAAAATTCATGTACCAGTTTCGTACACTTCCTCTCGCTCGCGCTCTTCCCCATGGTTTACGAAAAGCTTGTCTAATTTGAAAAATATAAAAAAAAAAAATCTCGCTTGTATAAAAAATTTAAGAAATCCGGTTCTCAGTTAGTTTTCTGTAGATATTCAGTGGCCCGTTCAAAGTTTTTGCTGCATAATTCAGAATGCTACAATAATTATCTGCTTAGCTGCAAGATAAGTTTTCAGCAAAACCCCAAAAAGTTCTATAACTTCGTTAACTCCAAACGCAAATCTTCTCAGTTTCCTCCATCGCTTTCGCTCGATAACGTGACTGCTAGTAATGATGCTGACATCGCCAATTTATTCGCAGCATTTTTTCAGCGTTGCTATTCCGCTTCATCGACTAGTTTTGGTACCATTAATCCGTATCCCTATCCTATTACCCACTCTAACAGCATCCATCCACCTGTTTTGGACTTAGAGAGTCTGCTTTCGGGTATTCGTTCGATCAAAACATCATATACTCCTGGACCTGACAATGTACCAGGCTGTGTGCTTAAAAATTGTGCAAATTCTTTATGCTTCCCGCTTTTAAGGTTGTTTAACTTATCTCTTGAGCTAGGTGAGTTTCCCAACGATTGGAAGGAATCTTTTGTCATTCCTATTCATAAACGAGAAGGCCAAGCTAACTTCGTCTGTGCCGAAGTTTTTATACCCTTGCACGCTTACCGCCCTAGAACGCTTACATAAAAATCTAAAATTTTTGTAACTGAAATCCTTTTTCCGACAGATAAACATCTGATTGCGACCAAATATCGCGAATCTTTTTGCAAACATACCAAATTAACAATCGCGGAGTTTAAGAAAGATAAAATTTAAAACAGAAAAGTTTTTTTCACTAAGACACATTTTCCAACCGATCGGCCCTATGGCAACCATAAGATAAAGTCACACGATGTCGATCAACTTTTTCAAATTAGTTTGAAAGCGTTTAATATTAAGAATCAACGACTTTGAGAACGATTTACTTGAAAACAAAAAAGTTTTTCTTACTAAGACCCATTTTCCGACCGATGGTTTCTATGGCAGCTATAAGATATAGTCATCCGATCCGGTCCGTTCCGACATATTAGCAGCGTGCAGTATAAAGAAGACTCTGTGCAAAATTTCAGCTCGATAGCTTTAAAACTGAGAGACTAGTTTGCGTAGAAACAGACGGACAGACAGACAGACGGACAGACAGACGGACAGACAGACGGACAGACAGACGGACGACAGACGGACAGACAGACGGACAACGCTCAATCGACTCAGCTCGTCGCCCTGATCAAGAACATATATAGTTTATGGGGTCGGAAATGACTATTTCTATGCGTTGCAAACTTCTGGGCAAAATTATAATACCCTTTGTAAGGGTATAAAAAGGATCTAAATCGTCAGTAACAAATTACAGGTGTATCTCAAAACTATCTGACATTCCTAAACTTTTTGAAATGCTCAAAACATCTCAAATACAGTACTCTTGTCGCTCAAATATTTCGCAGTCTCAGCACGGCTTTATGAAAAAGCGTTCTGTTTCTACAAACCTGCTTGAGTTTACTTCTATTGTAAATAGGGGTTTTATTAATAAACTGCAGACTGATGTAATTTATACTGATTTTAGCAAGGCTTTTGACTCTGTCAATCATGATCTCCTCCTTCACAAACGGTATCTGCTTGGTTTTCCTCTAAACCTTCTTAACTGGATAAAGACTTATTTGACACATCGTTCCCAGCGTGTCCGTTTTAATTCGTCGCTTTCTGAATCCATCAGCGTACTCTCTGGGGTACCTCAGGGTAGTCATCTTGGACCTCTACTTTTTAATTTGTTCATTAACGACATACCTCACGTCCTGCTTCATTCGCATGCTTTGATGTACGCTGATGACCTAAAACTCTGCTTGTCCTATAAGGACCCGTTGTCACCTCTCCTTCTTCAATTGGACTTAAACTCTCTGCATACATGGTGTTCGGTTAATTCCCTCCCACTTAGCGCTGAAAAGTGTAAATGCATGACTTTCCATCGAACACAGCCGTATTTTCACGACTTTTCGATTGATGACAATCCTCTTGAACGCATTTACGAGGTTGACGACTTAGGCGTCCGCTTTGTCCCCAAGTTAAGCTTTAATAGACATGTCTCTATCATCTCTAATAAAGCTATGGGAGTTCTTGGGTTTATCAAAAGATGGTCCAAGGAATTTAACGATCCGTATCTCACTAAACATTTATACGTCTCTCTAGTTCGACCAATACTTGAATATGGGTCGTGTGTTTGGTCACCGCAAAATATCAGTACCAACTTGAATCGGTTCAAAAACAGTTTTTAATTTTTGCCCTCCGTGGCCTCAACTGGGATCCCACCATCCATCTTCCATCTTACGAGCATCGACTACTCTTAATCGATCTTCCATCTCTTGAGAACCGCCGTACGTGCCATTGAGAGCTTTTCATTCACAAACTCTTATCAGGTGATATTGACTCTTGCGCTCTGTTAAGCCAAATAAATCTTGCTGTTCCTTTGCGTCTTACCAGAAATTTCTCTCCGATCTATCTACAGCCTTGCCTAACAAAGTATGCTAACTATGAACCTTTCCGAAATTTGTATCTTAACTATAATATGTATTACCATCTTTTCTCTGCTCACTCTTCTGTGTTAGATGTAAGAAATAATTTACTGTCATTTTTTAAGCGACCCATGCAATGTTGACAGAACTTTGTCAAACTTAAATAAATAATAATAATAATAATTACTCCAAGCATACTCTACGGTTAATAAGGGAGGGAAGGTTAATCAAAAGAAGTCTACTAGAGTACGATGGTAAACGGACCTCAGGATTCCAGCCCAGACCACGAAGAGCAAACAAGAAAAACGGTTTTTTCACAGATTCAATTCTATCTTGATGGGTCGAATATTGCGGAGACCACACACATGATCCTAACTTACTATTACCTTGTTACCTTATTTATTTAATTATTTATTCAATTCTACGCCACTGAAGCCTCAATAATTTTATAAACTGTAGTATTTTATTGACAATTATAAACTATTGACGGAAGTTGCACAATTCAGAGCAGAATTCGTGCATTTATTTCAACGAACATTTCGGCAAAACATCCGAAATACTTACCACTACTTTGACCATTTGCTTGTCAGTTTGTTATATGGCAGTCAAATGATATATTCATCAGTTTATGACCAAACTACCCAAAATTGTGTGGAAACCGATAATATTCATAATTGGAAAGTAAAAAGACGCTCCCATTGAAAAGAAAAGGTTTTTCTCACTAGAACTACTTTTTCGACCGATCGTTCCTATGGCCACTATATTCTATAGCCATCCGATTTGGATCAAACTTGGCAGAGTTGTGTGGAAGCATATAATATTGACCAAAAACAAGTTTGGCAGCGATAGCATTGAAAACCAAAAAAGCTTTTCCTACTTAGACTTTCTTTCAGAACTATCTTTTGTATGGTAGCTAGTATAGCTGTTGTATTCCCATGGCAGCTATATGATCTACATGAAGTTGCCATTTTTAAAAAAAACTTAATATATATAAAGCTTAATTGCCAAGTTTTAATCACGTAGCTTTGAAACTGACTGCGTGGCAAAGCTTTATTTAAGGGAATATTTTTATTTGGTTTTAACTTCAAAAATTAATATATTTTAAACTATAAAAGACTCCATCTTTTCGAAAGCACCGTAATTTAAGTTTTGCTTAGGGCAATCATTGTTATATCCTTAGAAGCTATATCAGCTATCAAGCTATATCATGGTGGTTAACACTGAGAAAAAATTATATATAAAATTTAGCAACAACTACCTAATATTATTAAATAATTTCTAACTGTATTAAACTATGATTTAAGTAGATACAGTAAAATCTCGTCTTATGCCGAATTTTTGAGTCAAGGAAAAATCTACTTTTATATCAGCTGGTGGTCGTTCGCATGCGCATGAAAATAGTTCAATGGTGAATACCTGCATCGGGTTCGCAAGCAAAGCGACTGCCTCATATGAATTTGCCAAAATTCAGTGGAGATTATGCAGAGTACAAAAGTTTTATTGGATCATTTTAAAGCCTTTTAGACAAATATGATAAGCTCTCTAATATCGAAAAATGTAATAGTTTATTAGCCTGCCTGGATAAGGAAGCGCTAGCTGTTCTAAAAAGGTGTACGATGACAGTTGTCTGATATATTTTAATAGTATTGCAAAATTGTTCGATATCCATTCCATTTCGCATCCATCCGCATTGTCTCTTCGTTCTATGCTAAATACCGTGACTGATATTTACGAATCTTTATTATCTATTGGTGACGATAAGAATAAAGCTCACGCGATGCTTATTCATATTGTTATGTCGAATGTTGATTCTGACAAACAAAATTCCTCTCTGGGCTGATTGCGAAAGTTTGCTGAACAAACGATATAAATATCTAGCAGCCAGTGAAGCTACACAAAGAGATAAATCGCGAAAATCAGTTCGAGAAAATCAATTGAAAAAGTTATCTAAAACTTCCTTATCAGTCACTCAGCAGAATTCATCTCAAACTTCGAAATGTGTGTTTTGCAATTCAAATGAGCATTCTGTTCACACATGTGTACCATTTGCTGCCTTACCGTTTGTAAATCGATTCAAATTTGTTAAAGGTTTTCCTCAATGCCTGAATCGCCTAAAAAATGGTCATGCTGTCTCGACTTGTAGATCGTCACACTGCAGGGTATGCTGAAAAACACATCATACATTACTACACAAATATGCCGTTGGTGTATCGCAAACAAGCGTGGCACAACAGTCATCAGCAACCGAAACAAATCAACATTGATCCTCGTCATCGGTGTCATTTTTTAATCATACTGCTCAATCAGTCGAGTCCGATCAGCTCATCTTAGCCACTGCTTTGAATAAGATTGTGGATCAATCGGGAAATTACCACTTAGCAAGAGCGCTATTGGACTCGGGTTCACAAATGAATTTCATTATTAATGGCTTAGCCAAAACTTTATAGTTGGAAAAGGTTCGAAAGGAAGTTAGCTTGCTCGGTATAGGAAAGATTAGTTCAACGACGCAGCATACAGTCTAGACTTCAATTGCGTCTCGATACAACACTTTCAAATCTGATGCTGAGTTGAGCATATGCAATTCAATACCTTCCTATCAACCGGAAAAAACCATTTCCACTAAGGAATTTAAAATCCCAATTGACATGGTTTTAGCCGATCCAGCTTTCTTCAAGCCCAAAAGAGTCGATCTGCTTAATGGAGCAGAGCTCTTTTTTGATCTCTTGCATTAAAGAGTTGCGATGGAGCTTTAACTCTGCAGAATTCGGTATTCGGATGGGTGGTGTCGGGACATTATAAAACTTCAGAAAGAAGGGCCCCTCATTCAAATTCAATCGTTGCTATTAGTCAAGAAAATTTTCCTCCCGATACATTAGTTCGAAAATTCTGGGAGTTGGAACAAGCTCCAATTGCATCTGAAGGCAAAATGCTAACCCCAGAGCAGCTGCTCTGTGAGAAGTCGTTCGTCAACAATGTTGTACGACTACCCTCGGGTCGATTTAGTGTTGTTCTGCCATTTAAGTCAAGCCCTCAATGCTTCGGATCATAGTTTGACACAGCAAAGAGAAGGTATTTGGCTTTAGAGCTCAGGCTTGCAAAACAACATAGTGCTCGTGAAATGTATATAGCTCTTATGAAAGATCGATTGTAATATCTAGAGAAAACCGCATTATTATGTACCTCATCAATGCGTGGTAAGACCACAGAGCACGTCAACACAGTTGCGTGAAGTGTTCGACGCATCGTGCAAAACGTCGACACAGTTATCATTAAGTGATGTATTGATGGTTGCTTCTACAATACAACCAACTTTGTACTCAATACTACTCCGGTTTCGTTGCGAAAAATTCGCGCTTACAGCTGACATTATAGAAATGTATTGTCAGATAGAAATTGAAGAGGCTCAGCGAAAATATCAGTTGATTTTGTGGACAGAAAACCCTTCGGATACTCTCCAAACTTATTGTTTAAGTACCGTTACATACGGAATGGCTACAGCACCACTTTTAGCAATTCGATGTCTAAAAATTTGAGCGAATTGTATGCTTCATCACATCCTATGGGTTCTAGAGCACTTGGAGTTTTATGTTGCTGACTTACTGTCAGGTGAAGTGAGTTTGGTGAGGGGTATAATCTCACCCCTCACCAAACTCACTTCACCAAATACTAGAATCTGCCGGGCTAGTGTTAGCGAAATGTCGACTCAACAATTTTAAGGGCGGGGAGGATGGCGTTCCGCTTGGAGAGGAAGAGGACAAAAAACTCTTGGACTCATTTGGAACCCAAGATCTGATCACTTTAAGTACTCCATTTCAGCTTTGGTCGATACTGCTCGATCTGCTGAACCGACGAAACGTTCTATCCTGTCGTTTACAGCAAGCTTTTATGATCCCCTTGGGCTTGTTGAGCCCCATTATTACGAATTCTAAGATTTTGATTAAAGATATTTGGCGAATTAAACTCAATTGGGACGAGGTAATTCCCCAATATCTTCGGTCGTAGCGTGTTTTTCAACTCTTGAGTTGATCACAAATACACAGATTTGCAGACGCATCCACCAGAGCATATGGATGCTGCATTTATGTGAAAGTAGTTCAACCAAACGGAGTTTCTGTAACCTTACTCACTGCAAAATCCAAGGTAGCTCCAATGAAATCCAAGACTGTCCCAAGATTAGAGCTTTACGCCGCACATATGTTGGCAAATCTTTGGGACAAGATTAAGGAGGAGATAGTTTGTTCTGTACAACAAGTAGTGTTGTGATCGGATTCTGAAGTATTACACTGGCTTAGACAACACCCGTCTAAGTACAACACTTTTGTTTCAAATCGAATTGCCGATGTACAGGAACTAACTCCCAATATAACTTGGCGTCACGTGCCAACAAAGGAAAATCCTGCAGTTTTGGTGTCCCGTGAATGCACTATCAGTGATCCGATCAATGAATCTTTCTGGTTAAGTGGCCCAGACATTAAAAAAAAGACAGTGGGAAATGGCCGGAAAATCCTAATTTCAACCTAGCACATGAACAGCACCTATTGAAAGAACGTCATTCTGTTGCGGCATTGGTCATCCATACTGAACCAAACAGAATTTGTGAGAATATCAATAAAGTATTGTAGTAAAACTATAGTCATGACCCACTGTGTACGACCAAACCATTTACATATTACACGTATATTTTACTTATATGTACATATGTATATGTACATTGTACACTTATATTATATATTACACTTATTGCACCCTGTACATTACAATTAAAACAAAACAATTATCGCTTATCTACAAGAACAGTTAGGGCAGAGTACACACTGTAACACTTTGTTGAAGACCCAAAGCAGTAGAGCTGCAAAAACATCGATAGTACTATCGATATATCGAATAATTGGTTTTGTGTCACACTATCGATGGTAATTATACCCGTTACTCGTAGAGTAAAAGGGTATACTAAAGTCGTGCAAATGTATGTAACACTCAGAAGAAATCATTTCCGACCATATAAAGTATATATATTCTTGATCAGCATCAACAGCTGAGTCGATATAACCATGTCAGTCTATCCGTTTGTCAGTTCGTCCGTCCGTCCGTCTGTCTGTATGAACATCTAGATCTCAGAGACTAGAAGAGCTAGAGCAACCAAATTTGAAATGTAGACTCCTATTTATTTCAAATTTTTGCCACGCCCGGGGCGGGCAATAAAAACACAATTTTTAAGATATCGATCAAATTTAAAACGGATATTTATATTCGCAATATCTATAAGCCCAGAAATTTTCATCAAGATCGGATGATAAATAGCCGAGTTAAAAAATGTTACTTTTCGGCTATCCCACCTCAGGCACACAGGAAGGTTATTAAATATTTCTTTCATAGAGCTTTTTAGCGTGCTCTAGGTCTATTAGTTATGATTTTTATCATAACATTTTCTAAAACAAGACACGCACAACACCACAAAGAAGGCTGGTTGATCGTATAGCTATTTCACAAACTACCACAGTTTGATCATCAGCGATTATTTGCCCAATTTTAATGAGTTTGCAGACGCTAGCCATGCCAGAATTGCTAAGATCGCTTGGGAGTCCCAAGTCAGACTTGTAGTGAAAATTCCGCCAACTGTAGCTGAACGCTAAGTCATAGAAGCTTTGTATGTGTGTGCGTGACCCGTATCGGCCCATCTCTTGTTAGTGGGGGAAATTCTCTCCCCGCAGTTAACACATTCTCTCCCCGCAGTAAACACATTCTCTCCGACTTCGATATACCTGTTACTCATAGAAAGAAATAATCGGATGTGTTCCAGAAATCTCTAGAGATTTTCGTACAAACGATTTGATTTTTAACTAAGCTATGAGAACTTTATATGTGAAATAATAAGAATAAGGTCGGCTACTAGATCATAGGTCGGTAAAACCATACGGATTAAATGTACTTGGCCTTGCAGTCAGTTTCAAATCGCCCAACTTTTGTCATCTAATCTAGTAGCCGGGCATATTTGTGACACTTCACATATAAAGGCAAGCAGTTTTAATTCGATATGCAAGCGTTTATACCAAAATCTCTAGAGATTTCAAGAACACACCCGATTATTTCTTTCTATGAGTAACAGGTATATCGAAGTCGGTTAGAGCCGCCTTTAACTTAGGCTCTCGTTTTTTACTATCGATAGAGTCCAAAAATTTTTTTCATTCTTTGGCATTCTTTGCTAGTGTAGATAAGCAGATCGGTTTAAGGCTCGGATTAAGAAAATTAAATATATAATACAAAATATGACGATAAGCTAATATTCATTAATTCATTAAGATTCAATGGCGCTGGCGGCTCTGAAACTCAGTCTATGATGTTTTGCACAATTTTAAGGTATTCATGCAAAATCTTTCATAAGCTTGTGGAACTAATGTTTAGGGATGCCTGAATCTCACGGTATGTCACATGACGATTTTGAATTACACAAGGTAACCAAATTGGGCTTGTTCCAGTATATTGAAGGGTCGGTGGTGATTCTAGATGTTTTTCGTGTGCTGAACACGAATCTGTTTTCAGAAAGGGTCCATCACGTCGAGATTATTAGTAGTTTAAGCTTAAAGATACAAAAAATGACTTATTTGACTCTTTATATACGCGTTTTGTAGAGAATCTATTCTTCTGTTTTGACTTTCCTTGATATTATCAGAAAGAGGAGTACTTAACTTCGAAATAGACTATCCCAAACAATTCTACGATTTTTTCCAATGAATTTATACCATTTTTAGTAATAGCATAGAATAACAAGCATACATAGAAGCGACATGTCAAGCAAAAAATTTACAATTTCATTTTCGCGTTTCATGATGCGGGGGGAACGCACACAAGGGGTAGGCTGATGCTATTTTTAGACTACCAGAGAGCGCCCATAGCTGAGAGAGAGAGAGAGAGTGAGCTCTCCCGACTGCAAAAGAGAGCGACTTAATATAAACAAGTGAGAAAGTCGGTCAAGCCCGACTATAACATACTCTGTACCAATTCATTTGTCCCCGACTATAATATTAAAATACATCCATGGAGTCACGCGTTTATCGTGCAATATTTTTATTATACGCTCATCTCTAAGGTTCTCTCTCTCTCTCTCCCAAAGAGGGTGTTTATTTGAATACAGTGGTGGTTGGCTGGGTGGGTGGAGGTGGGGGGGTCGGATATCTTTTTTTGCTCATTACTTGTGTTTGGTTCATCCGATCTTTATCATTCCTTCAGCAAATCGATAAATAATTTTGATTACGAGATATCTCCAGAAGAAATGAACAATCTATTATCAAAACTGTGGGAGATCGAACGTTTTTTCCAAATTGCGGGGGCGGGACAGGGCGTGGCAAAAATTGAAAATAAACTTGATCTGCCTGCAAGTATAAGAAATATATGTCCCATACATGTTAAACCTCTATCTCTTACCATCTCTGAGATCTGTGCGTTCATACAGACGGACAGACAGACGAACGGACGGACGGACAGACGGACTATATCGACTCGGCTGTTGATCCTGATCAAGAATATATATACTTTATAGGGTCGGAAACGATTCCTTCTCCCTGTTACATACTTTTGCACAAACTTAATTAACTTTTTTTTAAGTCGTGGAAAGAAAACGCGTAAAGAAAGCATTTGGTAGGGCACTTCATAAAATAACATACAAAATTAAAAATGTGTGAATGCGAGGGGTGTTCAAAAAGTTCTCGGCCTCCAAAGACGGGTCACATATGGGAGTTAGATTTCAATGAAAAAAAAAAGTATCAAAATCGGTTCAAGGAATTTCGGACAAAGTTCGTCAAGACTTGGTAAAAAAAAATCTCATACAATTTTCAAGTAATTTTTTTTTTTTTCAGAAGCAACTTTTTTTAAAATTAGTAATATTTTATAGCTTTAATTGAAGTCTTTTGATAAAAAAAAGAAAAAACGTCGAATTTTAAAAAGTACGAGGGTCGATGAAATTTTTTTTCATATACGAGGTTCGGAAAAATAAATGATTTTGTTTAATTTTGTAAAACGTATGGCCGGATTCGCTTGAAAGTTTTGCAGGATGTTTTTAAGACCCTAATAGAAAATTTAAGGTAATAAAAAAAAAATTGAAAATAAAATTTCTAAACTAGAACACCCCCTTAAAAAAAGATATTTTGTATATTATATTTAAAAATCAGAAATTGAAGAAAACAAACTGAAGTTACCCAAATATTAAATTTTTTCAATTTTCATCAACTGATAGCCCCTTAATTTTAGGACAAATTTGGATGGAATTTACAACAAAAATTTAAAAATCGATCTAATGATTTTCCATATCATAATCTTAGCAATTGTGGTAATCAACTCTGCAACAGATGGATTATGGTTACTGCTACCTTTTTGTTTTAAGACTGCAAACGTGTTTTCTAAAATATCTTGATTAAAAGCTTTCGTCATTATAAAAAATTTTGAGCTTTCCTTCAACAGATCTTCAAAAAAAGGGTTTAACTGGGGCAACCTTACAGCACAATACTGCAATTTCCATAAATGAAACCAGATTAATGAGAACTTGGTGCAGTTTTTCCCATTTTTTATGACTAAGAAAATAGACAAACCCAGTTTTGAAAAAAACGGAACAGAAAGAAAAACCGTTGAAATGGATGCAGGTGTGGCAGAAGATAGCCTGTTTGCTTAGAGGGTGATCTAATTGATGGCTTGGAGAGCAGTGGGCTCGAAAGAAATAAAAAAGTTGCCAACCAGACTTGCGTTTTCTTAATGAAATCTATTTTCTCGAAATGGAGCATGATTTTAAATTACTTTGTTTCTGGAATGAGCTAAACGCAGAAATTCTTTGTAACATAATCAAAGAAAATCTAAAAATAATCAATAGTTTTGAAATTCAGCTAGTGGCATTTGTCATCAGGGTTCCTTGGTCTTTGTGAGCATTTAAAGTACCTCACAAGAGGCTGTGTAGGGGAGTAAGGAGTTTGCGGCGAATTCGCAGAGAGAGAGGTGAAAGTGTGTGGGAAGAGAGCGTAGCGGAGCGAAGCGGCGAGGAAGGGCAGCAGAGGCGGTGATTGGCGGGTCGAAGAATCCGTTAAGCGGAGGACGCATAAGCAAGAAACGGGTGGGAGCAACGTGAAAGGTAACGGGATGGAATGTTCGAGAAGGGCGCAAGTGCATGGAAAGTGCATAAGGGCTGAGAGACGTGAAGACAGTACCATGGAGACGAACAGAGGAAGCAATCGATGTTGCTAGGCAGCAGGCCAACTGCGGCAAGCGGTTCTAACGGAAGGATGCCGAATGGGCAAGAGATGGACCAAGCCTATAAAAGGCCAGCGGTCAGAGAGTCAGTGTGCTACGGAAAATCAAAGTGAGTGCGAGTGCGTCAGTAACGGCGTAATAGCAAGTGCCATCACGCCAGGTTTGAGCGAGGACACAAGTCACAGGAGCAAGGAGCAGAATAGCAGATAAGTGCTAGAACAGTAAGTGGCGGGCAGAAGCGAAGTTGGAAGTACGGCAAGCTGGCGATTATAGCAGTAGGAGACGTCGGTCCCCAAAGCCAAGCGCGAGCCAAACCAGCAAATCGCAGCCAGGTCGGAGAAACAACTGCTACACGAGAAGGAAGGGTTGGCGAGTCGAGAGACAGTCCAACGATATTCCGAGTGAGCGAGAGTTGTGGTACGACGGGAAGCAGAGCCTTGTGGTGAACAAGGGAGCCAATTAGCAAATAAGAAGCATATCTTGTTAGCGATTAAGTACCACCTAAGACGAATACCTGATATTATATATGTGCGATACTACTGAAAAACAGAAAGGTTTTATCAATTGTTATTTGGGACACTACAAATTTGTTGAGGCGAGCCACGACATTTCTCGAGCCTAGCTTAGGGTAGTTTCGAGCAAAGGAAAGACTCGTTGCAACTGGCGCCCAACGTCCTAAATAACAAAGTAAAAATCGAATCAGTAGAAAGCACAATGGGGAGAGCGTGGGTACATAATCTCAAGAAAGAGGAAATCGTACAATGCGGAAAAGCATTAGGGTTCGAACTAAACGGAAATCTGGATGAAATAAGAAAGCAATTTAAGGATCTCATAGAGTAAAACGAGAACGACCCAGAAATGGGACCGAAAATAGACGAGATGGCTAGGAAGTTTCAAAAATCAACTCCCAAGAAAACGAAGGATGAAGGAGTATCCAATACTGAGACTCTGTCAATTCCGAACTTAGCCGCCATAGCACAAGGCCCATCAGGGGGAAACAATCGGCAAAGGAGCAATCGTTTAAAGATTTTATGGTAGAGATGCAGACACTGATGAGTCCGCTACAATGTACACCAGATGAGCAGTTGGAAATAATTAGTGAAAATAGCACACCAGACCTCAGGATGTTCATACGCCCACACGCACGCAAAACACTAGAAGCAATGACGACTCTGGCCGACGAATTCGAGGCATTAGAGAAAGACCGTGAAACATTTAGACGGGAGAACATCGAAAGCATGGGGAGGGCACACATCCACATGGGCCAAAGGCAAAAACAGGATAACACAGAGACATGCAGAAGATGCAATGATTATGCTAGGCCACCAATAGGTATACCAGAAATACAAAAGCCGCAACACATAGATCATAGGCAAGAAAATTTTACGCCTAAATATGTGTAACAACCGGCACAAGGATGCAGGAGATGCGGCACAAGTGGACACTGGGCGAGAGAATGTAGAAACCCAAGGATCGCTTTTTGTTGGCAGTGTGGGAAAATAGGAATCAAAAGTTGGGAGTGCTGCAAAGCGGCGGGAAATGGGCAACGATCTCAGCCTCAGAGGGGCGAGCAGGGATCGCTCGAATCTGCCTCTCAAAGCTAGTGGGAGAATTGCATGAAGAGGAGACCCAGTTTTCAGGAACCGTGATGATCGGATCACATAAGGTGCGAGCAACAATCGATACGGGGGCTACCAGCAGTTTCATAAACGAAGAATTGTCCAAACAATTAGGACGAGCAGGCAAAATAAGACAAACAAAACGGCAAGTTAGATTGGCGGATGGGCGAAGCAGCCAAATTAGAACACAATATGAGGCGGACATTCAATTCGGAAATAGCAAAATACCTATAAATTTCCTAGTTCTACCTGGAGTAATAGACAGTTTGGTCCAAGGGTGGAATTTCATAACAGCGGTGGGAGCCAGAATAGAACGCGCGGGCCACGAAATTAACATACCAGCAAGAGGAAAAAGAAATGGGTGGTTGGAGGAAAAACTGTCAGTGGCGGTAGAAGAAACAAGAGAAACAATTACAGAAGAGGATATAGAAGACTTTTTGAGAAAGGAACTAGCGAAGTTCGAGAAATTGAAAGGTCCATCGAATGTGGCTGAACATCGCATTACAATGAAAGATGATCAACCTATCAAGCAGCGATACTATCCGAAAAATCCTAAAATGCAAACGGAGACTAATAAGAAGGTGGATGAACTTTACTTGAAAAGTCAAATAGTCCATACAGCTCACCAGTGGTTATGGTAAAGAAAAACACAGGAAAATGGAGGCTATGTGTAGACTTCAGATCAGTTAATGCGAAATCCATAAAGGATGCCTATTCAATGCCACAAATCAACTACATTCTAGATAAGTTACGAGAGGCAAATTACATAAGTAGCATAGATCTGAAAGATGAATATTGGCAGATTCCTTTGGAAGAAAAGAGTCGCCCAATGACGGCGTTTACATTGCCGGGAAAAGGGTTGTTCCAATGGCGAGTCATGCCATTTGGATTGCACTTGGCATCGGCGACATTCCAGCGGGAACTGCATCATGTGATTGGTCCAGAAATGAATCCGCATGCTTTTCAGTATCAGGACGATATCATTGTCATTGGCCGAAGGTTGGAGGAGCATATGAAGAACTTGAAAGAGGTATTCCGCAGACTGATAGCAGCAAACCTGAAAATAAACAAAGATAAGTGTCATTTCTTTAAAAAGGAATTGCTGTACTTAGGACACAGAATAACCGAATTGAAGCCTCCAGCAAACACAAAAGAGCTGCGACAATACTTGGGAGTAGCATCCTGGTACAGGCGATTCGTACCAGATTTCGCCACACCCAACCGCTCAACGCACTGTTAAAAAAAAGGGCCCCATGGGTGTGGACGCCTGAATGTCAACAGGCATTTGAGGATGTAAAGGCCAAACTAGTATCCGACCCAGTGTTGACATGTCCAGATTTTTCCAAGCAATTCATTCTCCAGACAGACGCCAGCGATTACGGGTTGGGGGCGATTTTAACACAGGAGACAGAGCAAGTGGAAAAAGTCATCTCGTACTCCAGCGGAACACTAAATGGGGCAGAAAGAAATGACTCAGCGACAGAAAAGGAGTGTTTGGCAATAGTATGGGCCATAAGGAAGCTGAGACCTTACCTGGAGGGGTACCATTTTAAAGTTATTACCGATCATATGGCACTAAAATGGCTAAACAGCATAGAGAGCCCAACAGGAAGAATTGCAAGATGGGCGTTAGAACTCCAGCAGTATGATTTCGATATAGCATACAGGAAAGGCCATTTGAATGTAGTGGCAGATGCACTCTCAAGGCAACCAGTAAAAGATGTATGTAGGAGAATGGAGGATGAGGGATGGAACAGAGCGAATAAAGAGTGAAGGTGGACCCAAGAAATGGTACAGAAGATTAGTGCAAACCCACAAAAGTTCCCAGACTATTTGGCAAAATCAGGAGGGTTATATAGACATATACCACACAGAGCGGGCAATGAAGATGTGGTGTCGTGGAAGCTATGTGTCCCGGCGGACAGAAGAGAGCGAGTCATGCGGGAGAATCATAATTCCGAAACAGCAGGTCATGCTGGGAGTCGCAGGACGATTGCTAGGGTAGCGTCTCGCTACTATTAGCCGGGAATGCACAGGGACGTACGAGGGTACGTCAGGAAGTGCGAAATATGCCCTCAATACAAACCTAATCAACTGAAAGCAGCAGGAGAAATGCTGACACAGATCCCTGAAGAGCCATTGGCGACGGTGTGCGCAGATTTTGTAAGACCACTGCCCAGATCAAAACAGGGAAACAATGTTGTTAGTGCTAGTGGATAGGTTCTCAACATGGAATGAACTAATACCATTACGAAAGGCGACGAAGGAAGCGCTGCAAAAAGCCATTAGAGAGCGGATAATAGCAAGGTTTGGCGTGCCAAAAGTGCTTATAACAGATAATGGTGCTCAGTTTACCAGCAGGGCATTCAGGAAGTTTCTAGAGGGACTGGGAGTTCGCCATCAATTCGCGGCTCTATATAGACCACAAGAAAATCCGACGGAACGCATGAATAGGACGGTAAAGAACATGATAGCGCAATACTCGGGGGAGGATCAAAGAACATGGGACAGAAACTGGCCAGAGATAATGTTAGCAGTAAACACTAGTATTGCGGAGTCCACAGGATATACCCCAGCATTTGTGACAGAAGGCCAAGAACCACGTTTGCCAAGGGCACTGTACGATGAGATAAATATGGGCACGGGGCAAGAATGTCAAACGCCAAGTGAAAATGCACAAAAATTAAAAGAATTGTTCGAAGTAGTAAGACGGAATTTGGAAAAAGCCGCGCAAGATCAATCGAGGTATTATAATTTGAGAAGAAGGCCATGGAAACCGGTAGTAAGAGAAGTAGTATGGGCAAAGGAGCACAAATTATCCAACGCCATAGAAGGCCATGGATTCGCGTCAAAACTTGCACCGAGATATGGAGGGTCATATGAAATAATAGATTTTACATCGCCAGTCATCTGCAATCTACGACATTAAACAAACCAACATATGCGGACGGCTCATGTGAGTGAATTAAAACCGCAGCAGATAGAGGCCACCAAGAATGTTAATAAAGGGTAGAGGATACGCGGGCACATTAAGCCGACAAAAGAATACGAGAGGCGGAGAGCGTCTATTATAGATGATAGTTATAAGCGCGACGAAAAGTCGAACAAGACAGAAAGAGAAAGCTGCAGAGAGTACATCCGCTAGGATGCAAAACAGTCGGAAAGAGAGTAGAAAGCGGAACGGAATCTGGCCAATGAGAAACTTTCTCGGGATAACGGAACTGACATGTGGGTGGGGGACCACATAAAGCGCAGCGGCCCTCAACTGGAAAAATATTTCAGTATGAGCAGCCAAGGACCAATCAAGTTGGGACGCCCGGTGAAACGACTGGTTGTTATCGTTAGGTCGTTATCGTTAGGTCCGTAACCGATAGTGACGGATCTTTACAAGTAAAACGATAGGAGTCGAGAAGCGGGGGGGCGTAATCGATGTATGGGGATAGTCGTATGGCGGGGAAAAGTTTTGGTTTGAATTTATTTTAAAAAAAAAGAGAGGGCGGAAGAGAACGAAAATCAAAGGGGATTGTTTTTCTCTATGAAAAAAGGGGGAAGTGTGAGGAACTAAAGTACCTCACAAGGGGCTGCGTAGGGAAAAGAGGAGTTTGCGGCGAATTCGCAGAGTGAGAGGTGAAAGTGTGGGGGAAGAGAGCGTAGCGGAGAGGAAAGGCAGCAGAGGCGGTGATTGGCGGGTCGAAGAATCCGTTGAGCGGAGGACGCATGAGCACGAAACGGGTGAGAGCAAGGTGAAAGGTAACGGGATGGAATGTTCGAGAAGGGCGCAGTGCATGGAAAGTGCATAAGTGCTAGAACAGTAAGTGGCGGGCAGAAGCGAAGTTGGAAGTACGGCAAGCTGGCGATTATAGCAGTAGGAGACGTCGGTCCCCAAAGCCAAGCGCGAGCCAAACCAGCAAATCGCAGCCAGGTCGGAGAAACAACTGCTACACGAGAAAAAAGGGTTGGCGAGTCGAGAGTCAGTCCAACGATATTCCGAGTGAGCGAGAGTTGTGGTACGACAAGAAACAGAGCCCTGTGGTGAACAAGGAAGTCAATTAGCAAATAAGAAGCATATCTTGCTATCGATTAAGTACCACCTGAGCCGAATACCTGATATTATATTTGTGAGCGGATTGGACTAATCTGCTCCTTTCATTTACGGTTCTTATGGAAAATATATAATTAGGTTTGCAGTTAATAGTAGTAAGTGATTAAAATAGTTCAGCTTTAGATTTAACACACGGCGTTTTTAATTGTTTTATGTTCGGCTGCGGCTTCTCGACTCTTCTGCTCGACTGCTATTTCTCTTCTCCTTGTCCCGGCTGCTTCTCTGCTGTGTTTCGGCTGTTTATCTGCTGTGTTTCGGCTGTTTATCAGCTGTGTCTGCTGTACTGCTGCAAGTCTGCTGTTAGTCCTCTGCTTTTGGTCTGCTGTTAGTTCTCTGTTGTTAGTGTGCTGTTAGCCTGCTGTTTCTGCTGCCCAAACACCGCTTTACATCTTTTGCATGCTCCTTTATCCCTTTTTACATTCGTCCATTCCTGACTATTCATCTGTCCCAGATGACCATGTCTCGTCGTTATCCACTGCATATCTCCATAATTTCATATTATCGCAACTTGTGGAAGTATTCACAGGACCCTCTACGTCGGCTGCCTTTCGTACATCATAACGTCTATTCCTCTTAATTTTCGTGATCTCGTATGGCCCCAAATATTCGCTGGCCAGCTTTTTTGCAGCTATAAATTGAGTTCTTCGAATCGCCACCAAGTCTCCAACCGTATAATCTATTTCGTCCTTCCTCTTCTGATCGCACTGCTTCTTATAAGACTCCTTGCCGCTTGCCTCATCGAATTTCTTTCTTCGTCAAAGTTCTCCAACATTTCTTCTTCAAGCATCTGATTTATGCGATCACTGAGTTTGTTTATCATTCTCACTCCAAACATTAACTCGAACGGCGACCTTTTTGTTGAAACATGCACATGTGAGTTAACTGCTTTCTGCACGTCTGCAACTAGCTTATACCATTTGGATGGATCTTCAGCTGACAATTTCGATATGATTGATAAAATTGTACGGTTGACCCTCTCAACCTGACCGTTGCCTCTTGGTACGCCAGTGGTGCTCCACACATGTTCTATCCCGATTTCTTTTGTGTATTCTGCAAACAAGTTGGCCGTAAACGCGGATCCTCTATCCGAAACTATCCGCACCGAATTTCCAAAAATTTCCGACCAGATTTCGATTTACCTCAACGTCTCCTCGCAGCTGGTTGTTTTAGTAGGAAAAAGCCACACGAATTTCGAAAAACCGTCAACCACTGCAAATACATATTTGTACATCTTCGACGTGGGGTCCATAGGACCTAAATGGTTAACATGCAGCGTATGAAGCGGCTTATCTCCTTTGTCCGCATAGTTCAGGAATCCCTACTTTTTTCCCAACTTCTTGTTGTATATGATGCATTTAACACAATTGTTGACAACTTTTGCGACTTTCTGCTAGAAATGAGGAATCCAATAGTTTTGCCGAACCGCATGCATAGTTTTTTGAACTGCAAAGTGACCTGCATTGTGAGCGTCAACAACTATTTCCTTTTCCAATTGCTTAGGGACCACCAAAAGGTCATTGCCATCCACTTCCTTGTAGACTAGCCCACCTTTCATCTTATATGAGTCAAACGGACGATTTTCCAGCACCTCTGCGATTGCTCTTACCATCTCATCTTTGGTTTGTGCATTTTTGATCCGTGCCGTTATTTCTGAAGTAGCCAGCATAACATAACTTGGATATATACTGAGACAGTCCACATGCTTAAGACGTTCGCCAGGACGGTGCTCTACTTCAAAATCGAAGTCCTGAAGATAAACGATCCACTGCGTAACTTCCCTCGGAACATCTGTCTTCTTCAGCGTTTGTTTTTCCACTTCTATCTCCTCTGCGATGGCAAGACGGCTTGGTGCCTGCCGAGATGGGGTTATCTCGCCATCTGGAACTACTTTCAGCATGATTGGTACTTCTTCTACTGCTTCAGCACATTCGTAGTTATCGATCAGCGATTGAACCTCTTTCGCAAACTGTGGGGGAACATCAATATCAGCTTTTGAATTTATGACATTGTAAATACTTATCTGGTTAAAGTCCTCACAAGTTTCCTCCAGCAGGGAGGAAAACTTGTATCCTTCAGCCGACGACGTAAAGTTGAATTTGGCTATAAAGTCATAGCCCAGCAGTGCGTCAAATGCAATGTCTTTATCAGCAACAACAATGATTTTATGAGTCGTTTTCTCCTCATCAACCTCAATTTCTGCTTCAAAACAGCCAAGAGGGCGAGTGACCTTGTTGCCCAATCCACGTAGTGTTGACATACATCTTTCCAGCTTGATATTTGACATTTTATTGAAGATGCATCTCTTTAGTATTGTGACGTCTGCTCCCGTATCCACCAGACACTCTACTTCCACGCCATTCAACTTCACTGTCTTCATGCGGTTAGTGCTACGGATCACATTGACCTTTGACGACGATCCAGGACAATTTTTCGACATGTGTCCCACTTTGTTGCAACGGAAACATTTTGTATCAGCAACGCAATCCCTTCGTAAATGCTCTGCAGATCCACAATTGAAGCAGTGCATTTTCCGGTTTCCGGCATCCTGGACTTTTTTCTGACTCGGCTGAGCCATCATCTTGTTGTTCTCAGCAACCCGTTCGAAATTGTCGTACTGCTCATGCAACTCCCTGAACGATTTGCAGCTATACAGTGAGTATTTAAAATCGCTTTTCAGCTGTAGCCCATCTACAATGCATCGTATAACTGACTGCGCATCCACGTTACCACCAACCGAAGCTAACTTTTTCATCTGCAATAGGTACTCATGAAACGATTCTTGCTTTCGCTTCTTACGTGCACGTAGCTCTTCATGCACATCCGCACTACACCTGTTTACACGGCTGAACTCATCCGGCAACAGCGCCTTTAGCTCTGAATATTCACGGACACAGGTAGATTCCAAAAACAACTTTGCCGTGTTGGTCACCTTAGCACGGGCTTGAACATTCTTTTGCTTAATATCTAGTCCGTATGCATCAGCGTTCAATTCAAAATTTTCGAACCAAATTCTGGAATAATTTTCTCAAAGTTTTCGGCCGCGATCATGCAATTGTTTTTGCTCTGCTTATCAACTTCAATTTTTAGAGTCAGCAGCTGAACTAGTTCTTGCAGCGTTTTCGTGTTTTCAGCTATCGAACCACTATCGATAACTGCGCCAGCCTGCGATGTTGAAGTCGCCGCATTTTCTTCTTTCTTCTTTGCTATTGTTCCGCTTTTTGCCTGTACTTCTTCGAGTTTCTGCAAGTCTTCGTTGTCCCTCTCGATTACCATCTTTCTGTTGCATGCTTGTGTTGCTGCTCTCGTTCTATAAAGCCGTCTCCCTTCCACTTTAGGTTTTGTTGATTTTCACGTATTCACTTTTGCATTTACCGTTGACTTTGCGTTTGATTTTTTATGTACATACGTATTTCACTACGACGGCTTTTGTTGCATCATCTCGGTATATGCCACCTAGATTTAGCAAGTTCTTCTTATACTTTGTCTGCGTTGAGCCTTGTCAATTTAAGTCACTTTTCTTCTTGATTTTTATACAGCGTTGCACTTTTTTCTGATAACTGCGTTTCCAAATATGTGTTTTTTCCGAATCGAGACGATCCCCCAAATGTGAGCGGATTGGACTAATCTGCTCCTCTTATTTACGGTTCTTATGGAAAATATATAATTAGGTTTGCAGTTAATAGTAGTAAGTGATTAAAATAGTTCAGCTTTAGAATTAACACACGGCGTTTTTAATTGTTTTATGTTCGGCTGCGGCTTCTCGACTCTTCTGCTCGACTGCTATTTCTCTTCTCCTTGTCACGGCTGCTTCTCTGCTGTGTTTCGGCTGTTTATCTGCTGTGTTTCGGCTGTTTATCTGCTGTGTCTGCTGTACTGCTGCAAGTCTGCTGTTAGTCCTCTGCTTTTGGTCTGCTGTTAGTTCTCTGTTGTTAGTCTGCTGTTAGCCTGCTCTTTCTGCTGCCCAAACTCCGCTTTACATCTGTTGCATGCACCTTTATCCCTTTTTACATATATGTGCCATACTACTGAAAAACAGAAAGGTCTTATCAATTGTTATTTGGGACACCACAAATTTGTTGAGGCGAGCCACGACATTTCTCGAGCCTAGCTTAGGGTAGTTTCGAGCAAAGGAAAGACTCGTTACATCTTTTAACCTGCAATCTCAATACTCCTGGTGGAATAGTGAGCTTTCAGGTTCTTAAAGAGTTGTGAAAAAATGAAGATGAGGCTAAAACCAAAATGTGCCCCAAGTTAACTAAAACAAATATTTTTTTTAATACTTTTTAAAAAATTTGAGTCTAATATGCGACTCAAATTATTGGCAGTTCAAGCAGCTATAAGATCTATTTGTGACACAGTTAAATTTAAGACAGTTACGAATGAAAAAGCTATATCAACCGCTGAATTTATAAAAATATAGACAAAATCTTTGATTGAATGAACAGAGGCGTTTTACGTGGCGATAACCCTTACCGATCATCTCTTCGGCTAAATAGCGAATCATACAACTTTATAAAATATTTTCGAAATTATCTTGAAGATATTAAGATTGTGGACACCAAAAAACTAGTTTATTATTTTGCTATCAGAAGATTTGTTGAAGGAAAGCTCAAAATTTTTATATAATGAAGACAATGATCTTCCTGATCTAACTACAGGTCCGCTGTTAAGTGAAAATGAAACGTTGTTGGACTGCGAAATTCCTGGAACTGAAGCAAATTATTGAATTCTGAAACGAGGTACACTTTAACACAATATCACAAGATGTATTCGGTTCTGCAAAATTCAATTTGGAACTAGTATCTACAAGGTTTTTATACCCGTTACTCGTAGAGTAAAAGGGTATACTAAAGTCGTGCAAATGTATGTAACAGGCAGAAGGAATCATTTCCGACCATATAAAGTATATATATTCTTGATCAGTATCAACAGCCGAATCGACCATATAAAGTATATATATTCTTGATCAGTATCAACAGCCGAGTCGATATAGCCATGTCCGTCTGTCCGTCTGTCCGTCCGTCCGTCTGTCCGTCTGTCCGTCCGTCCGTCTGTCTGTATGAACACCTAGATCTCAGAGACTAGAAGAGCTAGAGCAACCAATTTTGAAATGTAGGCTCCTATTGTCTGCACGCAGATCAAGTTTATTTCAAATTTTTGCCAAGCCCACCCCCGCCCCCACAATAAAAAAATGTTGAATAACTCCCACAGTTTTTGAGATATCGATCTCAAATTTAAAACTTACATTAATATTCGCAACATACATAAGCCCTCTAATTTTCATCAAGATCGGTAAATAAATATAGCTAATAGCCGATAGATAAATAGCCGGGTTAAAAAAATGTTGCATACTTTTCGTCTGTCCTGCCTCAGACACACAGGAAGGCTATTAAACGTTTCTTTCCATGAGTAACGGGTATTTCGAAGTCGGTTAGAGCCGACTTTAACTAACGCTCTCGTTTTTTTTGGAACGTAGCTTTTATAAGTATTCCCAGCTTGAACTGTGAAATGTGCTCCAAAGAATTAAGGAAATGTGATAAAGTCTTAACTGCACCAAGCGAAATATTTATTTTTCATAAGAATTACAATTCAGACACTGATTTTGGAAACCTTGTAGCTCTATCGCAAATGATTTTGAAAGCAAGCTCAAAACATGTTTCAATTTTCTACACAATTTTCGAGTCTGAGCCGGAAGAGTTGAATATTAAGTCTTATATTTTAAATATTTGCAATGCTCTACACCGGAATATTTCAGCGGCGAATGCTCGGAGCATAAATTTAAAATATTAGCCTTTCTTATATTAGTGTTGTTAAGAAAACATTTCATTTGGGCTGTAGACAATTTTGGCAGCAAACAAAAAAACTAAAAACTATTGCTAGACAATAAACTAAATTTTTTTAAATTTCAAATAAGCAAAGATTATACAATGATTATACTTATAAAGAATAAAATTCAGCAAGAAGTTGCTTTCAAATTCCTTTTTTTTTATAAAATCTTAAAAATTAAATATTTGGGTAATTTCGGTTTGTTTTCTTCAATTTCTGATTCTTATGCCAGATCTCGCAAAATACCTTTTTTTAAGCCGAGCCCATGTTGCAAATTTTCAGCCAATAGCCAAAATTCTGATGGAATTTTTTTTTCATTTTTTATATTAAGGCCCAATTTCTCAAAAGTTGCTGTTAGGTACCGGCCGGACAAATTTGCCGGCCGGAATTACCAGAGGTTAAGTCTTTTGGCTTTCTCAACGAGACTTACCGGCAGGTTCACCCGATAACGATTAATTGCTATCGCTGCAAAAGTGTGACCTGACACTGTCGACGAAACAGCTGTTTGTTTCGGCTTTTTATACCCGTTACTCGTAGAGTAAAAGGGTATACTAAAGTCGTGCAAATGTATGTAACAGGCAGAAGGAATCATTTCCGACCATATAAAGTATATATATTCTTGATCAGCATCAAGAGCCGAGTCGATATAGCCATGTCCGTCTGTCCGTCTGTCTGTATGAACACCTAGATCTCGGAGACTAGAAGAGCTAGAGCAACCAATTTTGAAATGTAGACTCCTATTGTTTGCACGCAGATCAAGTTTATTTCAAATTTTTGCCACGCCCACCCCCGCCCCCACAATAAAAAATGTTCAATAACTCCCACAATTTTTGAGATATCGATCTCAAATTTAAAACGTAGATTTATATTCGCAACATCTATGAGCCCTGAAAATTTTATCAAGATCGGATGATAAATAGCCGAGTTAAAAAAATGTTGCTTACTTTTTGGCTGACCCACCTCAGGCATAGGATGGCTATAAAACATTTGTTTCCATGAGTACCGGGTATATCGAAGTCGGTAAGAGCCGACTTTAACTTACGCTCTCGTTACTTATGTTTATATATGTAAGCTTTAAAAATATTTAATTGACTTCTAAAATTTTAGCAAAAAATCAATTAGTCACTGTCTGTTTGTGATGGCCAGTAATGGGAATCTTGATTAACTGCACGGTTTGCCGAAGGAAGTCTGACTCAACAGAAGTCGCCCGCAATGATAAGGAAGGAGCCACTTGCATAAGAGTGCAGCGCCACCATAAGTTTGCTCTCTCACAACAATCCACGATTCCTGTTAACAATTTAAATCATAATAAATTGAATCTCAACTGAAATTAAGGTTTTACCTGTTACTTGGCGAAGATATTTGCTCTAATCCTAGCAAGAATTATTTGACATGCTGAGTTTGTTAACCTGAATCGTTGAACAAATTTGGCACCATCCAGATCAGTAAAATTATAAATACTCTCCCCCGTACTCTCTCGCATTATTTTTTCGTTGCTTCGTCTTGGGGTTATGTGGGTATAACCACCACCATGTTGGCTGTTGTGGTAATACCGTTCCTGGTGCTAGCCTTGCGTGTGGCTAATATTTTCACTATCGGTATACCACATCGCATGAGGCAATTGGTGGTGCCATTGGCCAGGTGGGTCCTTCGATTTTGCAGACGGCGGGCAGTGAGTTTGCCTGCTTTACCATTGGTGCCATTTCGGATATGCCGGCGTGGCGGTCAAAACATTTGCCATGAATGCGGCGGCTGCTATTCTGCTGAACAGAAAGTTCCACATCGCCGCGCCTGTGTCTTCTTGTCTTACCGTCTGAATCTTCCACTTCCATTGCGTGGATGTAAGAAATTTGTTAATTTATAAACATTTTGTTTTATAAATTGACAAAGTAAACAATACAAATTTTGGACACAGCTGTTTGTCGATCGATAAAAATATCGATAGATCTATCGCAACTTGCGGGCAGGTTAAAATTTGACCCCATCATGAGGCAGCGGTTAACTTTGCCGCTCGGTTCTCGCCAAAGACAGCATGAGACACGCAAATTCGGCTAACCTGCCGGTAAGTTTGACTAACCGGACAATGAGAAATTGGGCCTAAGTCGCTCTCTTTTGCAGCCGGGAGACATGACATGAGCTTACTCTCTGTCTCTCTCTCAGCTTTGAGCGCTCTCTGGCATTCTAAAAATAGCATCAGCCTACCCCTTGTGTGTGTTCCCCCGCATCAAGAAACGCGAAAATAAAATTGTACATTTTTTGCCTGACATGTCGGCTTCTATGTACTTTTGTTATTCTATGATATCAGGTAGCTGCTGAAGCCCTCGTTCTGCATCTGCACTTAAGTAAATCATAAATTGTTATTGACTTTGCAATGAAAAGTGAAATATATATTAGTATAAAAAAATACATATACAAAATTTTTAAATTTAATAAATAACAAAAAAAAAAAGTTTCGCCGCTTCTGCGACTCGAACCGCTTCTAACAGAACACGCGCGACGTTGGCGACGCGTTAACCCAATCAGCTATGCGGCCAGTTGCGTACGCGACGAAAATTTCTAAATAAACGGCAGCTGCGTGGGGCTTTCATTGAAGAGAGCGGGTTCCACTGGCAGGACCCACCATACAAATTTTTGTTTTGTATGAGACGTCCGATCTATTCATTGTATAATCTTTGGTAATAGTTAGTAACCGAGTTCACAAGCACCCAATATATTGTTGCTGCCCCAATGTATGCAATGGGTTTTGTTGAACATTTTCATTGTACGGTTGTTCTGTTTCTGTAAAGCATACTTTTGTGCTTTGTGTAGACAGTTTTATTCTTTTTTTATTATTATCGAGACTATGTTTTCAAAATGGTATATCTTCGCTTAAAAAAAATCGTACAGTTCTTTGGGATAGTTTATTTTAAAGTTAAAAAATAGTTATCTACGATAATATCAAAAAATGTCAAAATAAAATTATAGGTTCCCCACAAAACGCGTCTGAAAAGGGTCAAAATAGACTTTTTGCAACTTTAAGCTCAAATTCCTAAAAGCTCGACGTGATGGACCATTTCTGAAAACAGATTCGTGTTCAGCACTCGAAAATCATCTAGAACCACCCCCAACCCTTCAATATACTGGACCTTGTTGCCTAGTGCTATCAGTTCACGCACAGCATCGATGTTTTCCATCACAACAGCAGATTTTAAGCGGAATTGGACGCTGAGCGAACTACGACCATAATTAAATTCACTATACGAGCGATATACAGTGGTTTTTGATGGTGCTTTATCGCCATACAAAGAACTGAGCTCATCAACACACTCTTGTTTCAGATAATCCACGTCGAAAGTTGTGAAAAATAATCCAAGGAAAACCTCTATAAAATTTCCATTTTAAAGCAAAATTGATTTTTTCAACTTACCGTAAAAAACACAAATGTAGTTCGTACATGAAAAGTTTATGCTAAAAAAGTCAAACTTTTTTTTTTGGTATTACCAGATTTAAGCTATTAACATTAGTGTGACCAGAAATACTGCAGAGGGTCAGGAAGCATTCTTATGCCAAACTGGAGCGATAAAAAATAAATAAAGACCGATGTATAAGGAGCGCATCATTCTCAAATTAGGACGCCAGATTTAAGAGGGAAGGGTTCAGTTTTACAGACAACTACATACAAATACAGAGCCGCCAACACCTTTTTAAAAGCCTCTTCGTTTGGACCACAGTTCCAGTTCATGAATCAGAATATAACTACAAAGACTGGGAACAACCGATCAGATGTCATCATATTTATGGGTCAATATTATAATTATACGAGAAGGCCAAGCTAACTTCGTCTGTGCCGAAGTTTTTATACCCATGAAAATGCAAATGTCACAGTTTAAGAACGCTTACATAAAAATCAAAAATTTTTTTAACTAAAACCCATTTTCCGACAGATAAACATCTGATTTCGACCAAACTTCGCGAATCTTTTTTAAAACATATCAAATTAACAAACGTCGAGTTTGAGAACAATAAAATTGAAAACAAAAAAGTTTTTCTCACTAAGACTCAATTTTCGACCGATCGGAACTATGGCAGCCTTAAGATATTATCATCCGATTTCGACCCAATTTTGCGAATATATTTGAAAGCATATAAAATAAGTCATCAGCGAGTTTAAGGACGCTAACAAAATAAACAAAAAAAATTTTTTACTAAGACTCATTTTCTACCGATCGGTCCTATCGCAACCATAAGATATAGTCACCCGATGTCGATCAACTTTTTCAAATTAGTTTGAAAGCGTTTAATATTAATAATCACCGACCTTAAGAACGATTTACTTAAAAACAAAAAAGTTTTTTTTCACTAAGACCCATTTTCCGACCGATCGGTCTTATGGCAGCTATAAGATATAGTCATCCGATTTTAACCAAAATTTGCAAATCTGTTTGAAAGCAAATAATATTTATAATAGCCGAGCTTGAGGACACTAACAGTGAAAACAAAAAAGTTTTTCTCACCAAGACCCATTTTCCGACCGATGGTTTCTATGACAGCTATAAGATATGGTCATCCGATCTTGACCAAAATTTGCAAATCTGTTTGAAAGCAAAGAACATTAATAATGACCGAATTAAAGAACGCTTACATTGAAAACAAGAAAGTTTTTCTCACTAAGACCCATTTTTCGACCGATGATTCCTATGGCAGCTATAAGATATAGTCATCCTATCCGGTCGGTTCCGACATATTAGCAGCCTGCAGTAAATAGAAGTCTCTGTGCAAAATTTCAGCTCGATAGCTTTAAAACTGAGAGACTAGTTTGCGTAGAAACAGACGAACAGACAGAGAGACAGACGGACTGACAGACGGACGGACAAAGCTCAATCGACTCAGCTCGTCGCCCTGATCAAGAACATAAATAGTTTATGGGGTCGGAAATGAATATTTCTATGCGTTGCAAACTTCTGGGCAAAATTATAATACCCTTTGCAAGGGTATAATAATTAGGGTATTCACCAGCTCTCGTAAAAGCGTAATTGTGTAAATTTACGCGACGCAGCTATTGAGCACACCTTCTGTTTACTCTCGTAATTTTTGGTGTAAATCAGCTGATTTTGACAGGCTGTGAGTTTTGTGAGGTGAAGCTTGATACGTTAATGTAAATCAAAATAAAAATGCGATGAAAAAGTGTACAAGAAGCACTGATTATGCGAAAAATAGACCTAGCGCTTCATGAAACAGAATGCATTGATGATAGGTGTACAAATCAAGATAAATACGAGCATGAAGAAATAAGAATAAATAAAAAATCTTTAGGTATGGACCATGATGCTGTCGATGAAATCATGGACGAACTTATGAGGGATTTTACTGCAATTGCAGGCTAGGAATCAAGTTCTGTGTGCCCAAATCAGTCAACTGGCGAACCAATGTGCTGCAATTTTTCAATGATGGTCACCTTTTTTCAAATGCTCCGTGTCACTAAGAGTCAGTTCGCGTTGATTTCCAAATCGATGCATGATTTGTTTCGACTGTATTTCGACCTTGAATGGAACTTGAGTTAGCGATTGCAGTTTTTGGATGGAGTCGTCAAAAGAAAATTCACAAATTAGGAAAACTGCAACCATATTTATGTCTTGTTAGAGAGTGTTTGAAGCTATTTTGAGGAAAATGTGTCAATTTATTTACTGGCCAGCAGGCTAGGACAGCAAAAAGTTGGTAATTTTTTTCCTATGTGTTTTGTTGTTGTGTCGTAAACTTTTGAAGCGGATTCAATTCGGCCAAGTGTACAAATTTTTGACAAGGCCTTCTATATACATTTTCTACACCTAATTTCTATGGCTGCTGTCCTATCAAACTTGGTGGAATTATGTGAAAGCATAGAAAGCTTGTAAGTACAAGGTTCGGGGACGTTTGCGTTGAAGACAAAAAAGTTTTTCTTACTAAAACAACATTTTCGACCGATGGTTCCTATGGCAGCTATATGCTATAGTCATCCGATCTGGCCGGTTCCGACAAATGTGCAGCGTATTTATACCAAAAGGCTTCGTGCAAACTTTGGTTAAGATAGCTTTAAAACTGACGGAGGAGATAGCATAGAAACAGACGGACAGACGGACGGACAGACGGACATGGCTATATCAACTCAGCTCGTCATGCTGATCAAGAATATATTTACTTTGTGTGGTCAGAGATGCTTCCTTTTATGCGTTACAAACATCTGGACAATTTTAATATACCCTCTACAAGGGTATAAAAAATATTTCAAACATTTTGAGTGGCTGAAGATGTCGGTAGCTTGAAAATTGAGGAAGTTATAGCCATTTTTGTCATGTAATATCAAACATATCGGTATAGAAAATTTGTAAAAAATTGCTAGTAAATTTTATTTTTGCTTCTTAATTTGCCCAAACAACTTTTTAGAGCTATTGAATAAAATTTTAGGACCCCAAAAAAAAAACGCATTGGCTTCCAGAAAAAGATCTAACAAAGAGCTTTAATACGGTTGACCGATTTCAAATTAGTTACTCGGTAAAGAATTTAAGCAGCGACGTGTGCTGGCACAGGGTATAATTGGAAAGAAAAACTAAAGCTATTCGCATTTATAGTAGTAATATAGTATAATATTAATAATATAATAAAAAAAATATACATTGATGGTTTTCAAATGCTCATTTTACCATTGATAAAGGGAAATTTTGAGCAGTAAGCATTTCATTTCTTGTTCCTTGCGTGGCAAGCAAATTTTCTATACTGATATTTTTATAACTTTAATTTTCAAGCTACCGACATGTTCAGCCACTCAAAATGTTTGGAAAAGATGCATCTTATACAAATGTGTTTTTGAAAATTTTTGAAGGGTGGGTCTTTTATGCTAGACTAAGTTTTTTGAAGAAATCCTTTTTTTCAAATGTTTTAAAAAATATTTTAAAAATTGTTTTTAAAAGGACTTTGTAAATCTGAACATTTGAAATAAAAACTCAAAAGTCTATCTAAACCGTTCTAAAGTGATTTAAAATTTTCACAATTTTACCCTTTTAAGCGAATAATTTCCGCAAAAGAGCTACAAAAAAGCTCAAATTTTGGGGTTAAACTTTTCTCATAATAAGCTCCCTTTGGGACAATTATCATCTAATTCGGAGACATCAAGTCAGAAAATATCTTTTATACCTGTTTGCTCCAATAGAAATGTAATTGTTTAAATTGTTTTAATATTAATTAACGAGTGCAACTTCGCGAACCTGCAAAGAACATGACGCAACGAACTCAATTTTCTCACTGGCATTAATTTTTTCATTGTTTTTTTACAATTCTAATTCGCCGCAAGAGAGCAGACAGGGCGAAAGTTTACAGAGAGTTTACAGAGCGAGTTCAGGAGCTGTTATGTGCTGGCCCGGTGGGGATAATTTAGATTTGCCATTTAGCGCTCTATGTCCCGTCTCACAGCTAGGTGTTGGACATGCACATAGCAACCCTTTACAATAATTAAAAGTATTAATATAGGCTGAAAAGACCAAACATCGGCCGCGTTGAAGAGCCGCAGGTCTTCAAAATGTAGGTAATGGTGCAAGATGATGTATCGCGCGCTTGAAGATACCAGACTTGGTTTTCACGGTAGCGACTCGCACCTTGCCATATGTGCCAGGAATGGTTCCTACCACAACACCGAGTAGCCACATCTGTGGTGGCAGATTGTTTTCTCTGATGACGACTATGGCTCCTTTTTGATGTTGGACGACTCCTTAGTCCACTTGACCCGCTGTTGCAGGCCTAAAAGATAGTCGCGCCAAAACCACTGTTTTATAGCTGAGACTAGATGCCAACGCTGCAGACAGGTGAGATTGTCATCTGATCTCGACGAAAGAGCTGCAGGAGGCAGTGTCGCGAGGGTGGTGCCCACAAGAAAGTGGGCTGGGGTGATAGCCTCACCATCGTTAGGGCTATTGCAATCAGCCGCGATAGGCCGCGAGTTTAGCACTGCTTCCACTTCCACTAAAACTGTCTGCAGCTCGTCTTCCATCAATAGCGCGTTTCCCACAGACTTGATGAGAAGGTGCTTCGCTGACTTAACGGCAGCCTCCCACAGGCCTCCAAAATGAGGCGCGCGTGGTGGAATAAAGACGAATTCGAACTGGCGAGGTGCACTGAAAGCCATAAGTGCATCCCTGTTGGTCTCGAAATGATTGGCGATATCCTGGAGCATACGTGTGGAACCCACAAAATTTGTGGCGTTGTCACAATAAAGTTTTTCGAGCGGTCCACGACGTCCAAGAAATCTAGTGAGACATAAAAGGAACGAATTAGATGTGAGATCTTTAATAAGTTCCAGATGGACAGCCTTCGACGCGAAACAGACGAAGACTGCGCAGAACATTTTGAGAGGAGCTTTACCACGAATTCCCAATGAAACCCTAATTGGACCAAACAGATCGACTCCGCTAACCCTGAATGGCCGACTGCCTTGTAAACGATCCACAGGCAGATTACCCATGATTTGTGATAACAGTCTGGGCTTATAGCGGAAACAATGTACGCATTGGCGAACTACAGCACTGCATTCGCGACGGGCGTTTATGAGCCAAACCGATTGTCGAAGTAGACCGACCAGAGCGGACCAGCGTGGCAATTAGTGCGATGGAAGTGCTGAATGCACAATTTCACAAATCTGTTGCTCTTGGGCATAAGTAAAGGGAACTTGGCATTATGCGCTAAAGGGGCTTGTAATAAGCGACCTTCTACTCTTAATAAGGACAATTTGCGTTTGCCAATTTGCTCAGTACAAACGAAAGGATTTAATTTTTGGTAGGATGGTTGCAAGACTAGTGATTTGCTTAAGCGATCGAACTCATTTGTGAACGCGTCACGCTGCACAACTTGAATGATAGTTAAAACGAAGCAGCTAGTTCCGTGGAACAGAGTGCGTCCAGCAAGCGGACTTCCGACCATCGACAAAGCGAGAAATTTACGCTACGAAACGTATGATTTTCAAATACGATGAAAAATCGTCAACAACCTTAAGAATTGGGTTAGGGTTGCAATCCACAACAACGTGCGCAGTTGCAGAGTTTCGATTCTCTGCTAGAGCTACAGGACTCGATGCCTGTAAGTGAGAGTTCTTTGGCCACTGATTTTGATCAAGCAGCAAAAAAGGAGGGCCATTGAACCAGAGCGACTTGTTCAATTCTTTGACGGTGCAACCTCGCGAAGGCAGGTCAGCAGGATTGACGTCAGTTGGCACATGTTTCCAAACAGCATCCGATGAGAGCTCTTGGATGTCTGCCACCCTATGGGCTACAAAGGTTTTGAGTTTCGATGGGTGTGTTTGCAACCAATGCAACACCACTTCGGAGTCAGACCACATAAAAACATGTTCGACTTTGAAATAAATTAATTTGCGCATGTCACTCCAGAGCTTGGCTAAGAGGTGTGCAGCGCACAATTCCAATCTCGGCACCGCTTTAGTTTTTAAAGGCGCTACCCGAGATTTAGCTGTTAGCAAGTTGACGACGCCTTCTGGGTTCACAGATCGGACGTACAGACAACAACCAAATGCATCTGTAGACGCGTCTGCGAATCCGTGCACTTGGTACACATGTGCACATGTCGAGGAATTTTAATTGAATCTAGCTGCTCAAAACAGGCTATGACCGCTTCCCAACGTTGTAGGAGTGGATTCGGAATTTGGTCGTCCCAATCGAGTTTGAGAAGCCAAATCTCTTGGATGTGAATTTTGGCGAGCGTGATAATTGGGCAAAGAAGCCCGAGGGGATCGAACAATCGAGCAGTGAGAACGAACCCAGCAGACTCTAATATGTGGATAACTTCTTCTCGCAGTGACTTGAGCTCTTCAATAGAGTCCGCAACAGACACGAGGTCATCAACGTAAAAATCGTTGGCGAGCAATTTAGAGTCTGAAGGGTGAGACACTGCGCAAAGTTCGCTCAGCTGTTGAAGACACCGAATAGCCAAAAATGGCGCGCTTGCAGTGCCATAAGTGACTGTGTTCAAGCGATAGATTTGTAATGGTTCAGTACTATGCTCACGCCAAACAATCAACTGAAATTCACGTTGAGCTTCGTTTACTACGACTTGCCGACACATTTTAGTAATGTCCGCAGTCATAGCATAAGGACGAAGGCGAAACTTCAAGAGAATGGCATAAAGACATGGCTGGATTGTTGGCCCAACTAACAATAAATCGTTTAGCGATAATTGCGAAGTAGTCCTACTAGATGCATCGAACACACATCTTAGCTTTGTTGAAGCACTGTGGAGCCTGAGTTCGCATTGATAAGAGCTGAAGTAATGCGGTTTTGAAGGTACAACATTATCAGTTGCCGTCATATGTCCTAGCGCCAAATACTCCTTCATAAAATCTATGTACATAGATTGGAGATCTGGATTGGCATTCATTCACCTCTCCAAAGACAAGAACCGCCTCTTCGCGGTGTCGTATGATCGACCAAGACAGCTAGGGCTGATCTTAAATGACAAACTGACACTGAATCGGCCTGAACGCAAACGAACTACTGTATCTACAAAGGACTTTTCGCACAACGCTTGTTCTGGAGTGTAGAGCTGCGATTTGGACATTTCAGGCACTTGTTCTACTTCCCAGAACTTGCGAACCAACGAATTAAAAGGGCAAGAATCTTGAACCATGCTCAGCACGGAACATGCTTCGACTAATTGTGGCTGAGTTGTCTTGCAACGACCAGACACTATCCACCCAAACACAGTATTTTGTAAGGTAGGACCAAAACTAATATGTTTAATTTGTCCTAGCTTAATCAAATCGAAGAAAGTGTCGGCACCGAGCAGCATATCCACACGCTGTGGCTTGTGGAATAGTGGCTCTGCAAGAACAACATCATCCGGAATGTTCCAGTCTACGGTAGTAACCGTTGTTTCTGGTACGAGGATATCGATTTGAGAACGATTAAATCAACCACCATTTCAAAGGGTTCACACCGTGAGCTAACGGTTGTTTGAACCGCGTGGCGAGCTGACAACTGAGATTTGCCAATGCCTAACAAATTTATGTCGATATCTTTTTAACTGCAAGCTTTTCGCCAACTCTTCTGTTATAAAGTTCGCCTGTGAACCTGAGTCTAACAACACTCTAGCTATCTGCTTTTGGCAGCTTGACCACTGATGTCAACGAGTGCAGTGGCTAGAAGAACTTGACTAGTCTTATCTGTCCGAGTATGATTGACAGACGACGTTTTCAATGATTGTTGAACTGGTTGTTGACTAACAGAAGCGTTTGTAGCTGAATTCGAGCTGTATCGATGAAGAAGAGTGTGATGAGGCTTCGAGCAAACTCTACAATGAGCAGCCTTACAAGCAGATACACTATGCCCATTTCTAAGGCAGTTGATACACAACGGGAAACCTTTAGCAAACTTGAATCGAGATTCGACCGATGCATTAGCAAACGAGGTGCAAGCTTGAATGAAATGTTCATTCGACTTGCAGCATACACATTTGTGATTTGGTGGCTCAGCAGTTTGGGCCACAGACAACGAAGTTTTTCCTGTGTTCCGTTGAGCGACCTAACGTAGCTTCATCAGCAGCGAGATGCTGATATCGCTTGTTCATTGCGTCCTCACAATCCTTCCTTGTTGGAATGGTTTGATAATTTGTTCTTCCCAACGAGAGCAAGTCTTTCTGTCTGCCTCGGACATAACAATATGTATAATTATTGCATTTGCGATTTTGGTGTTATCGCCCATTGAGAGCAATGGCTCGTAAATTGCCTTAACCGTATCAATTAATGATCGCACTGCTACTGCGGAAGGACTCTGAATGACGGGAATATCAAAAAGACGAGCAATACTTTCAAAAAACATAAGACAAGGATTATCGTAAACGCGATTCAGAGATGCTAATGCTTTAGGGTAATTGCTGTCAGTGACCTGGTAAGCCTTCACTGTACCGAGAGCCTCCTTTTCCATACACGACAAGAGGTGATTGAATTTCTCAACGTTGGATAAAGTGAGGTCACTGTCGATAAGACTTTTAAATAAACCTATAAAATTTTTGAAGTCTGCACAGTTGCCTCCAAATTTCGGCAATTTCATTTGAGGCAAGTGTCTGCTTGTACTTTGAGCTTGAGGACGAGTTTTAGCTGACATCATGCAAGTTTTTGCGAAACGCATAATTCCTCGACCTCTTCGCGAGATGCCAAATGTGGACTTGTGCGTTCCACTTGTTGTTGAAGATCGAAAGCCTTTTCAATGTAATCGTTTAAAATATCCAAGCGACACTGTAATTCATGAGCTTCGATTGGACTAGCTTGCTTTTTAAGTGATTTTTTAATCCGCGTAATATCCGCTTTAACTCGTTCGAGCTGCTCATTTGCAATAATTGCGTCGATTCCGTCATCTAGATGGATAGATAGATAGATAAGTGTTTATTTTCGTTTGATAATTTTCATAGCTTACAGCTTTACATTGATTAACTAATAATAAACAAACATTTAAAGCTTGGTTTAAAACCGTCAGCCTTCCTTCTGTTGTATGACATAAAAAAACAATTACATATATAAGCATATACTTATTTTACATATAATTAACAAAATTTCATATTCTACATATTATTTAAAAATTTTCATTTATGACATTTCTTCTATAATTAGTAGCCATCTCTATGTAATTCGCCATATTATTCCATCCCATCCCCCCGTTCAGGGCCGTCAGCACCTCTTCCTCGGTAAATGTACAAGTTTTGAAATAACGCCAACGAAATTACCGCAGTATTGGACATCGTCCTACAAAATGCTGCATGTCCTCCTGTTCAGACATATTGCATAGTGAGCATATACCTCCATTTACAACTCTTCTTGGGCAGCTGTTTAACCATAAAAGATCTCCTCTGGCCTTCATTATCCAAGTTATCTCGCTTTGCTTGAAAGACTCGTTGCAGTATGTGGGCCCTATTGCATAATTAATGTTTTTATACACTCTTGATGCACTTACTGACGCCTTGTTCATGTGTTGCATGTGGTTATCTGCTTTTGATGCGCTTAGGAACCGAACATTGCGGTCAATCCAATTTACATGCGATTGGTTGTCTCCGAGTGATATGCCATGATGCGCGAACATTTCTCTAAGCCTCGCAAACCACCCCAAATTATTTCGCATCATTTTTTCAGCAAGGATATGCGGGAGTCTAGAATCTTCATACTCAAATAAAATTCTTGATAGGTGTTTGAAATGAAGTGTTAGACTATAGATGTGTCCATCTTCTAGCCCTGCGTCAATTCCCAATATGTAGTTGGGTGTGCTATCTGGTAGTTTGAGTATCCTCTTTAAAAAATATCGCTGCAGTTGATCTGCCTCTTCCTTTATTTCTCCACCCCAGACTTGAGCTCCATAGCACTGTACCGTTCTGCTGACTGAGTTAAAGATTTTCCATTTAGATGCTAGGTTCACTGTCCCCTTGTTGATGAAATTCGCCCACACAGAGTTTATACTCGCCTTTGCTTCTTTTGTCCTGGCTGCCACATGCTTCTTAAAGCTCATTGTAGGTGTCAGGATAACCCCAAGGTATTTGTACTCCGGTACCACCTTCACCTGCTCCTCCTGATACGTCCAGTTCTCAGATGCCGCCAGTCTACCGCCTTTTATAAACACCATAATCTCGGATTTTGTCTTATTGACTTCCATGCCCCACAATATGCAGTATGTCTCGAGGTTATGGATCATTTGCTGGAGGGTTGAGGGATTGTCCGCTACCATCACAATGTCATCTGCGTACATTAATACCCTAATGTTTGTGTTGTCGATATACAGGCCACCTCCTAAGTGTTCATGCAGATCATCTAAGTACATCGCAAACAGCAACGGTGACATAAGGCATCCTTGCTTTAATCCGTTAATGGTTTCAAACTTCTCAGAAAGCTCACTCCCAGTCCAAACAGTGCAAGACGTTTGCGAGTATATTTTTCAAAGTTGATAGTTAGCGACCTTTCTAAATTGTAGAAATTTGAGTATTACAAGCAGCAAGAGCAATACTCAAATTTCGAGTATATTTTTCTATAAATTGTATTATTTTTATGGATACACCTTGTCGTTGGAGCTTGTATATAAGATGTTTACGAGGTACTCGGTCAAACGCAGCCTTAAAATCTACAAAATAAGCATAAACTTTTCTTTTTTCTTCAAATTTAATACGGACTATAGATGCTAAGTTGAATATTTTGTCAACCGTTGAGTATCCACGCCGGAATCCTGCTTGGAACTCGTTTAATTTATCGTGCTTTTCGACCCACGTTGTTAGTCTCGTCGACAGTATACTCATTATTAGCTTCGCAGCACAGTTCATAAAGGATATACCTCGGTAGTTCATCGGATCATTGATATCTCCTTTTTTATATATTGGAAATATTATACTGTTGCTGAAAGATTTTTCCAAACAGTTGATATCAAACACTCTATTGTATATAGTGACAATTTGTTGAAGCATCTCATTTGGGGCGTTTTTGAAAAATTCATACGGAACTCTGTCTTCTCCAGGAGCTTTGTTGGATTTGGCTTTGTTTAGTGCTGACAATAGTTCCTCCATTTTTAATACTGCATCTAAGTCTGGATCCGTGATATACATTGGTGCATATTGAAACTCCACGGCGTTTTGTTGAGGGTTAAGGAGATTAATAAAGTGATTTCTGAAATCCCACGCAGCTATTTCCACACTTATTTTCGGACTGACTCCTCTAATTTCTCGGACTTTCCTCCACCAGTCTTTGCTATCTCTTATTGAGATAATGCGCGCTTCAAGGTTCTGCTCATACTCTATTTTGCTTCTTTCGCATAACACTTTATATTCCTGTTGCGCCTTTGTGTAAATCCGTTTGTCTTCTGCAGTGTTTGTTCTTCTAAAACTGTGCAATGCCGCAAACACATTCTGCCTCTTCCTATAGCATTTGGCGTTGTACCACTTGTTATTAAAATTGGTTGAGTAACCACTCTTGTTGCTCGGCGCCGCTTTATTAATTGCAGTTACAATGTCCTCAATTGACAGTTCTTGCTTTTCGGCTTGCAGCACATTAACATGTTTTTGGACATTTTTCTTGTATGCTTCTGCTTTTTTGTCGTTCCAGAGCAGTTTTGGCAGCAAGTTTGACTTCTGGTTAGATGTTGCCGAACCCAATAAAGCAAATTTCAGCAGTATAGGCATGTGGTCTGACCAAATTTTGCTCTCCACCTCAAAACTTATCAGACGTTCTAGTATAGCTCCTTCAACTGCACATACATACATCTATAACCGAGCTCCCGTTTCTGTTTATGAAGGTAAAATCTCCATCTAAGTCGCCTTTTGTTCTGCCATTAAAAATTGTCAGTCCCCTGTCATCTGCAAAGTCCAGAAATTTCCTTCCATTTGCATTTACAGTCGCATCTTTGGAGTTTCTTGCATCCACACCATTTATAAACGTTTCTAGCATGACTTCGTCCAAATATTGTTGCTCGCCAATACGCGCATTAATATCACCAATCACGATTGCATTTTCCACTTCTTGTTCAAATAACTCCTTTATCTGGTCGAAGTTTGCTGCCCATGTAGACGGTCTGAGGTATAATGGTATAAATGAGTATGTGTTGTGTGACGTCTGGATCTTTATGTGCTGAATTCCACAAAGTGTTTCATGACTGTGCCTTATACCTTTCTCTAACAACTTTCTGCTTACACCAATACCGCCAATAGCTCTTCCGAAACGGCTGCATCTACTTGCTGGTTGCCAGTAAGTTTTAAAGGCTTTAAACAGAGGAGCATAATTTTGTATTTGCTCTGCCTCCACATGTGTCTCCATTAAGGCAAAAACGTCGTTTTGCTCGATGTAGGCGAAAAAACTTCGATGTAATAACTTATTAGCTAACCCATGGACAACCTAGGACATTTAAAATTATATAATTACAAGGGGACGGAACTGGTACGTTTACAATTTGAGAGAGGCATATATTCTTATTTAGTTTTTTTGGGTACTGCTTTCTAAGAGTGACTTAAAATCAATTGGCATGCCGTTAATTTTATCGCCATATATTTCTGCCAGAATTTCTGCTGCCTTTTGATCTCCGCCCCCTAACTCCAGGTTTTCGTTAAACTTTAGCCATTTTGTTCCAATGCGGATCCTATCATTTCTTACAGCAATTCGGTGTGAGCCATCCCAGGCTATGAGTTGTCTTTTAAGACCCAAATGTGCCCGCTTCTGTTGTTGTCTGTCATCGCTGAGGTCTCGTTCCACATAAATCGTTGTGCTTATTAATTTATTTGCATTTTTGAGCACAGCATTAACAGACTCTTCTGAATCCATTTCCGCGATAATTCCCATTTGATTTCCTCGCTTATACATTACGCGCGTCTCTTTAATTTGGACGTGGTTCAACTTAAGCTTCTCTCTGCATATTAGTTTTATCTTCTCTTTTGGTGGGCCCTCCGTTTTTATTCCCCTAAAAATAAGATTTTTTCTCTTATTTTGCTTAATGATCCTAATAAGCTCTTTATGATCAGCAGCTGCAGTACGTTTGATCTGTTCAATTTCAGATCTTAGGACATCATTCTCCTCCTTCAGCGCTTGTATTTGCCCCGAAAATACCCCAAACTGATCCTTGATCTCGGCTACGTCATCCTTCGTGGCTACATTTTTCAACACCGCCATTAGATCGTGCATAGTGGGTTCACCTGGCGAGAATTCAAGCTACTTGGGGTACCCAAGTTTTGCGATGGGACGATTGGTGGAGTGCGCAATAATCCTTTTCCAGTCATATTGCGATTTAAATAGCGCGCCAATTGCTTTGATCGTGAATGGTTCGTGTCTTCGCTATCAGTTGTTGCGTCTGCTATGTACTGATTTTTGCGTCTAACAGCCCAATGTAAGTGCAGATCAGCTGCACCTGTTTTGCTTGTCTCTCAAAAACCAATAATATGGGCGAAATTTCTCACCGGTGTATTGTTGTTGTCGGTGCGGGCGTCCAATTAAAGAAATCCAAATATTTGCTCCAATCCGCCGTCCGTGTTCCCAACTCTGTGTCTCCGGCGTGCAGGGATGGTGCCTCCCTTGGTATATTGACTGCTTATTTGGTTTCGATGGGTATAAAAATAAAGATTCCGTCATCTAGCGTTGACGACTGCTGAGACCCGCGCTTTCTTGAACCACCCATGTTCAAACTGAGTACTATTCGCGTTTAGCAAATGGGCTTAGCTATAACGTAGTGCGCTGTTATGCCTGTTGTCACCCAATGTAGTAACAGACCGAGATTTGCCAACTAAATGTTGAGATGAGCAAATTACGAACTGATTAAACTTCTAGCAAGTACGAGAATTGCACACGCCTGCGAAAGAAAGTGACATGAGAATCTGCAAAATGCTAATTGCTTTTCAGCAACGGCCACCAAGAGAACGCCGAACTGTCAGTTCAAAGAGAGTCAGAGAGAGAATCGTGGAGTAGCTTTACGATACCGAGTGCCGAGCAACTGTAAATTTGAGCTGCGCAGCTGCTGCACTCAACGACCAAAGATCAAAAAGAATAACGGTTTGCTAGGTACTTATGTGCGTACGAATGTAGATGTGTGAGCCGTTATTGCCGATAACGGTGTGCGTACATAATCAGGGCAAGCGACGAACGAAATTACATACACACGTGTACCCAGCGTACGAATATGTATGTGAGAAATGCAGCACTCAACTTCAAAACGAAAATATGGACTTTTATCCGGTCGGGAGTAGCCAGCGACTACTGTATTTCCATATAACTGATGTATGGTCGCAGAATTACAACTAGCGGCTACGATAATACCTGTGATTCCGACGAATACGTTTTAGTACAAGCAGCCAGCGTAATGCAGCGATTCCCAATGATGAACAATTTGAACGCTGCTCGTTGCGGTCTTGTATGTATGTATATTAATCCAGGTGAATCGACGAGTAGAAACAGCTAATAAGCTGCCGGGAATGCAAATGCAGTGTATAGAACTGCCAACGAGGTTATGTATTTAGGTGCAGCTATTTAGCTGCCGAGATGTATGTATAAGTGCAGCACGTGTGCTGCCAACGAGGTGATGTATGATCAATTTACATACATGTGTGCAGCTACAGGCTGCCGAGGTGTGTATGTGCAATGTATAAATTGCCGACGAGGTTATTTGTGTAAAATGCAGCCTCTATTCATGTGTATACGTATGTATATCGCTGCCAACGACGAATTTTTATTTAGATAATTGCAGCTAATACATACGCACATGTGATGCTGCCGACGATGAGTGATGTATGTGTGTGTGTGTAGTGAGATAAGCTTGTACATAAGCCAGAGACTGCACAGGCATGTGCGATTTCTGTGTGATGTTCGCTTACCAAATTTCCTATACATACATGGGCGCATGTGCAGCGGTAGTTTTTTTTTTTTTTTTAATTCATTTATTTATATCTATTTACAACACTTATTACTAGTCTTAAAGAGGTAGGTGGCTGCGATTTTGCGGTACGGCCGTAAAGCATTGCTTCGCAAAACCATCAGTGCCCTTACTCCAACGTGCTCCTTCTATTCCGCTCCAGCCTACGCAACTCGATCAATACACAAGCTATATATTGGCTAATCAGCTCCCAGTTCGCTCTGCTTTCCAGCATGAGTGGGACTATACTCTCCACTGGGAGGCGTCCAGGGCTTAGAGCTCCCTCTAGGTGCTGCCTGGCGCTGCTGAACCTGCCGCACGCAAAGAACGCATGCTCAGCGTCCTCCACAGGATTCCCGCAGTGGGTGCAGCTCGCGTCTGCCTCATGCCCAAAGCGGTGCAGGTAGCTTCTAAAGCAGCCATGGCCGCTTAATAGCTGGGTCAGGTAGAAGTTTTCCTGTCCGTGCTTCCTGTTAACCCATTCTCCAAGGTTGGGGATGAGGCGGTGAGTCCAACGACCCTTTGTGGATGAATCCCATCGGCTTTGCCACCTGAGCAAGTTTTCTTTTTGGGCAGAAGTTCGCACTGACTTTTTGTGGCCCCAGCCAGACTGGAGCAGCGTACAACATGGTCGACCTCGT
Source organism: Lordiphosa magnipectinata (assembly GCA_037044535.1). Classification (NCBI taxonomy): domain Eukaryota; kingdom Metazoa; phylum Arthropoda; class Insecta; order Diptera; family Drosophilidae; genus Lordiphosa; species Lordiphosa magnipectinata. The sequence goes on along the minus strand of JBAMBO010004526.1, from coordinate 473,268 downwards.
AACGCTGTTGAGCAGTAACCTTCGACCTTGCTTCGGGCCTCGGGTATTTAGCATCATCCTAGAGAGCGCTCTGTTAGTAGATGCTGCTTTTGCGCTTGCGTAACCCATGTGCTCCCGGAAACTGAGCCTGGTATCAAGCATTACCCCCAGGTACTTCAACGCTCTCTTTGAGGTAAGCGCCACATTGCCCACTGTAATTTGAGCAGTCTCCACCTTTTTCCGACTGCTAATTAAGACAGCTTCTGTCTTGTGGGGCGCTAGTTCCAAGCCTACTGAAGAAAGCCACGCCTCTATCTGCTTGATTGCTTTGTCGCACAGTGATTCTGCCTGTTTGAGGTGTTTAGCCACTACCACCACAGCAACGTCATCCGCAAATCCAACGAGTTGCACTCTTGGGGGAAGAGATAATCGCAGGATGCCATCGTACATCACGTTCCACAGTAATGGACCTAGCACGGATCCTTGCGGAACACCTCTGGTTACGTCGTACGTCTCAGTGCGTACACTGGTGTCGAATTTGAGCACCCGGTTACTGAAGTAACTGCGGATCATCTGGAGGAGGTACAGGGGGACTCCAAAGTTAATTAGGGCCTCTATTATACGGCTCCACCTTGCAGAGTTGAATGCGTTACGGATGTCTAGTGTAACAACCAGGCAGTATTCCTTCTCGCCGTTTCTCCATCTGGTTCCCTCTATAGCTTTCGCGGCTATGCCCACTACCTTCTTAATGGCATCGACTGTAGACTTTGCCTTCCTGAACCCGTACTGGCTCTGTAAGAGATCACCAGCCGCAGCTATTGCGCGCTCTAGCCGTGTGCAGACAAGCTTCTCTAGGATTTTCCCAGCTGAGTTGATCAGGCAGATTGGTCTGTATGACGAAACCTCTCCTGGTGGCTTGCCTGGCTTTGGTAACTGGACCAATTTCTGCACCTTCCACATTTCAGGGAATACTCCTTCCAGTAGGCATTTGCTGTACATTTCTGCGAAGACTTCCGGTTTTAAGGTCAATGCTAGCCTAAATGCCCTATTCGGTATCGAGTCTGGACCGGGGGCCTTGTTGATCTTCATGCTCCCAGCGACTTGGAGCACTTCCTCAGCAGTAACTTCCTCAATAACCATGTCCGGTGGCATCTCAGATGGTGAACTGAGAATGTCGCTGCCGCGAGGGAATAGCTGCTCTACTATTGCCTTCATCATGTCGGGATCTTCCGGCTGTGATTGCGAGTGGGCGTTTAGATTTTTCACAACGATTTTGTAAGCGCTGCCCCACAGGTCGTGCTCAGCTGAATCGCAAAGATCTAGGAAGCATCTGCGCTTACTCTCTTTGATGGCCACTTTGAGCGTCCGTCTACAGCTGTGGTAAACAACTTGCCACGCACCAAAGTCTGGAGCTCCACGAGAGCGTTGGTAGCGCCTCCTTGCGTGGTTACAGGAACGCCTGGCCTCTGCAATTTCGTCGGTCCACCAGTACACTGGTGCATGGTGCCGCCCATACGGTTTCCGTTGGGAAATGCTGGAGTCGCATGCCGTTCCGACTTGGGTCATTATGCGCTCTGCCATTTGTTTCGCGCTACCACTTGCAGCTAGGCTTTCAACTGAGCTCGCAAAATCCTGCGTGTTCAGTGTCTCCGCGCGGTACACTTTCCACCGGTGTGCCCGGGGCAACTGTCTATTTGCTGGCTCGCCTAATGTACACCGAATGGCTAGGTCTACAATTGAACCAATGCCCGCTCTGCTGAAGGTGTACTGGTTGCCATTGTTCAGCAGACCAATGTTCAGAGTCGAAAAAACCTCGAGAAGTATTCGGCCTCTTGCGTTCGTGGATACACTTTCCCAGTCCACAGCAGAGGGTTGCGGCCAAAGGCATCAGCCGCAAGCACGTCCAGTATAGCAGAAAATTCCGCAGTGCTTAGGCTGGGGGCAAGGTACGCACTATATACCCATATCTCTCCGATTTTGGCGCGAACAAATCCGTCCTAAGCGCGCACTGCCGAGAACCGCATACCTGCTGCACCGCACAGCCAAATTGCTGCCTTCCGTGTTTTGTCCACGACCCACTTGCTGCTGTCGCCCACTTTATAGGATTCGCTTAATATCGCAAGATCTGTGGGTCGTTCTCGCACTGTTTGCGACAGCAGATCTTGCGCAGCGATGCAGTGATTCAGGTTAAGTTGAATCAACTGCATGTTTGGGCTGTTTGGGCGCTCCATTGCGACGAGACAGTGTGCACGCACGGCTGCCCGCTTGATGGTTCACATCCTGGGTGCCCTTGGCACTGCAAAGGTAGCATCTCGCTGCGTTCTGGCAAGCGGCTATCTTGTGCCCAACCTCTCCGCATTTTAGGCAACAGTTTGTGCGATCCACTGAATTCCTGCAACCTGCAGCAATGTGCCCAATCTCAAGGCACCTGTAGCACCTTCTTACTCCTTCGCGCTGCTTTATACGGCAGCGTGTCCATCCAATTTTGACCTTTCCCAGGTCAAGTGCCCGCTTGGCGTGGTTTGTCGGAATGGTGACAATGTCAGCGCGTGAGCTACGCAGGCTTTTGATGCTGCAGGCTTCTAGAGGGATGCCAGCTTGGGCAGCCAAGGCTTCCGCAATCTCCTGTCGAGTGGTCAGCGAGTCGAGGTCGCTAGTTTCCAGCCGGGTTTCCGGTGTGAGAGCACGGATACCCGCGCTGTCCCCTAGAACCTGCTCGATCTCTGCCTTAAGTTGCTGGGTACATTCTAGGCCTGGCCCGTTCAGTTCTAGCAACAGGTCGCCATTGGCTGTGCGGCGAGTCTTCTTCACCTTTTCGCTAACGTTTTTCAGCTGGTCATCCTGCCGCGTAGTGACCATGTTAAGGACTTCGCTGTATGACAGTCCGGCTCTACCAGAGATCACAAGTGCGTCTGCTCGAGGTTTTTGGATTGGCGCTTCAGGGCGCTTTGTGCCCCCTCCTTTCTTGCCTACCATCTGCCACGGTTCCTTAGGACCTGGTCTGGTGCCTGTAGGCCTGCTGGTGTTTCCTGCACCAGCACGTTCAGCATTAACTACAGCAGTCACTGAACTTCCACTCACTGGAGCACGGTTAATGGCCGCAGTAGCGCCTTGTTTACGACCCCTTGGGGAGATCTGGGTCGAACACTCAGTCTGCGGTGAGGCTGACTTGCAGCATTCCGCGCTTTGCGTGATCCCTCCCAGAATGGGCGTTGCTTGCGCTGAGAAATCTGCTTTTTTGGGTGCTATGTACTCCTTTGTTGCGTATGCGATTGGTGATCCTTCGGGTCCCAGAGGCACATTGCAACGGGAGCAGAAGATGGGTTCAGCTAGCGCCAATTCCAAACTCTCACAGACGCTAATATGGATTTGCCTCATTTTAGATAGCGAATCCTTCATGCTCTGGTTGATATGACGCACTATCGGCTTTTTTTGGTTCACCAAGCACACAATGTCATCAAATTTTGACCAATACACGGATCTGCTCGGTGGTGGTTGGGCCAGGACCTTTTCGTTTTTTTGGAGGGATAGTCCGGCTTGCCCCTGCTGGACTCGCTTCCTCTCTGCCCCTTTTTGGGGTCTCAGCCCCCGTTTCGCACCTTTCCAGTACCTGATGTTGCCCCACCGTTACTAGCGGCGGTTCGCTAGGAGGTGTCAGTGCAACTCTTGCTCCTTTTGCAAACGGGTCTCCGAACGTTGCTAGTACATCCGACCTAGCACCTTGTGCCGCCGGCACACTGGGCGTTGCCCATTTCTCCTGGGGCGCGCTTGCCGACAGGTGTCGTGCAAGCGCCCCTTGATCCGGTAGCTCCAGAATTTCTTTGCCCTCTGCTTCTTTCTAAAATAATTTATATATTCTAAGGAGTCCAGCGATGGCCAAAAGTTTCCCTGTGACGTTTAACCGTTGGGAGCTATACCGCCCCGAGCCGGTCGCCAGAGCCCTGTTTAAGGTGCGCCGCAGCAGCGGAAGGGTTGGCAATTGGTCAGTTCCGCGACCTTAACACTTTTTTTTTGCAGCGGTAGTGTATGTATGTATGTGTGAGAAATTTCTGGTAATGTTGAGACTCCCACGACTCCAAACACTAAACAAAAGGTCAACTTCTTAATACAGGTCCACCACGGGGGGCGCCAAAATGTTTGCTCCAATAGCAATGTAATTGTTTAAATTGTTTTAATATTAATTAACGAGTGCAACTTCGCGAACCTGCAAAGAACTTGACGCAACGAACTCAATTTTCTCACTGGCTTTAATTTTTTCATTGCTCTTTTACAATGCTAATTCGCCGCAAGAGAGCAGATAGGGCGAAAGTTTACAGAGAGTTTACAGAGCGAGTTCAGGAGCTGTTATGTGCTGGCCCGGTGGGGATAATTTAGATTTGCCATTTAGCGCTCTAAGTCCCGTCTCACAGCTAGGTGTTGGACATGCACATAGCAACCCTTTACAATAATTAAGAGTATTAATATAGGCTGAAAAGACCAAACAGTACCCTTATAGAGGGTATATTAAAATTGTCGAGATTTTTGTAACGCATAACATAGAAGGAAGCATCACCGACTAAATAAAGTATATATATTCTTGATCAGCATCACGAGATGAGTTGATTTAGCCATGTCCGTCTGATTTTATGCTATCTCCTCCGTCAGTTTTAAAGCTATCTTAATCAAACTTTGCACGATTTTTTTTGGTACAGTTACGCTGCACATTTGTCGTAACCGGCCGGATCGGATGACTTTAGCATATGGCTGCAATAGGAACCATCGGTCGAAAAAGTAGTTTTAGTAAGAAAACCCTTTATGTCTTCAACGCAAACGTCTCTAAACCTCGTATTTATAAGTTTTCTATGCTCTTGCATAATTCCACCAAGTTTGATAGGACAACTAAATAGTACATATTTGTACATATTTGTGTAAGTGGAATCAGGCTACTTATTTATATTAATTATACAAGCTACAAGGGTATATAAACTTCGGTCGAGCCGAAGTTAGCTTTCCTCTGTTAGCTTTCCTCTGTTGTTTAGCTTTATCTGTTGGAATGCCCATATATTCTGTGTATCTTTAGTAGTAGTAGTAGTAATGTTTATTAAAATTATGCTAATATAAGAAAAGATCGATGCATACACAATAACAAAGTCAGAAGAACAAACTATTTAAGCAAAGAGCATTTTACATTCGACGTTGATCGACTTGGTTTGAACCCGTCAGTCGAACGCCGCACGCTCTGCCTTTGCTGCCATTCTCAGGAACCGCAAGATGAATCCCAAGCGTCCCTTTGATTGTGATCTTTTGTGATGCAAAAAGTACATTGATGGTTTTCAAATGGTCATTTTCATATTGGTTTTGAGCAGTAAGTATTTCATTTCTTGTTCCTTGCTGCAGGCAGTATTGCCTGGCAAGCCGTTTAACCGCACCCCCTACGCCATCACAAGTTTGGAAAAAACAAGTGAGAAAGTCAAGCCCGACTATAACATTCTCTGTACCAGTTCATTTGCCCCCGACTATAATAGCATAGTAAATCCAAGGAGTCACGCGTTTATCGTGAAATATTTTTATTATACGCTCATCTCTAATGTTCTCTCTCTCTGTCTCTATCTCTCTCTCTATGATTGCCTTTGTTCAATGGAAAGCTGTGGTGATGGGTGGGGGGTGCGGGGTGTTAACTGGCTCTTTTTTGCTCATTTGTGTATCGTTCATCCGATCTTGATATGACGTTTGAAAATAAACTTGATCTGCCTGCAATTATAAGAAATATATGCCCATACATGTCAAACCTCTATCTCTTACCATCTCTGAGATCTGTGCGTTGATACAGACGGACAGCCTGATGGAAGGACGGACGAACGGAAGGACATGGCTATATCGACTCGGCTGTTGATGCTGATTAAGAAGCTGTACGATTATATATATACTTTATAGGGTCGGAAATGATTCCTTCTTCCTGTTACATACTTTTGCACAAACTTAATATACTCTGTGTACCTTAGTACAGAGTATAAAAATATTTCAAAATTGTTTTCCAAAGGGCTTTTTAATCCTGAACATTTAAAAAATAATCAAAACTCTATCTTAAACCGTTCTCGAGTTATTTAAAATTTTGAAAATTCACAATTTTACCCTTTTAAGCGTATAACTTTCGCAAAAAAGCTCAAAAAATCTCAAATTTTGGGGCTAAGCTTTTCGCACAATAAGCTCCCTTTGGGCCAATTATCATATAATTCGGAGACATCAACTCAGAAAATATGTTTTTTGCTTGGAATGCCCCACATACATATCTCCAAAGCAGTTTGGGCAAAAGCTTTCATTCATACGCATAGAAAAACAAAAGCGCATAGTGGTTAAATCCTTAGAAGAACTAAAACAAAAAACTTTCAGTGGTTATAGCACTACATAACATAAGATATTTTGAAAATGAGTAAATATTGAGTGGGCAAATATAATAAACAAAATACATCCTTTAAAGGACAATTTTTATAAATTTTACAAATGCTTTAATAAATCCATACCAATTAGAGAAGTAAAATAGCTAAACATCTTGAAATTCTTTTTGAAAATTTTGATAACATAAGAGAAATACTCCAGGAAAATGGGGAAAACTTTGATTTATTAGAAAAACATCAATCAAACTATATCTCTTGGCCAATAAGAAATAGTTTAAAATACATAACAAATAATCATAAAGTAATCTCATTTTTGCCTAGGCAATTGGATAAATCAGCCAGCTACGAATTCACGGTTACAGAAGAAGAGGTAGATATAGAAACAGATATAAACTTAGAAATAGAAAATACAAAAGCTATCACATACGAACAAGAACAAAAAAAAAAACAACATGCCGCAATTAATTATTGCTTTTTTGAACCTGGCATCCAATATTGTCGAAGATTTTGATGGAATAGCCGAAAATGTACAAAGCTTCATAGACTCACTTGAGCTATTAAATGACATAACAGACATCCAGCAGCCGACAGCTGTACGATTTATCACAACAAAGCTATAAGGCGACGCTAGAATACTTATTACATATGAAAATACAATTACAGACATAACTCTCAAATTAAAAAGAACAATAAAGTCGGAATCAGCGGCAGTACTAGAAGCTAAAATAATGAATACAAAACAAACAGACTATTCAAAGTAAATAGGTAATCTTACTAAAGCTTTAACATGCGCATATATATAAGGTGACCTAAAGCCAGAAATAGCAAGCAAATACACTGAAAAAAAAATCCGGGATTTCCGGGATCAATTCATGCCGAAATGGTAATAAAAATGGGTTGATCCTGAAATGGCATAAATCGTTCCCGACAGGAACAATTTAAGTACGGATAATTTTTAAAATTTTGATCCCGGCTTTAGCCTGGCCGAACTTAAACTCATAAGGAGGATGATTCAAACATAACTTAGTCCCATAAGAGATAATAAAATAAAAAGATAGATTCTAGTTCGGTAGAGATAGATAGTATTCTAATTCGGTAGAGATAGATTTGTGCCCCATTTTCGAACTCAACTTTGTTCCATACGAGTTAAAATTCAAGTTCGGTAGAGATTGATTTTTTTTGTATTTATATATTATCTGATATTTTCTTACAGGCAATATAGAAATTGTTTTTGCATTTAATAAAATAAAATATTTGTGTAATAAATATTAAATATATAAATATTTTCCGCTATAATACTCGTTCTCGCTTAGCCAGTTAATCCACTTTTGATTGGGCAGAAATTGACTCATCTTCATTGGCAAGCTGCAAGTAGAAAAAATTTTAAGATTAAATTAATAAATAATGCAGATAACTATAAATGTTATAAGGAAGTTTCCAAGGCCGAGGTGCGAGTCTCAGTCTCTCCAAGGTCTCCCATATCAAAATTTATTTGTTGCTGGGACTTCGGGACAGAGAAAACCTAGCCCTCCCTTCACGGCCACTGCCACATAACGGCCGAATAAATCCCAGCCCCCCTTTGGCGCACCAAACTCAAGTGAGAAGGTGGAGATGTCACTGCTGGTGTGGGTTTGTTGACCTGGGCGGTTTCTACGAAGATGCCAGGCTCAACAATGTCCTTGGTCTGAGAGGGTGGAGATGTAACTCCTGGTGTGGGTTTGTTGACCTGGGCGGTTTCTACGAAGTTGCCAGGCTCTGGTTTGATGCTCTTATCTGACCGTGGGGACTTGACTCCGCGATGTGCACTCCTTGGACTTGTTTGAGGTCGTATTGAGGGGGTATGACGTGGTTGCTCGCGTCGAATCTCTGTTGGTGTTGACGGTCGGGGTGCTGACGTCTGCTGTGGATCGTAGGCTTCTTTGGCCATCGTGGCTGATATCTGTGGGTCTGTCAGTGGGGATGCTTCTGCCAGTATTAAGGTCTCTGACGATGTTAAATCTGGGCAGTCCGCCTTTGTTAGCTTAGCCGGCTCTGTCGGTGCATCCGACTCTGTCGAAACTAGTGACTCTGACGGTACGTTTGACTCTGTCGAAACTAGTGACTCTATCGGTACGTTTGACTCTGTCGGAACTAATGACTCTGCCGGTACGTTTGACTCTGTCGGAACTAGTGACTCTATCGGAACGCTTGACTTTGTCGATACTAATGACTATGCCGGTACGTTTGACTCTGTCGGAACTAGTGACTCTGTCGAAACTAGTGACTCTGTCGGTACGTTTGACTCTGTCGGAACTAGTGACTCTGTCGGTACGTTTGACTCTGTCGGAACTAATGACTCTGTCGGGACGTTTGACTCTGTCGAAACTAGTCTCTGTCGGTACATCTGACTCTGTCGGAACTAGTTACTCTGTCGGTACATCTGACTTTTTCGGAACTAGTGACTCTGTCGGTACGTTTGACTCTGTCGAAGCTAATGACTCTATCGGTACGTTTGACTCTGCCGGAACTAATGACTGTCGGTACGTTTGACTCTGTCGGAGCTAATGACTCTGTCGGTACGTTTGATTCTGTCGAAGCTAATGACTCTGTCGGTACGTTTGACTCTGTCGGAACTAGTGACTCTGTCGGTACGTTTGACACTGTCGGAGCTAATGACTCGGTCGTAGGGAATACCACTGTTTTATCTTTCGTCGGACTTCGTACCCCTGTCTTCGTTGTAGACGCAGTTGGCAAACTTAGCGGATGCTCGGTTCGGTTAGTGAGGCGGAGGCAAGCTCTTCCGCACTGTACCATTGTCTGTATCCCGCACAGGAAATCAATGCCGATCAATCGATGATCTCGTCTAAAACAGTCGGCAGGACTAGCAGTGGCATATACGTCTGTTCCTGGGCCAGGCGGACTCGGAGCATCAAAGCCTGATCTACATTCTTAAAAGACCCATCTGCAAGGGATATCCTTGTGCGTACTTGCCTCCTATTCGGGTTGGCGAACTCTTTTGCGATCCGCTCACTAATGAAACTCCTCGATGCTCCCGTGTCCAATGTGGCTAAGATTGTCCGTCCTTCAATAGACACCGACACCGACCTGTCGGCAACAGTCTATGGTCCGAATTCCTCGGTGACCATCCGATTGCTGGCCTCGGCCACCAGCGGGCGTATTACGATTCTGTCTGTATTCGATGACCGCTGGTTTAAGACTCTCTCGAACGTTCTCTGCATGATATATATAACCGGTGACCGCGCAGTCGCTGTAGCTGCGCAGTCGTCGTTGGTCGGTGGCAGCACCGCGACGCCACTAGTCCCCCTTTCCCATTGGACGTTGCGAGAATGTGTTTTCCAAGAGCGAGAAGAATTACCGGTAAACTAGCCTAAGGCCCCTTTTCCGCAAGAATATTAGGTATTAACTCCGAGTGCGACAGAGACTACAAAACTAACTAAAAAAAACCCTAATGCTTTTGCCGGCGTGCTGTATGTTCGGACAAACTTTCCATCGTGGTGGTGACCTGTTTTCATCCGAAGATATTGGATGTCGTTGCTAAATGAAAATCCCCGGCTACTCGTAGCTTCCTCCCTAGCCGTAGGCATATTTTCGTCTACGTGTGAATTCTTATATAAATTTTCTAGGGTAAAAGTGTTCCACGCTGACTAAATTCCCTGAGAAGCAATTTTCCTTTAATTTATCTAAAAATGTTCAATTATGTCTATACCCGGTGTGACCGATATAAACTAGGACCTGGACTCCTCCAAATTTTTCCCTGGGGTACCTTATTGAAATTAGGGAGTTGTCCTAGCCCTTCTAAACCCTGATTTTCTTGAACGCATGCAATCTATATATATATACAGCCCTCTGGCGCTGTGACAAAAGAGAAAAATTTTTCCGAAAACGTAGGTGGGTTTTCGTGCTCAGGTGCATAAAATTGCCCAAGGGGCGAAAACATATAAAAAAACGAAACCACAAGACTCGGATACCTCTCTGGTTCGTGGGTGCACTATGTTCTGCAGGGGCGCAGCCGCTGTGTGGATAACCTTAATGGTGCTTTAAGCCATTTACAGGGAGGTTTCTCAAAAAATGAAATAAAAAAAAATGCCCCAAAGGTCCCTGCTCGGGCGCCAACTATAAGGAAGTTTCCAAGGCCGAGGTGCGAGTCTCAGTCTCTCCAAGGTCTCCCATAGCAAAATTTATTTGTTGCTGGGACTTCGGGACAGAGAAAACCTAGCCCTCCCTTCACGGCCACTGCCACACAACGGCCGAATAAAACCCAGCCCCCCTTTCTTCTATGTCACAGCCACCCCGCCAGCCTTCCCCCCCTGTTGCCACCAACCTCCCGAATCCACGCGGTCTTCGCCAGTGAGCCGTCGCGGAAAACCCAAGGACGGTGCACTGGAAAGACCCGAAAGCGTCCAACACCCACGCCGCACACGCAGAGTTCCTTCACGAAAACGTGTACGGGCGTTGGTCGCCCGGTGGAGTCTGGATCGTTAGTTTCAACCGGAGGAGTTGGCAGCCGGTTTGCGCATTTACCCAAAACATGTACACGGGAGTTGTTGATTTGTACACTGTTAATAACTAAACAACATTTATTCATACTTTGGTCCCTTCCTGTTGCCTCCTAGCCGCACCTTTTGTCAAAGTCCCTACTCCTGTGTACTGAGGCCCTAGCCAGCTTATCCGTTTCCTCCGTTCGTCTGTCCCTAAGCCTCCAGGATCTCGCCTCCCCACTCTCACTTCTGCTCGGGTCACAGGTGGGGCTCCTCTTTTCTCGCCGTCCCTTGCTTTCACTCTCCTCCGCTTGCTCCGTTTACTTCACTTTGACTTTTTCCTTTTTCTTCGCTCGCGTTACTTGACTTTGCCGCTCCCGATTCATAACGCGTCCGTCCGTTTCTAGTCTCCAAACTTGATTCCTCAACGCGTCCGTCCGTTTCTAGTCTCCCAACTTCATTCCTCAACGCGTCCGTCCGTTTCTAGTCGCCAAACTTGATTAATTGCTTTCCGTCATTTTTCGAGCCTTGACCCAATTTTCGGCTTGAGCGCTGTCGATCTTCGGCCTTGGTGTCGACGTCGCTACTCTGGCTGTGTGTCGAACGCATGTCACACGACGATCGTCCTCTCTTTCGCACGTCAGCCTTGGCCTATGTTCGCCTATCCTCTGTCGACCCGCGGTTAAGGCTTGCGTCGGCGTCGCAGCCCGTGGCCGTGAGTCAGCCGCATGCAGTTCTCGCTCTCTCTCTCGTTCTCTCTCCTTTTCGTCAGGCAGCCTTGGTCCATGTTCGACTGCTGCTGTCGGTGCGTGTTGCTGTCCGTGTTCGATCGCCCATGTTCGGCCACCTGCAAGGCTTGTAACGGAAAGTTACTCCCTTCCCCTCATGCCCATCGCTGCGAAAGGTCAGTGATGGGACGGTAGTTAGTGCTGAGCGGGTTTTGGCGGGTTTTGCTGGCTATTTAACTAACTAATACTGTGTACTGGGCCTTCGTGGCAAACTAAACTTTACTAAACTAAACTATCAACTATGTAACAACTCTGACTATTGGACTTCCTGGCTATCTTATAACTACAAACTTAAGTACTATGATGAGTTAAAAATGTGAGGTCGTATTTTACGCATCCTCACAATGTCTAGATAAATAGAGAAGATAACTATAAATGTCTAGAAGTTAAGAACAATTTATTTACGAAATTGTGGGAGATATGGCTCATTTCAAATTTTAACATGTGGAATAGCAAAATTCAGAGGCCTGCCATTTTTTAACACATATAAAAATGTACTCACTTCACTTTGTCTCCACAAGAACAGCTTCTGCCTAAAGTCCATACGAGGGCCTAAAGCAGGGATCGCTTCTCGAAGGTCTTCCGCTGTCATGAACTTTAAGTGCTCAAACTTAATACCCGCATCTGTAAATAATGGAAATAATGTTAGGGAACATTTAACCACTGGAATAAAGCTTACAGTGACTTACAGCTTATTTCAACAAAATCTTTTAATGAGTTCTTAAACTTTTTTAAACTATTTATTCAAATAAACTGTGATCCGTACCGTATGTCAAAAGTGTTTTGACACAGAAAAAATATTAACATTTTTCACTTATTTTGCAAAAAAATTGGGCATTTTGTAAACGGAAAAATTTTGTTCTTATTTTGTTTTACCATTTATAGAAAGACCCTTTTTTTTTGCCAAATAAGTGAAAAATGTTAATATTTTTTTTTGTGTCAAAACACTTTCTTGACATACTGTATGTAAATGCACGCACAGTCACCAGCGAGAAAAAATTTGAGTAAAGCGCACATTTTTCATACACACACATATATTCATACATACAAATGTGAGTTTAAGGTAGGCAAAGCATTCCCTTCAGTACTGTAATTCCGTTTTCTCGACTTAAGTTCGAGTCCCCAAGGAATCCTTAGGAAATCTCTAGGGAAAGTTCCCTTATCGCCGGCCGCTGCTCGGGCGACGCAGGCAGAACGAACGAGGTTCGAGCCATAGTCATGATGATTCTCCGTCCATTAAGCCCTATATCATCAAAATCAGTTCAGAAGAACTTGGGAAAAGCTGTGAACCAATTTGAAAAACGTGGTTTCGAGGAAAACGCTTTTAAAGTTTCGGCAACTGTTTTCGGTACAATAAAGATTGTACAGGTTTACAAGGTTTTGCAACAGAGAAGCTAGCAATCGTTCCTTAAGTACGCTGCAGTCATATCAAATGTCCGTTTTCCCCCAGCACGTCAGGTTTAGGAAATCAAGGCGGAGTTGGGCCTTGTAATGGAAAAATTAGGCACACAAAATGCCTACCTGAAGCAGTTGCTGAAGCGCGAGGCAACCACATCTGAGGCGCAGGGGTCAATCTTCCCACTATCTTTGGAAAAAGAGATAATGGGGGTTGACCTCAAAATTACGCCTGAAAATAGGCATATTTATGTAAGTACAAATTAATTAACTAATATCTTAGTTTTTCAAAAATAAACCAATTTTCCTTTATTCGCAGATCAACAAAATGAAAGATTTATTGTGCCAAGCGGGGCTTTCTAAGTCTTTAAAGAAAATTATGACGGAAGAGCTGATTCTTCTACATAATATTGATGGGGTGTCGAGTAAGTTTTCCATCATTTTTTATACTCTGTACCGAAGGTACATAGAGTATATTAAGTTTGTGCAAAAGTATGTAACAGGGAGAAGGAATCATTTCCGACCCTATAAAGTATATATATTCTTGATCAGCATCAACAGCCGAGTCGATATAGCCATGTCCGTCTGTCTGTCCGTCCGTCCCCTCCGTATGAACGAAGAGATCTCAGAGATGGTAAGAGATAGAGGTTTGACATGTATGGGACATATATTTTTTATACTTGCAGGCAGATCAAGTTTATTTTAAATTTTTGCCACGCCTCCTCGCGCCCCCGCAATTTGGAAAAAACTCCATATCTCCTACAGTTTTGATGATAGATGGTTCGTACTTTCTAGAGATATCTAGTACTCAAAATTATTTATCGATTTTCTGAAGGAATGATAAAGATCGCATGAACGATACTCAAGTTATGAGCAAAAAACGGTCAGTTAACACCCCCCACCCACCCCACCCATAACCTAAGCATTGCGTTCAGCAGAAGCAATCTTAGTGAGAGAGAGAAAGAGAGAGACTTAGAGAGCGCACTGCGTTGTGCGTTGTGTGTTAACTGGCCGTTTGACTCGTGACCAAATGCGAGCAGCGACATTAAGGGTGCAGAGTATGTTATAGTCGGGCTTGACCGACTTTCTTTCTTGTTTTATTTATGTGGTTTCTGTGCGAAGCAAAAACTTACGATTAATTGCAATCACATAGAGCGCGTTCACCAGCATACACCAATCATCTAACATAAATCATCAATCAACAAAAAAGTGTTTGGCTTCTGGTGAACGTGTTTAATAGAATTTTAAGGCAACAGAGTAATTGATATATTTTTGTTGGCGGAAGTTTTGAATTTTTGGCAACTAATAGCTAAATAAAATTTAGAACAGACTGTTAAATTTATATGACCGTCGTCAATAGCATCAACTGCTTTTAGAATCCTCTTGAATCCTCAAAACTTTGTTAGCAATTTAAAATTGGTTGTAATCCCGGCGAGAATGTACACAACAAACTCGAATATCTGATGGCCAGATTTTTTTCTTATTTAAAAACGGTAATTGAGTAATATGAAGAATTCCTGCGTTTTTCCAGCAGACAAATTACATAACGCTGGGTTTTATTAAGAGTCACTTCGCTATTAGTTCATCCAGGGCAACGCAAAGAAGGGTCTGCAAATGTTCATTTTAATAAAATATTTAATGGGCAATGAGATGAGAGTCCTTAACGATGCACGGGACATCATGAAATAATCCTTGAATTTGTCCATTCTGTAATTTTGTACTGTGACTTCAAAGAACAACTGGGAGCGCACGCGAGGCTGCTTCGTTTTGAATAGGCGGCTTTTCAAGCTTTCCTACTCCTCCGCAACAACCAGTAGAGCCTTCAGAGCCTTCCACGAATTTCCGTGAGCTACTTGTGAAACCACGTCGTCTGCCAATTCATTAATTAAAATCAAAGAAGTTTCCACACTCATTTTGTTTTTGTCTTCATTCAATTTCTTGTTTGTTTACAACTGACAGCTGTGTGCTATCGATAACAAATCACAATCAAGCAATTCTAACGAACTATTTCTTTGATGTATTCACATCTAACACAATCACGAAAATTAGCAATCATGTTTGCACATCATGCCTGTTCACCAGCACAATCTAACAAAAATAGTCGATTTTTTGTCATCGATTTATGCTGGTGAACGCGCTCATAGTTTCTCATGGTTTCTTATGCATTCTTTTATAACTCATTGTACCCTCAGAACGATTTTAGATAGCAAAAGTAAGTGCAATCTATAGGCACTTTTATCAAAAAAATGTGCAATATTTATGTCCAAATTAGAAAATTCGCGCTAGCGCAGCTGTGAAACCGAATATTTCGAATTGGGTTATGATTTAATGTAAGATTGGCTTACGTAAGTTAAATATAATTGTTTCCCCTTGAAAATTTGATACAACAGAGTGTTTTTAAGCACTTTTAATTTTTTTGTCTTGGTGGACCTTTTGGTGGAAGTGCCCATATGCTTTATTTAGTGGGAATTATTGCGTAAAATTCCAGAAGGATTCCCTAACGAAAATGCCTCAAAAAACGATAGGGAATTCCAATAGAAAATTCCCTAAGGATTCCCTAGGGATTCTTCGGTATGGAGTTCCATAGGGAATTCTGCTAAGGAATTCACTAAATTCTGCTAAGGAATTCCCTAAGGATTCCCTACCGAGGAATCCCTAGGGAATCCTTAGGGAATTTTCTATTGGAATTCCCTATGGATTCCATAACGTTTTTTGAGGCATTTTTGTTAGGGAATCCTTCTGGAATTTTACACAATAATTCCCACTAAATAAAGCATATACATAAATTTCAAAATTACTTTTTTTTCATAAAGGAACAATTTGTTTAATTTAGAGTATTTTTAGGAAATTTTTTTGTTTGTTATTTAGCTTGTTAGCATTATTATGTACGCAAAGCATCGCCTTTGCCAGCGCTTTCTCCGCCGTCTGTGTGGAATCCACTAGATGAATGGCATCTGAAATAAAATTTAATAAAATAATAGTAATGAAATGAAATACAATGAGATACAATAATGTATGTACATATGCATGTAGGGTAATTTTATTGCAATTGTTGCTGCTCGATTTAACACATAAAACTGTCAGCCACTTGCACAATTAAAATTATCTATATGCACATAGATAGTTATCACTCACAAAATTGCATCACTTTACTTACCTGAACTTTTTGATCTTTTCGATTAACAGGAATTATGTATTAAAGCATTTGATAGAATACAGCACTGTAATTAGCAAAAAATGCGCCTGCTTAGCTTGCGGTTAAGAATCAAGTGAACTAGCAAAGAAAGCGATGCGCGCCGAAAACAAAAACAAAAACAACAATGACCCGGCGGGGCAAATTCTTTTTTTTTGTTGACGCGTCAACCTGCATTGCTTAAGCGTCGTGGTGCGCACAATTTTTTTAGACGACGGCCGAGCAGCGGCCGGCGATAAGGGAACTTTCCCTAGTGATTCCCTAGGGATTCCTTACATACACATATACGCTTAAATATACACACATTCATACAAACAAACACAGATACACCGCCGCAGCGATTACAACACTTTACACAATACACTTTACACTCACCAGCCAAATTACTGTTTTTTGCTTTCGCTCCATAGTTTTAATGGTTCATCGGCCATTTCACTTTTTTTCAGTTTTTCCGAATTTTTCAATTTTTCACTTCACTCTTTTGTTTGTTCAACTGCTTCCAACAAGCGTCACACAAAGAATGCAAGCCGAAAAGCGGTCTATGCTGCAAAAAGGAGATCGAACAACGACGAGAGAAGCAAAGAGAGGAAATTCGCTTTAGCTCTCAGTTTGTCGGCTCTCTCACTCTCTCAATTGGTTGTTACGTACGAATCGTACATAAAACAATCCTTTTCGGAATGATACATGCCCACTCGTACTTAAAAATTTAATCCTACTGTCTGGATCAAATTAGACTTTTCAAAAAACTCCCGGTATTCTCTTTTCTGTGTACGCTACACAAACCGCAGTAAAAGCAATAACTAAAAACTGTAGTATAGAAAAGGTTACAACAATAATGCAAGCAGGTCAATTCACCAATAGGAACGACGTTATCTCCAAATTCGTTAGTAATTGCACTGAAGATACAGGTCAAAGTAACACAATTGTATATGCAAAGCAAAGTTTTAACCCAAAACAAAATAATCAGAACAACTACAACAGACAGAGAAACTTCAATGATAATACTTACGGTGGTTACAGTAATAACTATAATAACAACAACCGAAACAACAACTATAGCAAGAAAAACCGTTACAACCACAATAACCGAAACAAAAACAACTATAACAACAACCCCCGTTACAACAACAACCGCAATACCGACTGCCAATATAACAACTCCAGATTTAACACAAATAATAATGAAAGCAGAAATGTACGAATAGAAAATGAAAACACACAGCAGGAAAACTGCGAAAGTCGCCTGATATCAAATTAAGTTCACATAAGATTTATAATATAAATCTAAGCCTCAACAGCTTTATTCTTTTAAATTACGGCAAAACAAAATCAATAAAATTTTTGGAAGACACTTTTGCAGACATTTGCTTAATAAAACAATGCAAGCTTACACAACAAATCACAATAAACAAGACAAACCATTCTAATTTGAGTGGTATAGGACAAGAATCAATCAAATCAAGACGAGTAAAATTAGACCTGGAAATTAACAAGCGTTCAATATATCACAAATTGCCAGTAGTTCAAGATAATTTCCCAAGTTCTTGTGATGCAATCATAGGACTTGATTTTTTAAAAAAATTTAATTGTCAATTAGACTACCAACAAACCGAAAACCTCTTTATTTTAAGTATAAAGTATTAATACCTATAATAGTAAATACACAAGCGACCACATTTACAATTAAACCAAGGTCAGAAGTAATCAGTCCAATAAAAATAAATAATACTGAAGATGAACTTCTAATACCAAACCAGGAAATTCAGACAGGCGTTTTTATAGCAAATACTATAGTTTCAAAAAATAGCCCATATGTCAGAATAATTAACACAAATACAGTAAATGCAAAAATTGCAAAAACCTCAATAAATAATGAAAAATTATCAGATTATGATTTATGCAAAAAACCAACAAACAATAATCAACATAAATCAGATATAATGGTAATACTTTCAAAAAATTTCCCACCATTCGATAAAGACGAACTATATAACTTATGCTCAGAATTTAACGAGGTCTTTGCAACAGAAAACGAACATTTTTTTTTATTTAGAGAATTCACCAGCTCTCGTAAAAGCGTAAATCAAAAAGCGTAAACTCCAAAAGTTTACGACACAACAACAAAACACAGGATAAAAATTACCAACTTTTTGTTGCCCTGGGGTATGTTTATAAAATCGCTCGTAAAAGTGTAAAAGTGGAAAAACTAGAAATGTTCAAAGTATCGGCTAAAAGTTCTTAGTATCATACTTATCTGATATAGAAGTTTAGATACATGTTTCTCTGTGTAGCCGTTGGCTGAGTGGATAGGATTGTCGCCTTGTATTTTTTGATATTCCGGTTCGAATGACGGTAAAGGATGGTGGATCTATAATTTTTTTTTTTCTTATTAAAAAAGCCCAAAACTGTGGCCGATGTCAGAAAAGATGTCAATCACAAACGATAATAAGAGGAAATAATAAAATAAAAAGTCAGCTCCATGGTTCGAATACACGTCTTACCGTCTATGAGTTATGCATGCAGTGCTCTACGCCACTGAGCCGTCTGAAATTAGTTGTAAATAGTAAGTATTGAATCTCAATTAACAGCAAAGTTCACAGCCTGTCAAAACAGCTGATTTACGCCAAAAAAACTACGAGGGTAAACAGAAGGGGTGCTCAATAGCTGCGTCGCGTAAATTTACACAATTACGCTTTTACGCGGGCTGGTGAATACACTAATTAATTAATTATTAGGAGTCGAGCTAAGGAAGCCTATCAAAGAAAATCAATAAAAAACGAGAGCGTAAGTTAAAGTCGGCTCTAACCGACTTCGATATACCCGTTACTCATGGGATCAAATGTTTAATAGCCTTCCTGTGTGCCTGAGGTGGGACAGCCGAAACATTGTATGCAACTTTTTTTTTAACTCGGCTATTTACCATCCGATCTTGATGAATATTATCTTAGGGCTTATAGATATTGCGAATATAAATGTACGTTTTAAATTTGAGATCGATATCTTAAAAGTTGTGGGAGCTATTCAACATTTTTTTATTGTGGGGGCGGGGGTGGGCATGGCAAAAATTTGAAATAAACTTGATCTGCATGCAGACAATAGGAGTCTAGATTTCAAATTTGGTTGCTCCAGCTCTTCTAGTCTCTGAGATCTAGGTGTTCATACAGACAGACGGACGGACGGACAGACGGACATGGCTATATCGACTCGGCTGTTGATGCTGATCAAGAATATATACACTTTATATGGTCGGAAATGATTCCTTCTGCCTGTTACATACAGTTGCACGACTTTAGTATGCCCTTTTACTCTACGGGTATAATTACAAAATAAACTAGTAACGACTCCGAAACGGTGGGGGAATTTTATTTGCCTGTCCGGACAGCTATCCACCTATTCACAGCCAATTAAAGTCAGAGACGTTATTAGAGCTAACAAAAACTTTAATAATATTGAGATCGAGAAGAGGGAGAGAGAGAAAGAGAGAGAGTAAAAACTAAAACTTATAGTTATGTAGGAACAAAAGAAAAAAAATAAGATAATATAATAAATTAAAATAAATCAGAGATAGAGAGAAAGGGACAAAACTATCTAAAAGTACACTTTAAAAATAAAAAATTTATACGTGAAACTTAAACAAAAACACGATATAATTGATCCATTGTTGCTCTTAATTTGTATAGACGTTTTCTCATAAAGAGCTTCTAGTATACGATTCACCATTAAAATATATTTCGTAATTAGAGTTTTCTAATATTACAAAAAGCGTGAATAAATTATTTACAGCACAACGAAATGGAAACTTTTTATGAATTCGACAATTAGTGAAGTAATTGGGTAAAGATCTTAAGCTTTGTCTAATATCTATATCAATTATGTTATTAGAGAAATATTTAAAAAAACAAAGCTCCTTTTTGTTTTACTATTGAGAGGTGTGAGTATTTTAGTTAGACTTATAGCCCATTTCCACTGCCATCATTTCTTATCATTTTCATTTCTTAAAATTTTGCCGTTTCCATTGACAAATCGTCATCTTTTTGACACGTTGACAGCTGCATTGTTTGATTTAAATAACAGGCGGCACTTTCAATCTCACGTAGACTTTTTGGAATATTTAGCAAGGAAAGCAATTTCTCAGGACGAGCGCAATCCAATCTATTTACATTGTGTCTTAGTGTGAAATATGATTTTCATGAATCATCGTCCAATTCTGTTACATGGTACTAGCATATAACCCGTCGCGCTTCGCTGCACAGTCATCAGTATAGCCTTTATCAGTATGGAACTAATATCCCGCATCCACACATCCCACCCACTATCCACCTACTTCCCACCAACTTCCCATCCACATCTCAACCACTTACCACCCACTATCCACCTACTTCCCACCAACTTCCCATCCACATCACAATCACTTACCACCCACAACCCACCCACTTCACACCAACTAACCCCCTAGTTCCCATCCACTTCCCACCCATTTACCACCCAATTCCCAACCACTTCCCAACCACTTCCCACCCACATACCAACCACATACCACCCAATTCCCACCCACTTACCACCCACCCACATCCCAAACACTTCCCACATACATACCACCCACAACCCACCCAGATCCCAACCACTTACCACTCACAACCAACCCATTTCCCACCCTCTTTCCGGCTGTATTTCAACATCGGAAAATGAAATCACAAATGAATTCGAATTTTATCACTGCAAACCGAGTTTCAAGTCAATCGGATGGAAAATAGTATTTTGCATGTAGAATTTTCCGGGATTTTAGGATTATATAGGTGGACAACATAAAATGCTACAGTAAAAGCACTATGTTTTTGAGCCTTGGTTGTAGATGACACACTTGGTAAGTTTATTGATCTAAGGTAGTATTCCAAAATCGCCTCAATATCAGCAACGGGAGGAGAAAGTTTCTTATGCCAATTCTTAAAGTTTCCCCGTTTTTGGCATAACTCGATGATACTTTGCCGCATGAATTTTATCATCACTTGAATAGTACATCAGACAGTCATAACAAAATTGTACATCATTATTACTGATTCCATTTTGAGACTTACAGCCTATTTCCACCAAAGAAATGAAACTTCATTTCTTGAAATGACAAGTAATGAAGAAAATTATATAATTTCTTCCATACGATTTGACACTTCATTTTGCCTTTCATTTTTATCATTTTCTAAAAATGATGACAAAATGATGAAGAAAAAAGTTCAAAAGTAGGCGTTATTTTGCTTTAAATATAAATTAGTCCAAATATGTTGTGCATTTCGCTTTCTGCTGATAGTTCAGAGCGATGGCACTGCGTTCGCACCGAGAAATTGCTTTCCTGACGGGTATGTCAATTTTTTTTTGCTTAATATTCCAAAAAGTCCACGTGAGTTTGAGAGTGCTGCCTGTTATTTAAAACAAACAAAGCAGCTGTTTTTATCAACGTGTCAGAAAACGGTAAATGTTTAGTATAGGTCCATCATGGCCTAAAATTTTGAAAAAAAATGTCCTCGATGTACTGCGAATTATGAAGAATTAGCGTGCAGAAAACAGGTGGCGGTCACCCGCGGTTATCTTGCAATTGAATTTCAAAGTTT
Organism: Lordiphosa magnipectinata; assembly: GCA_037044535.1. NCBI lineage: Eukaryota > Metazoa > Arthropoda > Insecta > Diptera > Drosophilidae > Lordiphosa > Lordiphosa magnipectinata. Next base: position 451,458 of record JBAMBO010004526.1, on the reverse strand, counting down.
GCATTTTTGCACATACAAAATATGTGTAATCGCATATGCTTTTCGAATTATGTGTTTGATTTAAAATAAAATTCGTGCAAATTTGTCAAAGTCTGCTGAATATTGCTGAGAAATGGGCGTTTGTACGCGGTGCAAGTATTCTTGCTCAAGTTTTTTGAGTATGAGCTCGGATGAGTTTATGTAGTTCTTATGTCAACACAATGTCATCCGTCAAGAAAAATTGTGTCCAAAGTGCGGAAATATGTGCAAGCTGACAAACCGTCCTTTCGGTTTGATGTACAGATGCTGGGCTTACGTTGAACTAGACCGGAGGAAGAAGAAGAATCCGTGCGGAAAAATTCTTTTTCGCGGGTTCCAAAAATAGTATTCAGGACATTTGCCGCTTTGTGATGTGGTGCGATTCCTCACTTTGGCCGGAAAAAGGACCACACTTTGGATATCTGGCGAAATTCCAGTTTCCAAGTCTATAAAACGCACCCAGAGCGAATACAAGCGATTTTCTTGGCTATTGGGCACCTTTATGACCCGTCAGAAGAAAATATTATAAAGGAAGATGTTCATTTTGAAGAGGTAATAAATAGAAGCAACACATACAAAGAAGAAAAATTCCGCGGTTTTGCGCAGCAGGCGAAAATTAAAAAAAAAAATAAATCGGGCGATTTTTTGCGACATTTGGAGCATCATGTTCGCCAGCCCTGGCGAACTATATATTGAATCGCAATGCTCTGCGGTATGAAGCGGACTACCCGGCTGCCGTAATTGCGATTAACGGAAATACATTTGTATATGATTGGCTGCAGTCAGTGGATTCCGAAACCCATTTAATACAGTTGGCCAAAACTGTAAAGATGATTGATGCAAGTGGCGGTTTCGAAATGCGGCACTGGACTTCAAATTCAATGCAAGTGGTGAAGGCGCTTGAGGATGACTGCGAACTTCTGGACAAACGTATAAGTGCGCATGACGAAGCGCAAGAGAAGGTCCTGGGCATGTGGTGGCAGCCTGGGAAAGATTTGCTGACGTTTGTGATTTGCTAGTGATCGTCAAACCAAAAGACGTGTTCATGTCAATTTTTGATCCACTTGGGCTGCTGGGGTTCTTAAACATACGTGCCAAGATCATTCTTCGAAACGTGTGGAGATCTGGCATTGGATGGGATGAAGCATTGACCATCGAAGACGATGCTGATTGGAGCTACAGGCTGGAAATGGTTCCAAAGTTGAATAGCGTTCGGATTCCCCGCTGTATGACTTGGGTGAGTTTTGCTCCAGCTGTGCAAATGTACACATTTGTCGACGCCAGTATAAATGCCAATGCCGCAGTCGTATTCCTGCGGACTGAAGTAGATGGTGAAGTTTGTTGCAGTCTGGTTGCCTCCGAAACACGAGTTGCACCCCTGCAGCCCGTCTCGATACCAAGATTGGAGCTGATGTCTGCCGTTTTGGGTCTGAGACTGGCCAACAGCATCGAGAAGGAAATGTCTGTTCATATTGCCAGACGCGTATTTTGGACAGATTCAAAGGACGTTCTGTACTGGATCCGATCCGATGCGCGCAAGTTCCAACAGTTTGTGGCGCTGCGTATTGGAGAGATTTTGGAAGGATCTGATGTGGACAGTTGGCGCTGGGTCCCATCAGCACACAACGTTCATGGTTCGATAAGGTGGTTTAAGGGACCAGAATTTTTGTATATGGATGAAGAGCAGTGGTCACTGATGAATTTGGATTGTGGCCACAATGGATCCAGTATGCTGTACCACGCCGAACAGGAGCCGAAGCAGAATACGTCTCCCTTAGGGTGTATCTCGACTGACCTGCAGCGGTTCAGTAAATTTGAGAAGCTAAGAGCCGTGCAGCCTCGCGAACTGGACTTCATAAGAATTGTTTTGAAGAGGACCTGCGAGTCAGACCTTCAGAATTTGTTGCAACTAAAACGCAGCAGCGAAATGGATTTGATTTGTATTCGAGTCTGCCAAGAGGAGGAGTTTTTTGATGAAGTCAACAGCCTGAAGTCGGGACGCCCTATCACCGATCGCAAGAGCTTGCTGTTCAAGTACTCCCCCTACCTGGATGATTGGGGCATTTTACGCATCAGAGGAAGGATCGACCTAATAGAAGGCGTCGAAGTCAACGTGAAACGCCCAAAAAATTTGACGACACGACATCGATTGACATATCTGCTGGTTGAATACTACCACCGCCGATATCATTATCTGCATAGCGAAGTCGTCGTCAGCGAGTTGCGCCAGCGGTACTGGGTTTGTGGTCTCAGAGCTCTAGTGAGAAGAGTTTCCAATGGCTGCCAGTATGCCGCATACGACGTGCGAGGCCGAGCCCACCAGAGATGAGCGATCGGCCCATTGAGCGATTGTCCCGGGGTGTATTATTTCGGGCCAATCAATATTGTAGTTGGACGCGCCACGAGAAGCGTTGGGGCGCACTGTTAAAACAGTGCGCGCCGTACATCTGGACATAGCCACATCACTCCCGACAGATTCGTTTCTATGTGTATTGAAGTCATTTGTTGCCAGACGCGGCTGCCCCCGTCGCATGATGTCTGACAATGGGACAAATTTTCGAGGCGCTAGCAGAATTTTGGCTGCGGAAATTGAGCGCATCTCACCGAAGCTTATTGAACAGAAATTCGCCGAATTGGAGTTTATGTTCATCCCGCCTGGAGCGCCCGACATGGGTGGGGCCTGGGAGCGAATGGTTCGTTCCACGAAGTCTATATTGTCCGGAATCCTGCCACAAAATGGACTCAAAGAGCAGGTGCTGCGAGCAGCTTTGGCCGATATGGAGAGCGTGCTTAATTCTAGGCCGCTAACCTGCGTTCCTCTGGAGACGGCCGAATCAGAGGCACTAACACCCAACCATTTTCTTGTAGGTCATTCAAGCGGATTGCGGGAACGCGCTCTAATGGATCAGAGTGGCTGCGTGAGTATCTGCCCAAGCTCACTAGACGAACCAAGTGGTTCCAGCCGCCAGTCAGCCCTATTGCTGTCGATGACGTCGTCATAATAGAGGACGACGCATGTAAGAGAAACTGCTGGCTAAAGGGTGTGGTATTGGACGTACAGCGAGCAAAAGATGTGATTGGTTCTGTATCCAATATGTCTGTATATTTCGAATACAATTCTGTCATAACATCTTTGAATTGTGATTGGAAATTCTTTTTTAACTGAGATAATATTAATTGTTTTCTTTGTAAGTCAGTTATCTGTTATATTTTATGGTTTTGAAGTGGTTCATATTGGACAAAGTCTAATTTTAGAAATTGAGTTTTGTTTGTTGTATTTAATAAACGAACGAATGCATTTTTTGTATTGGAAGTTTTATTTGCAATGAAAAAACCGTTTTGAATTTCTTGATTTGGTATTAGAATCTCTTCGTCATCCGTATTTAGTGTAATTTGTCTTATTACTTCGGATCGACATGGAACGACGATTTCGTTACTGTCTGTATTATGGACAATGGGAATGTGTATTGAAGATTGTAAATTGTTTGGTCCTAGTATTAACGAATCGCTTACTGGAGTACAATCGAGTTGGCAATTGAATGTTTTTATGAAGTCTAATCCAACAACTCCATTTCCTGGTATTTGGAAATTGGTTGGTACTATATGAAAATTTTATAGTATAATGTAGTTACCTGTTCTCAATTCAAGTGTTATTATTTCTGTTATTGTTGTTACTCTGGTTATTTTGGTTGCCTCGATTTCCATTGTTGAAATCAGGGCTGCAAACCCAAAAAATTTTACGGAATCTCCGGTTTGCTGGTTCAAACAAAAATTTACCAACGGTTAAGGTTCGGAAATTTGAGGTTCGAGGTGCTTAGGCGTTGGTTTTGGTTCGAACCTTGGTTCTTTGTACGTTTCTCCCAATATATTTAAAATAACAATACAAAAGGTATACACTTGACGACTAGCTACATTGTTAGTCCGCATTTACACGGTAAAGTCAACTTCATGAAGTTTTCGTTTGTAGGGAAAAGGTGCAGGGTGCAGTCGAAGCAGGCAAAGTTTCATGGCAAGCTGGCAATAAAGTTTTTCGATATGTATATGTATAAGATGAAAAATTTGTTCGTTTTCTCTGATTTAATGTCTGTTTATGTTCTGTACCAGAAGTAATAAGAATATTTGTGTAAATGTTTGTAACCGCCAGAACAAAGCATCTCTGACCCTATAAAATGTATACATATATTCACTTTCGCATGTGCAAAGTATATCATAGTCTGGCTTGACCGACTTTCCGTATTGTTATATTTCTAATTGTCGACTCTGCTGTTACGTACATAGAAGGGTACCCAAATAAATTTTAATGTGTATAATCTTTTTTTTTTGAACCGAACCAAAAGCTTGGGTTCGGAACGGGTTCGGGTTCATCTATTTTCGTCCTCGTGGTTCGGTTCAGGGTTTGGTTCACAGTAAAAAAAAACCGGAATTCCGGGTTCGACCCGGTTCGGTTCAAAACCGGCTTGCAGCTCTGGTTGAAATAACCTCGATTGGCATTATTGTAGTTCGGGCTGGATCATGTCGAACATCGGGCATGTAAAAAATTCGAATTCACTTTAGTGAAAACCGATACATGGCAGTATATTATATATTCGCCAACCATACACTTCCATGGTAACCAGTGGTATATACGAAACAAACAATCGATGGCACCATCGATTATAATCGATTTATCGGGTTTTTGTGAACGTCGATTATTTTTGGGACACAATCGATTTTTCACGCTTTTTGTGTCATAGCTATCAGTTTTTTCCATCTCTTGCACTTTTTCGAGCGCCAGAAGCAGAAGGTAAGCGTCTATTATATTTTTCATACTTTTAATGGATTTAAACTTTAATTTGCATTTCTTTTAGAAAAGAAAACGCAAACTCAGCGGTTGCTATACATATTTAAATGTCTTCTTATATAAATTTAAAATTAATAAATCAAATTAATAACAAATTGCTATGAGCGCTTTGCAACATGTGGCGAAAAAGTTTCTTTGCGTGCCAGCTACCTCGGCTGAATCTGAAAGGGCCTATAGCAAAGCTGGCCAAATCATTTCGGATCGAAGATGCCGGATAAAATCAAAAATATTTAATATGTTGATGTTTCTCAACAAAAATATAAATTTATTATTACAATTAAAAATACAAATTTGCTTATTTTTCAAAATACATGCGAAAATGGCATTCCAACTTTGCGTTGCAAAATTTTGTTTGGAAAAATCGATTATAATCGATTACTTCAGGGGGAAAATCGAAATAATCGATTTTTCAAACCATCGATGGTTTGACACCTCTACTATAGAGCCGGCAAAACTAACTGCACTCGCAGAACCGGTGGACAAATACCACAAACGGACGCTGGACGCTTAGCTTGATTCCAGACTTAAGAAGATGGCTGGACAGAAGACATGGTCATACCATCTGACGCAACTTTTGACGGGACATGGGTGCTTTAGATCCTATTTGCATAGATTCAGCACGGAGATAGCCCTTTTTGTACTCATTTTGTGAGTATGTATTCTTTGTGTATCCGTTGTACATAAATGATAGAAGTAACCTAAGCATGCGCGTGGAAGGTTACTAGCCGTTTGCAACCTGATAGGTCATGCTTGTTTCAGAACAAAAATGGTCTGCGGTAAGCAATATGGCCTCAGTAACTCTCAAACGACTGCGCAGCGCTGAAAGACAGCGCAATGGGAGAGAATACAAGGAGAGAATCCTAGGTGAGACTTGGTTATTCCCCCCGGCGAAGTAATTCCTAACGGTAGTGCCGCCGGGAATCGGGAAGGGGGTGGAATTTTTAGTGGGTGAACTAACGCAAGTCACACACTTCGGTCACCAGTCTTCGGTGCCGAGGAGCCTTCCAATGCCTTAAACCACCCTCTATAAAAAAAATAAATAAAAATAAACACGCAATCCACACACACACTTACTCCCATCAAAAATAAATCGCAAAAGCAAAAATACTCTGGATCTGAACTGACGTTCACTGCAGTTGCGTGCTGGTCGCGTTTTTTACCCCTTTTTTCTAATGTTGAAGGAAAAAGAATGAGCGAGAAAGGCGCATGCATGAGAAAGTTGAGATGCTATTCAGCATGAGTGAGACTCGAAAATTTTATCAAAAGATTTAGCAATTAACTAAAGGTTTCAAGCCCGGAGTTACACAATGCAAGGACGAACACGGGAATCTGGTTACAGATCCGCAAGTGGCACTAGACAAATGGAGAAGCCACTTCTCCAACCTGTTGGGAGGTGATGACGAACACGTTGCTGCCTCTAATTTTTCGCACAAGAGAAAGGGACCTACTGTTTAACGCCGAATCCGAATGGCAATAGTTTGCGAATTTTCGCCTTTTCATGACTATTTACTTCACAGCTGGCGCCAGTGAAGGTAACCGGATGTGTAAAAGCTTTTTTCTAAGGCTGGGAAAAAAATGATTATGCACGGTTTTCGCAGGTTGCCGTTTCGCGAGTTGGTCTGGAGTTCACACGCAAAATAGTCATATCGATATCACAGCGCTGCCAACCGACATCAACGTGTCACGCGATAGTCACCCGATAGTCGTGCGAAGAGTGATTATTTCGCAGTTTTGAAATATATGCAAAGCATATTTTTCGTTGTCACGATGTGGCGCGGTGTTTAAAAATAAATAATATATAATAATAAATGCGCAACTTTTCATTGGTGTAGAAGTTGGCCCTAATTGAAGTCATAAAAGAGATACTTGTGCTGTGGCACCATTATGATGGCGGCTTGTCAAAAATCATCTGGGAAAGTAAAGTGCTGCCCTTGAAAAGGATGGTAAATAAAGTAATTATTGAGTTGAATTACGTAATTGACAATAGTTTGTGTTTTCTAGGAGACCATACCCATACCCAGACCATACCATACCCATGGCATACCCATCGCAACTCAAAAAGACAGCGATTTGGGTGGGGGTCAGCTCCACATATGTCTTTATTGCCAGACTTGTCAGCGTTAATTCTCTTTTACAGAACCTATACCTCCTTGTACGGGATGGCTGATAATGAGGAACTTCGGCCCAGCTCTAAGTGATTCATTTGTGGACGACAGCGATTCTGTATGTCGAACGATGAGCTGCACATCTTAGCAATGGTCGGACTATGGGACTTCTTTGTCACCGCATGTCGTAGACCACACCTCCTAATCTATGCCTTTGCATTATAAGTAAATGATAACGAGATGCCATAGCCCAAACAGTCGATTCAGTCCCTTCCTTAGTTGTGTCCATAAAGAATTATTTGCCCGTTAAAAATAAAGGTCACGATGGACCTAAAAACCATTTAATTATTTGCAGAAAAGGATTAAACCAAAGACTGTCGAACTTTAGATGCCTTCACTACCTCTTTTTACATATCACAGAAAGCTGTTGTATCAACTATTGCATCATTGGTGGCCACCATAGCTATTAGCTGTAAATTAATTTAAGTGTTCCCGCCAACAACAACTAGACATGAGCCCCTTTTTTCGCACTTGCTATCGGCGAAATAATGTGCAGAGATTTCGCACACACTTCGCAAGTATCTCCGTACCAAGCTTAAAGAAAGAAAAAATGCCTTGTGATTTACAAAAAAGCAATTGATATTAAAACCAGGTCTACAAACCCAAAAAATGTTCGAAACCTCCGATTTAATACAAAATACACAAAAAAATATTCAGTTTTTTGATTTTTGTTTACTTAAGTATAATATTAATCTTTAATTTAAATTTATGAGTAGTATGTCTTCGAGTAGTTGACTGTCTATGCTACTTCTTTGATCAGACAAAATGAATTTTAAGGTGGAAAAAGCTCTTTCAACTGAGACTTGAGTGGATGGCACTGATAAGACAGTTAGCGCAACAGCTTTAAGCTGATTACATTAATGAGATGTACAAAACTTTAAAATGTTGGATTTAGACGGTTCTCTATCAATGCCATCGAAGGCTCTAATGATGTCATTAATCGTTTTATTTTTTAAAACACTTGGTGTTCGTTAACATTGCGGAGATAACTTTCTACATCGTCATCTTCTGAAATAGATAATGACAAAGCCAAACTCGGAACCTCAACACTGAAGTCTATGAAAAATATTACCAATGTGTTGTATGGCTTTTAGCTTTTGCGAATCACTTAATAGACTTTGGAATCGAGGATCTAGAAACACAGAGGCTAGGATGGCTGGAGATTTTATGACAAATTCGGAACATCTTTCTAGACTTTTTAACAAAATGGCATTAAGCCTGCCTGGTGATTTTGAGACTCTGTCGGACAACATCGACCAGATAACAAAAAAGTCGCTAGGAAGGAGATCAGATTTCTGAAGTTTTAGGAAGCGTCATACAGTGGACGTAGTACTGAAAAAACGGCATCTACTTTTTGCCATTCTGCTTGGCTTAAATGTAACGATTTTATATCGCTCGAATGCTCAATGCAAAAATCTTTAAGATCGAGTATATATCACGGGTACATCACACGCGCAAAAATATATACATACACATGAATGCATAAACATGTACGTCAATTTTCGGCATATGTACATACATATGTATCAGCAGTGAGAATTTAGATATTTTTCCCACCAGATATCGACTGTTAAATAGCTAAACAATGTCAAATAATTAGCTAGAATTGCAGGCTCCAGTTTTCGAGCTTACAAAATAGCTATGTCTGGTGGGAAAAATAGCTAAATTGGCAATTCTGGTATGTACATACATATATACATATGTATATATGCAAGTGAATTCATACATACAAATATTTAGCTAGCCATGTATGTATGCATGAATGTAGATATGTACAGACATATTTTTTCTTTTAATGCAATTACATCACTAATGTTTTGCCTGTTTATAGCAAGTGGCGGCTCAAAGGCATTGCACAAAGGCTCAATGATTTTCCGGAAGCCTGAATCCTCTAGCATCTTCAAAAGCATGCACAAATTTGCTTAGCGCCCGATACACCAAAACGCTAATTACCGTTTGTCGCAAAATTTGTGTTCGGCGCTTTAGATCAGTGGTGGGCAAACCCTTGCTTCGAGATGGCGCCAGTCAGTCTCATAATAATCTGCGTCGCAAATTAACTCGCTTGGAATTGTGCACAAAAACAACAAATTGCGCGGGCATACGAAAAACGCGGCCATATACAAACACGGCATTATACAAAACAAAAACAGTTTCATATGCGTGCTCTCCTCTCTTTCTTTCCGAACGAAGGTTTTGTTGTTGGCGCGTGCAGACCTGCAACACCTACATCATATGTGACTCACTACTCTCACTATGTCTCTGGCAAATTAAAAAGCAACAACAATGTTGCTAAGACAGCAATGACCACACAAACAAACAAAAATCGGGTTTCTCTATCTATTTCTTGTAGTTCTCCTTGCTGGAGTTGTATTTTGTGCATTTGTTTTGACTTTCACGAGCTCGTAAGCTCATCCTGGGCACCCCTGGCTTAGATTGAAACGGGCGCATATGTATAAGATGAAAAATAAAACGTTCAATACACTGCACACTGTACGCTGTACATACATAGCTATTTACATTGAATTTGTATATTACAAATTAATATGTTTGACTGGAAGTAAGAGCAAAGTATGTATTTCATAGTCGGGTTTGGCCGACTTTCAGTATTGTTATATTTCTAATTGTCGAATCTGTTGTGGCGTACATGCAAGCGTACAAAAATAAATTTAATGTTAATAATTTTTTTTTTTTGAACCGAACCAAAAGCTTGGGTTCGGAACGGGTTCGGACTCAACTAATTTCATCCCCGTGGTTCGGTTCAGGGTTTGGTTCACAGTAAAAAAAAGCCGGAATTCCGGGTTCGAACCGGTTCGGTTCAAAACCGGTTTGCAGCCCTGATTAAAACTCTTGATAGCCTGATGATAAAGAGATAGAGTATGTCGAAATGGCAATTAATTAATTAATTACATTTAACCAAAATTTGACGTGGACTGACCGTATTAACATGCCAGTTGGTAAGACATACGGCTTTCTGCGACAACTATACTTGACCCAAAACTTTGTACGTGAACACCTCCGACTTCTTATAGCTAAGACATATTTAACACCGTCCCTATTCTATGGAGTCGAGCTATTTGAGCAAAATGATGCCGAAAGTAAACAAAGACTAAAGGTAGTATTTAATATATTTAAAGTATTTAAATATATTAACACCTTCAAACAAAAAACCATAGCCGAGATTCGGGCTGCGAATTTATAATAGTGTAATTCCTATGTCTTTATTCGCCCCCTTGAGAGTAAAAGTACTAACTGGATGTTTGTTTGAAGTGTGAACAGCAAAAACAAGTCCGCTGATGAGAGAATTTGGTTATTCTCGAAACAGCGATCGTTGTACGGACATACCCATTTGCTATTCCAAAATGTTGTAATTAATGTCTGTTGGCTTGTGTTGGTTATAAAAAAGGCTTATAATCAACCAAAAAAGACCTTGAGCTAGCCAGTTGTAACATTGAGTAATTAATAATAGCTAGGTATATTTAAAAAAAAAATACGAACTGACAGCATCTCTAACCATTCCTATAGCTTAAGAGCATTAATATTACTTCTCAAAATTAAAAACACTAAGGAACCTGCATATCTCTACGAAAAATTAAGTCTCTCGGCTTCTAAAAGAACTAACAATGTTGTCTGCCAAAAATATAAGCTATCCTCGTCAGAAATGCACTTATTTATATATGCTGTTCGCCTGTGGAATAGCTTACCAAAATCAATTAGTAGAGCAGCATTATTTCAAGCTAAACTCAACACACACTACAGTAAAAGATAAATTTAAATATTACTAAACAAAATAAAATAATACTAGGTTAAGATTACATAAAAAACAAAAACAAAAAAAAAACAATTTCATTTAATTTATTATAATATCAATAATTTTTAATTCTAAATTTTATTTAAATTAATTCAATTCTCCGCGTTTTTATTGTCCTATCTAAAGTACTTTTGTAACTAGTGTTATAAACTTAAAGTTTCATACTTGTAACACTAGGATGAATAAATAAATATTAGATGGTCCGAGGCGGGATGGAACACCACAACCTCCAGCACCAGCAGCCACACATTCTACTGGTGTGCTACACCCGAACAGGAGTATATAGTGCGCAAGTGTCCAAATGCCAACAGATCGGGCACCATCTTTTATACAGATATAATGCTTCTCTCATATACCGATGATATTGACATTATCGGCAAAAACGAACGAGCGGTAAGCAGGGCGTCTTCAGAGATTGAGAATCAGTCTAGACAGATAGGCTATGCGGCAAACGAGGACAAGACGAAGTACTTAGTCAAAAATACACTCCGTGGACAAGCTGTTACAATGGGAGAGTACAGCTTTGAGGTTGTAAAAGATTTCATCTACTTCGGAACGATAACCAGCGAAAACATCAGCCTGTAAATCAGAAAAAGAATCACTCTGGCAAACCGATGCTAGTACGTGCTCAGGAGGGAGTTCAAGAGCAGAGCCTTCACTCGAAAAACGAAAATTGCGCTGTACAACTCGCTTATCATCCCAGTCCTGCACTACGGTGCAGAGCATGGACAATATTATCAGCGGATGAGGCTGCGATTGGCGTTATCGAGGGAAAGACACTAGTCTAGTCAAGCGCATTAAGCAACAGCGGCTGTGCTGTATTGGACATATCACTCGTATGGATGAACAAGCTCCAGTAAAAGAGGTCTACAAACGGGATGCGACTTTGGGATAAAGCGCCCGAAGGGACGATCACCACTAAGATGTGAAGACCAGGTGCGCAAAGATATTGCCAAGCTCGGTGTGAACAACTGGTGCCAGCTCGCACGGAGCAGAAGCGACTGCCGGGCATTAGTAGCAGCGGCCGAGACCGTTAAGCGATTGTGATTTAAATATCGGGCCAAAAAAGAAGATGAGGAAGAGTACCGAAATATTATTAGAACTAAAACAGAACCTTTTACCGAAACATAAGTTTACCAGACCCGGAACCGGAACCGAAATTCGATTCGGTTTGATTCCCTGCTCATATATTTTTTTAATATTTTATTGCACTTCTGTTTTGTCGTTGCTGTTCAATTCATAAAATATTTCGGAATGATTTTCTGTCAAATGGCGTTTTAAATTTGTTGCGAGCGAACCTCCTAGTTTCGCATCGCATACGTTGCATTAAGACTTGTTTTCTTTTGCATGAAATTTAAAAATTGCTGCACTTTTTATTTTGTTATCCGCCCATTTTTCGCAACAAAATTAATAACGATCCGAACGCACTTTATTGAGAAAGGCAAGTGGTGCTTGTGCTACTCACAACCCCAAGAAAACGCCTCACTCTCAAATAAACGTACACAAGCGCAAAAGACTTTTATTTTTTTCTCTTGCATCAAAGCGAATAAGCACAGACCGATTTAATCAAGACAGCATATGAACGGTTCATCTCTTTTCAGACAACGAAAAACGGTCAACTGTTATTGGCGAGCACCGCTTGTGCGTTTTGAATCAATACCGATGCTGTGGGTAATGCTTCTTTTTCGTAGCTCTTGTGGCTGACGGAAATCCTCTAACTGAACCCTCCCCGAGGGTGTCGGCTGGGCAATGGACACTGTATGTACCGCGGCTTAAAGCAGGTTATACCTAGTGTCACTTGCGCGTCTTACACCCTGGAAATGCAGTGTCTAGCTAAGATAATGGCAAGCACTATCCAACTTTAGCTGAATATAGAAGAGCCAGAGTCATGGTAAGAGGTGCCTGGCAGTAGGCATAAGATGCTATGGGGTGGTTCTCAAGAACAAAAAGCAACCATTATGGGTCCATAAAAAAAGCAAAACCATAAAAGCCAAACTCGGGCTGGGATATCAGGTCAAACGTCGGTGACCTCAAACTTTATGGCAGCGATAGTCTCACCCCCGAGGAGAGCGACAGCTAGCGTGGGCCGAGCAAAAGATAAAAGAAGGTCGAAAGAACTTTGTGGAGAGACCGGCGATGCAACCCACATCCGCAAAATACGCAAACAGAGTGGAGGAGAGTCCGCAATTAAGCGGCAGCGCTCATCCGAGCCAGCGAAGGTGGAGGCTTCAGCCAGCAAACGGCCACGCCCAAGGCGGTCTTGCCAGGCTTTACCAAGATCCACCCCCAAAATACAAAAACTAATAAAGGAGTCAGCCAGTGACGTGGCAAAAAAGCATCTCACCGTAGCCCTCGTCGACAAAAGCGACCCTTTCGGGAAAATGACGCCAGAACAGTAGAAGCAAGTGGAGGGAATGCTTTGCGAAGAAATTTTTAAGAGGATGGACGACCCAGCAGCGCAACCGGTCCCGTTTGACGAGCAGGCTGGCTGTTTGGAGTCAAGATCCCCAGATGTATGGACGACCTGCATGGAAGGGTGCACAGCTGGAGGTTGTTGACAGAACACTTATTCCGTCAGTTCCGAATGCAAAAGTTCTCTTCCCAAGGGTAGTACCAATGGAGCAGGCGCTGAAACTAATACGGTTGCAAAATCCAGACGTGCCAACAAGCGACTGGAAGGTACACGTTGCCAAGCCCAACAATGGTCCTCCAGATCATTTGCTATACCCGATGATTTGCCACACCCATGATTCGGGAAGATGACGTGGGGAGTAGGCAGAGTGCACCTACGACTCAAAAAGCGCCACCCAAAAGACAAAAACGAGCACACGTCAGAGGCTGGAGAGGTTGAGAAGGACCTTGGCATCGACGCAATAGTCAAAAGGCCAGCAGTCTCGATATTACGGTGGCAGTGGAGTCTGCTGAAAGCAAAAAAGATGGTATATCAGCCTCAGTAGCTGACCCATCTAGCTTGGAGTACGACGAGGATGATGACTCAACCATAGTAGTTGATCCATCCGGACCGGGGGACGCCGACAAAGATCATTGAGTTGAAGGTCTTCCAGGTCAACTTGCTTAAAAACTAGCTCGCGTCGTCGGAGTTCTTGAAAACCCTTGAGGTAGGGCCCGCCGATGTGGTCTTAGTTCAGAAACCTTGGATTGCGACAGGGAACAAGGTCTCTGGACTAAGGTCACAAAACTACAATACTTTCTATCCCACCGCTTATGTCTAGTTACAGCACGGACGACCTCACAGTTGTAGCCCTAGAAGGTCACGATAATGAGCCAATAATAATGGCGTCCGGCTACATGGGACACGAGCGAGAGTGACCACCAGCCGAGCTCGGACGACTAACAGTTGAGGCGAGTAGGAAAAACCAGCCACTCGTCATCGGAACGGACGCCAATGCACACCACACTGTGTGGGCCAGTCCAGAAATAAACGACAGAGGTGAGTCTCTCCTAAGCTTTATACTACAAACGAACATTAACATTAAAGCTTTATACTACAAACTAACATTAACATTGAACATTAAAACTAACATTAAAAGGAGCCACTCGTCATCGGAACGGCCGCCAACGCACGCCACACCGTGTGGGCCAGTCCAGAAATAAACGACAGGGGTGAGTCTCTCCTAAGCTTTTTACTATAAACTAACATTAAAGTAGAAAACATTGGAGATGTGCCCACATACGTGGTACCAACATCAGCCAACGTCCTAGACCTATCTCTGACCTTAAGTAATAGTACCCAGGCATCAGAATGGAAAGTACTCGAAAGACTCTATTTCTCAGACCTAGAGTACATCCATTTTAAGATCGAGTTCAAACAAAACAAACCAGAAAAGCCTACAGGAACCCCCGGAACCCCAATTGGGTGAAGTATCTTAAAACGGTAGAATCGGAACTACCTACGCCAGCGAACATCTGCTTGTTAGGCGACATTGAGATGTCCGTGAAGACGCTCACGTCCATACTAACCGAAACATACAAAACCTCATGCAAACTCACAGTTAACAAAAGGAGAACCAGACCACCCTGGTGGAGCCCAGCGCTGAAAGAGCAGAATATGGACGTGCAAGAATGCTTCAAACTCGCCAAACAAGCGAATGAGCAGATAATTTGGGAGGAATACAAAACAAGACTTCGCTTCTTCAAAAAAGAAGTACGAAAGGCAAAGCAAAACGCGTGGAGAACCTTCTGCTCCAGCATGGAGAAGGTCTCCGAAACAGCTAGGCTCAGGAAACTGCTGTCAAATCAGCCACCCATGCAGAGTCAGCTGAAAACGAACGACGGCCACTGCACGGAAAGCAGCAGGAAAGCGACATGCGCTCTTCTTGATGCGCACTTCCCAGGCTGTACTGCAGTCACTGAGTCAGATAAGCCTCATGACCTACACACGCAACAAATCAACATCCCAAATAACATCATCACTCCAGAGAAAATCCGTTGGGCGATCGACTCGTTCGCGAGTTACAAATCCCCAGCACTGGATGGAATATTCCCAGCCATGCTAAAGACGAGCAAATGCGCAATCGCAAACTACTAGATCTCCACATAAGAGAAGGCTTAAACCTGACCGTGGAGAATAATCAGCACGTCTACACGAAAGTTAAACCGGTGGAAACAGCGCTACACTCCCTAGTAGCCAACATCGAGAAGGCATTGTACCATCAGGAATTTGCCCTGGGAGCACTCCTAGATATATCTGGTGCATTTAACAACGACACCACAGAAGCGATAATGCGAAGCCTAAGAGCACTAGCAATACACAAGGCATTGGACTCCTGGATATACAACCTGCTGAGCTGCAGAGAGTACAAGCCGAGTGGGGTACCATAACCATGACGAAAGAGGCACATGGCGTAACGCCTCAGGGCGCATTCCTGTCGCCCCTTCTATGGAACCTTGTGGTCAACGAACTATTACTAAAGCGGAACGCAGGACAGCAGCCAAGATAACCGCATATGCTGACGACATAAGCATAATTATCATGGGGAAATGTCCATAGACTCTCAGCTCAATCATGGACTCTACTCTCAAAGAGATATTAAAGTGGGCCACAGAAACCGGAATCAGTATCAATGCGGAGAAGACGGACCTGATACCGCAATGGACTCCACCTACGATAAATGGAACACCGCTAACGCCAAAGAACAACGTAAAATACCTTGGAGTAGTAATCGACAGTAAACTGTCATGGAGACTCAATGTGGAGGAAAGGGTGAAAAAAGAAACCAATGCGCTAAATGCATCCCAGAAGATGCTAAGCAGCACTTGGGACGTATGACCAAGTCTAACGCACTGGCTCTTCATCTTAGTAGTACGACCGATACTACTACATGGCATATTGGTATGGTGGCAAGCCACGGAGACGTCCACATACCTAAAGCTGATGGAAAAAGCCCAGCGGCAGGCAATAGTCTGCATAGCGGGGGCGCTGATTTCCAGTTCCAACAAAAGCACGCGAACACTACATGACCCCAAAAACCAACTTCACAGACGCATCAGCACTACTGGGACGAGAAGACTGGCTTACAGAACTGGCCCAGGAATCAATGCACCTATTCACAGACGGCTCGAAGATGGCCTCAGGAGTGGGAGCCGCCGGATACTGCGATGAGACGGAATTAAGGCTCTCCTTTAAGCTGCCAGACCACTGCACCATATTCCAGGCTTAAGTCTTCGCAATAAGGAATGCAGAGGAATTGGTAGAACAATACGCACCAAACAATCAAATAAAAATATATGTTGACAGCCAAGCGGCAATCAAAGCAATGCAGAGACACGCTATTAACTCCAAATATGTTCTGGCAAGCAGGGAGAAAATAGATTCCCTCAGCACCTCAAGAAAGGTGCATATCTATTGGATTCCCAGCCTCAGCGGCATTGATGGAAATGAAATGGCTGACAGTCTTGCAAATGCCGGAACCGCACTAAGCCATAAAGCAACACTAAACATATCTATCTCCGTACAGACTGTTACGTACGAACATTGCTGGGTATAAATTCTCAAAAAGACTTTTGGAAAATAAAAGGGTATTTGATGGTCGACTCTTCTCAAATGTAAGACTTGTCGTATGTGACAAGCTTGGCAACTTGATTCCTATGTTTTTAAATGTGGGAAATCAAGGCCATATAATTGCCTGACTTATCGTTGGAAATGTTCCATGAACAGCTCCCACAATTTTTGGTAACGTCAGCAAAATTTCAGCGGAGCCACTTTGGCTGTCTCTGTAATCAGAAACTTGGCTGTAGCTTGAGATTGCTAAGTGCAAATCCGCTGCTGCAGCGTAAGCAATGACCGTCGCTCCGATAGGGTGAAGGGAACCTCTCCCACTTCTAGAGGAGTCAGTCGAAAAATTTAAGCCACTGAGTAAAGCGGTCCTAGCGCATTTATTTTTGTTTGTTTGTGTACAAGTGACTAAGCAAACAAGGCTGAAACAAAAATCCCGGCCCTCGTGCATTTATATTTTTTGTTGTTTGTACCCAAGCAAACAAGTCTGACACAAAAATCCCGGCCCTCGCGTATTTAATTTTTTGTTTTTGAACAAGTGACTAAGTAAACAAGGCTGAAACAAAAACCCCGGCCCTCGTGTATTTTCTTTTGTTTGTTGATCGTGACCAAGCAAACAAGGCTGAAACAAAAATCCCGGCCCTCGTGCATCTATTTTTTTTGTTGTTTGTGACCAAGCAAACAAGGCTGAAACAAAAATCCCGGCCCTCGTGCATTTATATTTTTTGTTGTTTGTACCCAAGCAAACAAGGCTGACACAAAAATCCCGGCCCTCGTGCATTTATATTTTTTGTTGTTTGTACCCAAGCAAACAAGGCTGACACAAAAATCCCGGCCCTCGCGTATTTAATTTTTTGTTTTTGAACAAGTGACTAAGTAAACAAGGCTGAAACAAAAACCCCGGCCCTCGCGTATTTTCTTTTGTTTGTTGATCGTGACCAAGCAAACAAGGCTGAAACAAAAATCCCGGCCCTCGTGCATCTATTTTTTTTTGTTGTTTGTGACCAAGCAAACATGGCTGTAACAAAAATCCCGGCCCTCGTGCATTTATTTTTTTGTTTGTGTACAAGTGACTAATCAAACAAGGCTCAAACAAAAACCCTGGCCCTCGCGTATTTTCTTTTGTTAGTTGATCGTGCATTTATTTTTTTGTTTGCGTACAAGTGACTAAGCAAACAAGGCTGAAAAAAGTCCCGGCCCTCGCGCATTTATTTTTTGGTTGTTTGTGATCAAGCAAGCAAGGCTGAAACAAAAATACCGGCCCTCGCGCATTTTTTTTTTTTTTTATTGTTTGTGACCAAGCAATCAAGGCTGAAACAAAAAGGAAGGAAAACCAAGACCTGAGACGACCATACCAACTTCCCTGTTTTTTTGATTAGCCATAGTATAGTTCAGCGTCTTCGTTTTTTTTTATTATTTAAGATCTAACAAGCCTTCATTCACCAATTTTAGATTTTGTCTTTATTTTTTTTTTTTTGTCATTGTTTAAGCGTCGTTTTTTTTTTATTATTTAAGATCTAACAAGCCTTTATACACCAAATTTAGATTTAGTCTTTTTTTTATTTTTTTTATCATTGTTTCGCTTTTTTCCCCAAATGGGTGGAAAAGTGTCGAAGTTGTCGGATAATACGGCTAATGTCGTAAATAGTGACCATACCGGTCACCTAGAAGAGGACGTTTTGGGTAGTCGTACTAGTGATCCTAGCCGCAGTGCAATTGGCATTGAAGCTATACCTCCTTAATAAGCACTCCTTGAAACGGAGATATCTAAATACAGTAGATCTCGAAAGGACATTTCCCATTTCCGGCTCCTCTGTCCACACTTAATTTCTTTTATTACATTTTTTTTTGGTTTCGTCCGGTGTTTGTCCGAGAAAGCCTTCGATTTTTGTTCTGATTTTTTTTTGTGGTCTTGTACTTTTTTTATACTTTTAAATTATTTTTTTTTTTTGTTTATGAAAAAAAAGAAAGAATATCAATAAAACCTTCCCCCCTCAGCAACATGAAAGCGCTTTCATCGGGGGATTTAAAAGGGTAAGTGACCGGCTAGTCCGGAGATTTTTTTTAACAAAACAAAACCACATTTTTCTTTCCCAAATTTTTTTTGTGTCCAGAAGTAATTGTTTGATTCCATCACACTCCTTCCTTCCCATTAAGGCTTCAATGTTTAATTGTCTTTAAACTTTTGATTTATAATATGTATAATAAATCTCTCTCTAATCAACTCTTAAATTTCCTTTTCTTATTATAGTAGTCCGTCTGATTTTTGTACGTTCATGTTCACGCATGAGCCCACAGAGCGTTGTCTCCTCTTAAGACTACGTAAGTCACAACTCGGGTTATGACGAGTATTCGGCTTCCCTTCTGGAACCGATGTAACTCTGTTCTTTTAAACATGTTCTTCAATAAATCCAAATTTTGACGGTGAGCAAAAAAATAAGCATGTGTGCTTAATTGTTGGGTGGGAAGTGTTGGAAGGGGGAAAGGGTAGGTAAGTTCAACCGGGGCGAGACTTAACGATATGACGGACTAATCAATAATTGACTAGGGGATCACACCGCCGTCCCTGGTGTGATCCGAAAGCTATCGACCGGGTTGTGGCAGATCGGACAGACTGACGGACGATCACGGTAGTTTTTAACGGCACGAAAATTTATTGTTATGCTCCTTAGGGAGATCATCCACTCAAAAGACCCCTCCCACTTACGGCGAGCTCATGCCGGGCTACCACCGTGCCGGAAGGAGAGTGAGGTTGGTTTCCAGGTCCCTAGGACCAAGAGCGGGACAGAACAAGACGCTGTAAAGCAAGATGGAAGAGATAGCGGAAAAAGAAGCAGAGGAAAAGCGGTAAAAAAAAAACACTGCTCACGCGAAAAAGCTAGGCATCACGACAGCAGACACCTGCAGGATATGTAAGGAACCTGGAGTTGTAGAAACTCTGGAACATCTCATCTGCAGCTGCCCAGCGATCGCTACGACAAGATTAAAACATCTACACTCCCCAAGTCTCATCTCCATGGAAGAGGCGGCAAGGAAGTCTCCCAACTATTGGCATTAGCCAAAACGACAAATATCCTCTTGGATTTCTAATGGCACCCAGAAAAGCACCCGGCCTCACTAAGAGCCGGTAGGTCTATGTGTGGCCCATACAAAGGGCCAGCCGGAACTACCTACCTACCTTGTGGCTGTACAGTAGTAGCAGTTGAATCGCCATGTGCGCAACCAACCCTTTTTAACCTTAAGCCATGCGACGTGACTGATAGTCACCGATGAACTTTTAGAAGCACCCAGGTTGCGCTGTTCCTCCCTCTCTGGCTACTTCAGCTCTCAGTGGCCTGCCATTTTGAACTTTGTGCATGTATTAGTGTATGGTGATGACCATAGCAATGTTTGCAATTGTATTTGGATTCACACTTACGTGACATTTCACGCAAAGTCCTTCTCCCATTGACACGAGAGCCTGCGATGATGAGCGTTGGACTTTCTTCTGTTGAGGACCGATTTTTAACTCCGATTCAGCTTCACCTTGACTCAACTCGAACTATTCACAGCGCCTATCCCAGAATTTGAATAAATCGGTAGCAGCTGGTGAATCCTGTCCACGACTTGCTTCAATCCGTTAAGGTTTCCGCATCAACTTTAGCCAGAACCACAATCCCACATTCCATATGCCTTCAGAAGAGTGGTTGCAGTTGCTGTTTGTTGCTTAGCCAAACGTTTGTTTAATTATTTTTGTTGTACAAAACGAGCAAAGGTTTCGGCCCATGTGCTATTGTGCTGTCTTCGTTATCTGCTGATGACTCCAGCGAGCGCTTTCCAGTTTGAAGTCGTAAATAAGCCCGCAAGTATTTCTCCTTATACACTTCATTGTCTGTTTGAGGGTTGACATACCCTTCCAATTCATTGTAAATGACCATTTTGTCGCACATAGTCTTAAATTCCTTCCAAATTGTGTTGAGTCTGTTCATGAGAGAGACATCATGGTCCCATGTGTATTGGCGTGAGACATCCGCTGCACTTAACAAGCGCGCAATGCTTGCCTTTGCTCGGCCTCGTGCCGCCTTGATAATTTTGAATTGCTCCATGATTATAAAACACAAGTAAAAAGTATATCCTCGGTTTCTAGATCAGATGGTGAATTTGAGCAAATTAGAACTAAATACTCAAACCTACTTGGCTTTGAACAGTCGGATTCAATTCGCTTTACTTTCGCCAACTGATTTATTAACCGAGCTTTTTTGTGATACTTTACATATAAATTGGATCAGTTTAAATTAGAAATACTAGCGTTCATACGAAAATCTCTAGTGATTTCTGTGTTACCCCCGTATATTTTATTCTAATTTTGAGGAGCTTTGTTCTGCTCGATTGCTTGTAGTTTTTATACCAAATGTTCTCTTACTGTTACGTAGAAGAAGCCCAAATTTGGGTATCTAGTTTTGCTGTTCGTTCATTAACAGTAATGGTAATTAAATTTTAAAGGTTAGTTGGAAGTTGCTGCTTTTTTCTGTTATATTGTTGCTGCTAAATTAAGACGATGGCTGCTGCTGGTGTTCTGGCGTTGCCTGCCACTTGCTGAGACCGAGCTCCTCAAAACTTCACCGGCTTCTAAGAATTTTTATAATATATATGACATTTGACGAAAAGCATATACATATTTTTGAATAAAACCTGCATATTTCCAAATTCGTTTAAGAATAAACCATGGATGACCCTGCGATTTTCTTGCATTTAGTTCTACATATTTCATTATCTATCTAAGGAACTTTTTTTTTTTAATTTTCTGAGAATGCCCTCTCTCAAATACTAGACTATTACCTTTCTAATTTTTTTGCTCTGTACATCGACTTTGTCCCTTGTAATTCCGATTTTCAAACTAAATGTGGGGGATTGATCACCTTAATCCAATTGCTCGACTTGCTCGACACTTTGAAAAATTCCCCCATCTATTCTGCTTGATTCTCTGGTAAGGTAGGTGGTTTTTCGTCACCTGGTGTGACTTTGTCCGTGTATACACGGAGAAGTTTGCTTCATGAAGCTCTTTTCGACTTTGTTTTGAAGCATCTTCAAAACTCCGCTCGCATTTACACCATGAAGTGTGCATCATGAAGTTTTTCGTTTTGTTCGTACAATCCGACTACTATCGAATTGCAGCCCTTTTTTGGCAAGCTATCGACAGAGAGCAATCGCCAGCGTTGTTATACCCTTGCAAAGGGTATTATAATTTTGCCCAGAAGTTTGCAACGCATAGAAATATTCATTTCCGACCCCATAAACTATATATATTCTTGATCAGGGCGACGAGCTGAGTCGATTGAGCTTTGTCCGTCTTTCTGTCTGTTTCTACGAAAACTAGTCTCTCAGTTTAAAAGCTATCGAGCTAAAATTTTGCACAGAGTCTTCTTTTTACTGCACGCTGCTAATATGTCGGAACCGACCGGATCGGATAACTATACATAGCTGCCATAGGAACCATCTGTCAAAAAATGGGTCTTAGTGAGAAAAACTTTTTTGCTCTCAATATTAGCATGCTTAAACATTATTAATATTATATGCTTTCAAACAGATTTGCAAATTTTGGTCAAGATCGGATGACTATATCTTATAGCTGTCGTAGGAACCATCGGTCGGAAAATGGGTCTTAGGGAGAAAAAATGATTTGTTCTCAACTTTATCGTTCTTAGACTCGGTGATTGTTAATTTGATATGTTTTCAAAAAGACTCGCAAAATTTTGTTGAGATCAGATGTTTATCTGTCGGAAAATGGGTTGTAAGAAAAGTTTTTGATTTTTATATGAGCGTTCTTAAACTGTGACATTTCAAAAACAGCATTTGCAAGTGGTCTTCTCGTTTTTATAATTTTGCCCAGAAGTTTGCAACGCATAGAAATATTCATTTCCGACCCCATAAGCTATATATATTCTTGATCAGGGCGATTGAGCTTTGTCCGTCCATCTGTCTGTCCGTTTGTTTCTACGCAAACTAGTCTCTCAGTTTGAAGGCTAACGAGCTAAAATTTTGCACAGTCTTTTTTTACTGCACGCTGATATTATGTCGGAGCCGACCGGATCGGATGACTATATCTTATAGCTGCCATAGGACCGATCGGTCGGAAAATGTGTCTTAGTGAAAAAAAAACTTTTTTATTTTTAAGTAAATCATTTTGTAAGGTCGGTGATTTTTAATATTAAACGCTTTCAAACTAAATTGAAAAAGTTGATCGACATCGGGTGACTATATCTTATGGTTGCCATAGAACCGATCGGTCGAAAATGGGTCTTAGTAAGAAATTTTTCTTGTTATTAATGTTAGTGTCCTTAAACGCGCTGATTACTTTTTTTATGTTTTCAAATAGATTCGAAAAATTTGGTCGAAATCGGATGACTATTTCTTAAGGCTGCCATAGGACCGATCGGTCGGAAAATCAGTCTTAGTGAGAAAAACTTTTTTGTTTTAAATTGAATCATTCTTAAGCTCGGCAATTGTTAATTTAATATGTTTGAAATCAGATGTTTATCTGTCAGAAAATGGATTTAATTAGAAACATTTTTGATTTTTATATAAGCGTCCTTAACCTCTGACATTTCAAAAACAGCATTTTCAAGGGTATAAAAACTTCGGCACAGACGAAGTTATCTTGACGATATTAAAAATGTGTTAAAAAAGCAGTAAAATTAATTCTGGCTGCAATTGAAGTCACGAAAACGGTTATCGGAATCACGGACTTCGAGGCTGCTGATGAAGTGCAAATCATTTTAAAGACTTGATCGATCAACTAGTGTTATCGACCGAAGCTTGACTGCTTCGACTGTTCACCAACAGCTCTCCTACAGAAAAAAACTTCATGAGGAACTTCGGTGCACTTTCGGACATATCTCGCAACATCTCGGCAGAGTCCAGACCAATAGTTGCGTTACATGACTCGTGTTGCCATTTTTCGTATGCCGTGATGGCCCCAGTCAGATGATCATGACCATTACAACTATCTTTGGCCACGCATAATTTCCACGGAATAAAATATTCCGCTTCATCGCGGTTTGCTAGGCGTCGATATAATGCATTCTTTGTATCCATTAACATTTCGCTTCGGGCTCCCATGCATTTTGTTATGACTCCAACAGCTGACGGGATACAACATTAAGTGCCAATTTCCCATCTTCTAGATGGCTGCTATGAGTCTGATAAATTTATAATTTGCTCTGTTAAATGTTGGTTTATGTGACAGAAAGGGTTATCTAGAAGCTATGAAATCGGCCCTTAGTTTTCCCCTACGATAATGAACGTTAAACTGGTATTACTGTAGTTCACGTGCCCAGCGTAGGATCTTTCCGGTGGGGTTGTCGCTTGAGTTAAGCCATTTCAGTACTAAGTGATATGTCACTACATCAAACGACAATGGACACTGCACTGAGTTATTTAAGCTATGAGCTTGAAATTAGGTGCTTGGATTGGAACAGCGGAGTTGGACTGTTAAGTGATTAAAGATCGGATCCGAAATAGTTTGAACCGGTTCAAAAGTGAGCTTGGAGAAAATTATGTGAGGTGTTAATTCAAAATATGGTTCTAGGTTGATCATAATTTACCCGATTTACTAGAACAGGACCAGATTTCAACCTGAGCTAACCGGTTTAAAAATCGTTCCTTAATTATTTGAGCTATTATCTGGAAATTTGGTGAGTATGTTTCAAACTGGTCCCGTTTCAAAAAATAAAAATCTATCCGCAGAATTCTTAGAACCAAAGCATCACCTGGTATATAGCTAGTATAAACGGAAAATTAGCTGGCCTTACCTTTGTGGAAAGCAGGCTACGCATTTGATGATGTGGTTAGTTGTAGGAATCGGGACTATGTGTGCTACTCACAAGTGCCAAGTCAGCACCGCTGGACGAAATTACCGCTGGCTGTCCCTTGTTCGCAGCTGGCCTCTACAAGGATGTAGGTGTTTCTCCGCAGCCTGAGCCCACTCCATGTCATTTCAAAAGTTCTTTGAACGAATTTTAGTATCTTTGCCTGCACCTTTAGGGATAGAAGCTTATGTCAGATAAACCTTATGAGTATTTATTAAAATTGACACAACATATCGATTGATTAAATACAATTCGGGCGTATTATAAATAATGACAAATGTTTTTAAAATTAAATTTTTAATATTTCTTTTTTCAAAATTTTTTTTTGTTTCGGGTTTGACATGACTCCTGTTTTTAATTTTTAAATAGTCTAATTAGTCACATCAGCTTAAGCTGCCTTTACATTTGTCATACATCTCTAAAGAGACTCTCTGAAGATAGTGTAATAGCAAAGAAAATAACTCTAAATATTTGGAAAATTTAGGCTTTATTGATGTAATTTGACAGGCTCAATTTGATAAGAGATTCTCTTTAGAGAATTTTGACAACCGACTATTTAGAGATATATAATAAGTGTAAAGGCAGCTTAACAAAGTGTTGGATCAGAGAAGACTGCAAATATTTCTTTCTTAGGTCTTCCCATTTCTCGATTTTACCAAGGTATGTTTAAACTTTTAAGTCCTGTGTTTATAAGATTTCTATGCTTTCACTTAATGCCACCAAGTTTTATGAAAATCTGCCAACTATATAGTATAGTTGTCTTATTTGGAAAATTTTTTTTGATTATCAATGCTATCGCTCCCCACTTGTTACTGATCAATTAAAATATTCTACCACACAATTCTGCCAAGGCTGATCCAAATCGGATGACTATAGCATAGCTGCCATAGGAAACATCGGTCGAAAAAGTAGTTCTAGTGAGAAAAACTTTTTTGCTTATAATGGTTGCGTCTTTATATATTCCAGCTATGAATATTATCGGCTTCCACACAATTACGGGGAGTTTGGTCAAATCCGGATAAGTATATCGTTTAACATAGTATGACAAACTAGTAAACAAATATTTGGAAAATAGCTCAGCTAGAATGTTCGATGAAAATCATTTAAAACCTTTATTTATGTAAATTATACAAGCTGCATGGGTATATAAACTTCGGTCGTGCGGAAGTTAGCATTCCTCAATTTTTTATACCCTTGTAGAGGGTATATTAAAATTGTCCAGATGTTTGTTTCTTATTAAAAAATGAGCCTGTTCCATCTTAAAGTCTAGTTAAACGATCTTTATCCAAGACTGTGAATTCAGATTTATCGTCGTACTCCCGATAGCGCAAATTATGGATCATATTTTAATTTGGTTTTAAAGCACTATTCATTTATATATGTCTTCACACAATTTACACTTTTAATTCAAACAAATCAGCTCAACTGGCTGTCTCTCAAATTTTAACATTAATGTTACGTTGACGGAATATTCACCAGTGGAAAACCAAAATATGTTGATGTACATATAATATATGTAGCACTGGAAAAGGGCTATTACATACACCGGCTTGAAATCAACGTTTTACGCAGTCTTTCCTGTTTAAGACTATGCCGGCGAGCGCTGTTCCCGTCGAGACACACACTCAGGAAAGGAGGGACAAATCCGGACCAGCCAGGTGGGGGGGGTTTTTGGGCACCTTCTACCTGGTGGGAAGTCAGTGAGTGGACCCATTGTGAGCAGCAAAGCCACGAATTTTACCGGGCCAGACCCAACCAAACCGGGACCACATGAAAAACGGAAGGTCTTTCGTATCCTGAGACGGAGTGCAATAGATCCGATCAGTGAAGACCAGACCACCAAGAAGGACTTTGCTAAAATTCAGGAGACATAGCCTGGGTAAAGATAGTCTTTCCGGACTTCTCCATGGATCAGATCCCCAAGGGTCAACCCACCGCTCCCATGCATCCAGCCACCGCGACTGCAAAGTTCGCCACCGCTACTGCGCAGTCAGCCACCGCGACTGCGCAGCCAGCTTACGCGAATAAAAGGGACAGATCCATGGAGGAACCGCAGACAACGTCTCACAAACGAGCGAAAACCCACGGGCCCCCACTAAAAATATCTTTTGCTGAAGTGGCGAAGAGCAAGAGAATAGTGGGGGTCCTAGAAGATGGTAGCCCTACCGGAATCATTCCAAAACATTTTTAGAAATGGATCGAGGCAGCCACTAGTCGTGTAACGCTTGACGTACTGCTCGAAATCCCTGGAGCAACGCTCTAATACTATAGCATTGGATGATTTCAAGGAAACATCCGGCTGGTGGCATGCGAAGATGAGCGATCGGTAGAGCTCTACAAAGCCGCCATCGCAAAAGTAGGAGAGGATTACCCTGGCGCACGGCTGAGGGTTGTGGATGCTAAAGACATCCCGTCATATCCGAGAGCAAGGGCTTGGCTACCCATCCACCCTTCAGAACCCGAGAAAATTCTGCAATCGATGAGGTTGCTTTTTCCTAGCTTTCCCACTAGCAACTGGAAGGTCATTTAAGTGGAGCGCTCCACGTGAGCAACCACTTTGGTGACCTTTAAAATTGATAACGACATGGTGGACGCTCTCACCAAGAGCGAAGGAGTCCTCAACTACCGATTCTAGTCCGTTTAGAAAACGGACACGAACGCGCTTGCAAACCTGGCGGATAGCAAAGAGGAAGAGACGCCTAGCGATGAGGAGATGGAAGTCGAGCGTACCACTCCATATAAATAACGCTCTGGCTACATCCTACAAGTAAACCTGCATAATTGTAAAGCAGCATCAGCTGCACATTTACTTCGCAACAGGCGAAGTATACATGGTACTCTTCCAAGAGCAATGGATTTCTGGCGACAGGCTTGAGGACACCTAAATACAGTCTTTTTCAAACCCATGGTAAGGGAAAAATCCGTACTTGTATTCTCACCATGAATCATTATAACACCCTTTGACTTCACCAATTCAGTGATCACCACACCACAGTCAGCGTGACACTGGGGGAAAAAACGTTAAGTGTTACCTCCTTTTACATGGCGCACGACACGGAGGGTCACCACCGGAAAGATTAAAAAACCTCATAGGAAACAGCAGTTCCTGTTCCAGCAGTTCGCCAACAAAGGTAACGACCCTACCTTTATTATAAAAAGCAGAAAGGAGGTTTAAAACATCACCCTCATTTTGGAGGACCTCTGTGACCAAATCGTCTTGGAAGGTCCTATTAGATCACTCTTTCTCGGACCATCGGTATATAGAGTACAAATTCAGCAATAATTGCCCTCCTCCCATTAAAATCCAAAATCCCAGAAGAACTAACTGGGAAAAATACAGCAAATATCTAACAAAAAATATTGAACCAGTTCCGCCGAGGAACAGATAGATTAACTAGTCGACTCTCTTACCACTGTGTGTTCTAAGTCCTTCAATAGGGCCTGCCCCCCTAGAAGAGAAAAATCCACACATAAGCCTCAATGGTGGAATACGGAGCTGGACAAGCTCAAGAAGGAATGTAGGCGTACCTTCAATATAGCCAAATATAATGACCAAACCACCTCATGGGAATTATACAAGAAAAAACTATACACATCTAAAAAAATCCCTAAGAAAAGCTAATCGCACCTCTTGGGCTTATTTCTGTAGCAATATAGAATCCACATCTGACGCATCGCGCCTTAGAATGATCTTGGCAAAGTCACCTATTTCGCCAGACCTTTTGCAACATGAAAAAGGAACCTAGACTGACTCAAGCGAGGAATAATTGGATCTCCTGCTGACCGCACGCTTTCCATCATGTTCCAATACCCCACAAGCGACAATTAGGCAACCAGACCTTTCAAGATTATAAAATTGTGATATTGTCACTAAAGCCAAAATTAAATCTGCAATCGACACATTCGAGCCCTTTAAGTAACCAGGACCAGAAAAAATTTTTCTGGCCCAGGTTCAAAATTCTTTAGGGCACAACATGGCGTAAATACACCTATTTTTTGCGAGCTGCCTTAAGGTTAGATATATACCTACAAAATGGAGAGAATCAAAAGTGGTATCTTTACACAAAGCTGGCAAAGCATCACATGCTAAGCCCATGGACTATAGGCCAATAAGCCTATCCTCATTTTGTAGCAGTCGTAGTGACCTCATGTAGAACGTGCTGGCGTCACTTTCTAAGAGGGCGTATCTTGCGGACTGGGTGTAAATCCGAAAAAGACGGAACTAGCTCTCTTCACACGGAGATACAAAGTTCCAGATCTTACCCCTCCCAAACTAAACAATATAAGTTAGGAATTCAAAAACAGTGCCAAGTACCTGGGCGTCGTACTGGACAGGAAACTACTCTGGCACGACAAAATTTCTGAGCGGGTAAACAAGGCACCCATTGCCCTCTTCTCATGTAAGCAGGCGATAGGCCGTAAATGGGGATTTTCCCCAGCAATAGTTCACTGGCTATACACACCCATTGTACGTCCTATACTGCTCTATGGAGTTCTAGTATGGTGGCCAGCACTCGAGTAATCATCAGTACTGAGCACTTTACACAAGGTACAGAGAAGAGCTGAAATATGCATGAGTGGCGCCCTCCGAACCACCCCAACGGAAGCACTAAATACCATACTTCATCTTCCTTCTCTAGACTTGATGTCTAAAAAGCTCGCGGGCGTTACTGCCTTGAGATTAAGATAGTCTGAAGCCTGGAAACGGGTAACTCAGAACACTCAACTATACTAAATCGTCAAAACCTACCCACAGTAGAGCAAATGCCATCAATATCTACACAGATGGATCAAAGCTCGATGACAAAGTAGGAGAGGGAATTTTCTTCAAGAGGCCGCAAAATACCCAAGCACACTCATGATCGAAGAAGGGAACATATACATTTTCTCAGATAGTCAAGTAGCTCTAAGAGCTCTTGACTCGTACACCAATAACGCCAATAGGACGCTCACGGAATGCCTTACATCCGTAAATGCTATTGCTCAGCATCTCCATTTCCACCTCATCTGGGTACCTGGACACCGTAACATTGAGGGTAATGAGTCAGCCGACAAACTGGCAAGACAGGGTACTACCATTCAGCTCCTCCCGGAGAAGAGCTTTATAGGGATGCCCTTAGCCTCATACAAGCTAATCACAAGTAATGAAACCTGGCGCCAAGCTACGGAACGATGGAATAACCTTCCAGTTGGCGCTGTAGCTAGGGTCACGTGCCTTCGTTTACCCTAAAACGAATCAATAGTGTTTGCACCAAAATAGGGAAAACATCTCACTTCTGATTGGGGCCCTAACGCGTCACTGCCTAATCGGCAGGCATGCAGCACGCTTGGGCGTCGCTCACAACGACTTCCGTAGAAGCTGCAAGTGTGAGAAAGAGGAGGGGACATTACTTCATCTTCTTTGCCATTGCCCAGCTCGTAGTAGAAGGAGACTCAAAAATCTTGGCCATTCTTTCTACTTAACCTCTCGGAAGTGTCCGAGATAGAGATTCCGTCTCTACTGAAACTCTTATCGTTGTCACAAAGGTTCCGTCGGAAGAAACGCCCCCTGTCTTAAATAGGGAATTATATGGAATCGCAATGGGCCTATCTTGGCCTAAGTGTAGGGACAGTCTTACTATCCCTATCCATCTCAACCTAACCTGACCTAACCTAAGACTCTGTTGCTGGGTTTTCCCTCCGGTCGAATCGGAACGAATACACCCCCGCCCTCCATTTTCCGGTAGTGGGTTTTTCAAAATTCGAGCATAGTTTTTCTATGTATTTGCCCTATAGAGATTGAAACGGAATTTTATTCAGATCGGCTAAAAAGCAACGATTGGTCTTGAACACACCCAGCCCTTCATTATCCGACTTTGATTGTGGGTATTCCAAAATTGGAGTATAGTTTTTTGTTTATTTGGTCAAAATGTCGTGAATTCTGGAATGAATTTTCGGTAATAAGAGCAATGAATTTTCGGTCGACAAATGATAGCACATCTCTTTGGCATCGAGATTGTGGCCAGTCCAACACCTTTGCTAATCTTCTAGTTACTTTAATCCTGCCTGGACCAGGTGCTCTTTGGCTGTGCGTGAGTGGACAATGATGTCATCAAGATAAGCCAGCGCAGATTTCAAGGATCGGTCAGTAAAGAAACCATCATCAGTCGCTCAAAGCTGGCGGGGGCGTTGGTGAGGCCGAAGGTCATGACGTTTAATTCATACAAGCCCACCTCACACGTAAATGCAGATTTAGGCCGAGCTTCCTCCTCCATTTCCACTTGCCAGTATCCATTCTGTAGGTCCATGGTCGAGAAATAAGGAGAGCCTTGCAGCATCGGCAAAATTTCGTTTATCTTGGAAAGGGAGTATGAGTCCGTCGCTGTGACTTCATTGATTCGGCGTTAATCCATGCAGAATCGTGAAGAGCCATTCATTTTTCGTAGCAAGTCTACGGGTGCGGCCCAAAGGCGGGTAGAGGGCCGAATTACTTCTCGTGACTCCATATCAGTGATCAGTATCGCAACCTCGGCTTTACTTAATAACGAGAGCCGAAGAGAATCGTGTAGAGCCATTCATTTTTCGCACCAAGACTACGGGTGCGGCCCAAAGACGGGTAGAGGGCCGAACTACTTCTCGTGACTCCATATCAGTGATCAGTATCGGAACCTCAGCCTTACTTGAAAACGAGAGCCGAAGAGGGGCTGGCTTACGGGACGCGCCTGGCCCGTATCAATAGAGTGTTTTTCAGGCGGGTACGCCCGGTGTCGTTATCGTATTGGGCAAGATCCTGTTTGTGCCCTCGCAGAAGCTGTATCAACTTGGAA
This sequence comes from Lordiphosa magnipectinata, assembly GCA_037044535.1. Taxonomy (NCBI): domain Eukaryota; kingdom Metazoa; phylum Arthropoda; class Insecta; order Diptera; family Drosophilidae; genus Lordiphosa; species Lordiphosa magnipectinata. Next base: position 419,958 of record JBAMBO010004526.1, on the reverse strand, counting down.
CGAAGGTCAGCGGGTAGGTCTGGGGATGGCAACGCATCCCAATCAATGCCTGTATTGGAATTCAGACTTTCTGTGGTGGATGGTAGCACTTCTACCGATTCCAACTGGCCCAGGATTGACACCGCGGGCAGATTATGTGTTTGCGTGCTGAGGCTAAACACGCGCAAGTCAGTTGACTATTGAGAAGGGACTCATCGTTCTAGCAAAGCAATGCACATTTAAATTGAATGTGAGTGTCACTATGGGGTGGAATGCTGATGCTGGCCGTGGTATACACGGGTTCTTTAAGGTTTGTGTAGTTCAGCAGCGAAACGGAGGCGCCTGTGTATGTAGGTTTTTGTCACCGCTAGTTTCGAGTGTATACGTAGCTTTGGCAGGCGGCATTGTGGTACCCCGTTGGGCGTTGTGTCAACTGAGATCTATCCAGGTGTGGTTCCGTGGTCGTTGTTAGGTTCGCGCTCTTTTTTTTTTAAGCAGGCGATGCGATTGGTAGCTCTCTCGTGGCGCTGTTCTTTCTTCTTATACTCTGTACCAAAGGTACACAGAATATATTAAGTTTGTGCAAGAGTATGTAACAGGGAGAAGGAATCATTTCCGACCCTATAAAGTATATATATTTTTGATCAGCATCAACAGCTGAGTCGATATAGCCATGTCCGTCTGTCTGTCTGTCCGTCCGTCTGTATGAACGCACAGATCTCAGAGATGGTAAGAGATAGTGGTTTGACATGTATGGGACATATACTTCTTATACTTGCAGGCAGATCAAGTTTATTTCTAATTTTGGCCATGCCCTCTCCCGCCGCCAATTTAGAAATGACGTTAGAAAAACGTTATATCTCCCACAGTTTTGTAGATAGATGGTTTGTACATTCTAGAGATATTTAGTAATCCAACTTATTTATTGATTTGCTGAAGGAATGATAATGGTCGGATGAAAGATACTTAAGTTATGAGCAAAAAGGGGCCAGTTAACACCCCCCACCCATAACCACAGCAGAGGCAATCTTAATGAGAGAGAGAGAGAGAAACTTAGATATGAGCGCGTATAACTCGTGAGCAAATGCGAGCTGTGACATTAAGGGTACAGAGTATGTTATTGTCTGGTTTGACCGACTTTCTTTCTTGTTTTAGATTGCGGCTGTAACTCGTCTGTTGGAACAGTCACGATGCGGGTAGCCATCCAGCGCGTCCATAAGTGTGCTTGGATTGCTAGAATCAGAACATGGTAATTGGTCTTGCGAATTCCATCGATAAGCCGATGGAACACTATGTTGTTATATGGCGGCAGCCCAGAAAACACTGCTCGTCCCAGGCGCTTAATGGCCATGACAAACCGTCGAGCGATTCCCTGGTAGGGCGATGAAACTTCGATGTTTGTTTCAAATTTTGAGAGTCTTGTGATGTACCTTCCCAAATCACTTTCTTGTTTTTCATTGGCCACAGAACTTGATTTAAAAAACTCACAGCTCGCTCACATTTGGAAATCACGTCGTTAAGGCAGGGAAGTTGTGAGTTTTAATAGATCGCACGCTTTTTTGATTGTAGCATGTAAATGGTTCAACATCAACCATAATCATAAACAATAGGGCTTGGGCCAATTACATTTTTTTAGATAGTTGCATATGGCATCTGTGAATTGCGGCATTTTTTTAAATGCTCGCATGCTACCATCCTCCAATATAAAAAAGTCTAAGAACCGCAAATTGGTCATCTTTCTCATCATTTCATTAAGGATGCCATGCTATTTTAATAAGAAAATAGAGTGGCCGTGTCATGTAGCGCCTACTGTTAAGTGGTTGGCTGCCGTTACCGCGTCGTAGGAACACAAGGTGGTCTCTGGCAGTGTCGCGGATACTTTTGTGCCCGGCTGCGGAGACTCATAAGCAACTTTCGGCACTATGGCCAATGACATTCGATAATCATGTCATCTAAAAGGCACTTAAATTCTGCCCATGGCCTGGTGCAGCCCTAAACCGGAAGTTGTTTTATATCCGGTATCTCCCAATGGTGGGTGTGGTTGGCGTCTAGTGGGTGTTTGGCCGGCGTATTTGGGGAGCCAACAGGGTTGACCCTATGCCTTGACGAAGTATCACACTCTCTGCTCCTGGCAACGCTGAGGCCGTTGGCGGTGCCACAGTTGATTGTAGAATCGCCCCTTTTGCCATGCGAGGTGTACTTGCAGCAAGTCCGCCCCCACTAGCCAGCGTGGTGGTCTGTGTACCTGTTGGGACATCCTGTCGGCCCTAGAGCACGTGCAAGATGATTTAAACTCCTTGCAGTCTTGGTGCTTGGTTAATCATTTATACCTTAACTGCTCCAAGTGCATGTTTATGACTTTCCATCGTTGCAAACCTTCGCTGGCTATTTATACGATTGGCAATGAACCCCTGCAACGAATATCTACCGTCGTTGATCTTGGAATTCTTTTTGACCCCAAATTGAGTTTCAATCCTCATATCTCTTCTATTGTTAATAGGGCGAATGGTGTACTTGGATTCATTAAACGTTGGTCGAAGGAATTTAATGATCCTTACACCACAAAGCTCCTGTACACTGCTCTAGTCCGTCCTGTACTTGAATACTGCTCGTCCGTCTGGTGTCCGCAATACAAAAAGCATATCGATCGTATCGAATCAGTACAAAAGCAATTTTTGCTTTTTGCTCTTCGTGGACTAAACTGGGACCCTAACCTTCGTCTGCCATCGTACTCCAGTAGACTCTTGCTTATTAACCTTCCTTCGTTAGCTGATCGTAGAACAGTCCTAGGCGTTTCTTTTCTTCATAAGCTAATCATTAGTGATGTAGACTCTACCGAACTTTTAGATCGCCTTAACTTTTCCGTTCCTTCTAGGCCAACTAGAAACTATTTACCTTTAATCTTGCCCAGATGCACAACTGATTATGCCCAGCACAATCGTTTTCGGGTCTTATGTCAAAATTACAATGATCTCTATCACCTGCTCTCAACAGATCTCTCTCTCTTCTCTCTAAAAACGTCTCTCTATAATTATCTCCGGGGAAATCTCTGACCACTCCCAGCTGTGAGTAGGGGCATAGCTTGTCGGACTGGCTAAAAAATCCTCCCCCACCGGGTCAGAGATTTTCCGGTTATTTAGTTTTAAGTTTTTCGTATAAATTTTTTATTTTTAAAGTTTACTTTAAGATATTTTTCTCTCTATCTCAGTTTTTTTTTTTTTAATTTAATATATTATCTTATTTTTTTTTCTCCTTTGTTCCTACTTAACTGTAGGTTTTGGTTTTTTTTCTCTCTCTCTCTTTCTTCTCGATCTCTATATTATTAAAGTTTTTGTTAGCTCTAATAACGTCTCTGACTACAATTGGCTGTGAATAGGGGCATAGCTGGCCGGACGGGCAAATAAAATTCCCCCACCGTGTCGGAGTCGTTATTAGTTTATTTTGTAATTTTATTATTATTTTCTTTGATAGGCTTCATTAGCTCATAAAAATTTTTGTAACGTATATAAATTTTCGTTGACAGCCTTTTTTTGTCAACTCTAAATAAATAAATAAATAAATAAATAAATACCGTACGTTTAAGCGACGTCCACATTCTATCACACTTGTGCTTCAGAGATCGGTCCATGCTGCATGCATTTCCATGCTGTTGGCCAACGCCGTCTTCAGCTGCTGCTGAACCTCATGCTGGCCGTTGTAGTTCCTTCTACTTTGCTGTTAAACGCGGCCCGGCTCCAACGAGATGTTTATTTTTTCATCGTGGTCAGACTTTTTTCAAACTCGATTGATTTACTCCGACACCAATGTAGCGAGTTTAAGTCATCTTGGGTTGTGAGCCGAGCGAAACTAGTTTTTATTAGGTGGTCGGGCCAAACTCTCCCGCGGCAAGCCCGGGTTCGCAAAAATACAATAGACTAGTTAGGGTGCGTTCACACACACTGGTAGGCTGTCATATTTTTGGGTACCAGTTACTTTCGAACACGAGTGAAAACCTGCCAGATCACTGCCAGTTGACTGTTGCCATATATGTTCGGAGAAATCTATCGCACTTCCCATGTATTTTACTTAGTCTGAATAGTTTGCCAGATACCTGACACTAAAATCTGGCAGCCTGCCAGTGTGTGTGAACGCGCACTAAATGATACTATCTAATGGAAACTAGATTGTTAAGTCACACTGGCAGGTTACCAGATTTGTTTAATACCAGTTATCTGTGTAATTAAATATTTGGCCGAGGGCAAAAAGGGTGAAATAGAGTTTGTTGTCTTTATTTGATTAAATAAATTTATGTTATAATTGTGAGAAGGCGCTTTAGCAGTACAAGGATGTACATAATAATTGTGTGATTAAATATAAATGTAATTTTATTTAAATTTATTGTTAATTGAATAATAAGTTAAAATCAATAAGTTTAAAAATTTAATCAAAAATACAAAAACTATTTGTTAAGCATTTGATTTTTTTTTTTGTATTATAAATATAAAATCAATTATAAGGAAAAATTATTTTTTTTAAAATTAATTTATTTTATTCATTCTTTAATAATAATAATATAGATTTTTTTTTTTTAATTTTGACTGGCTAAAAAATCCTCCCCCACCGGGTCAGAGATTTTCCGGTTATTTAGTTTTAAGTTTTACGTATACATTTTTTATTTTTAAAGTTTTCGTTTAGATAGTTTTCTCTCTTTCTCTCTATCTCTGTTTTAGTTTAATTTATTATATTATCTTATTTTTTCCTTTGCTCCTACATAACTATAGGTTTTGGTTTTTTCTCTCTCTCCCTTTTCTCGATCTCTATATTATTAAAGTTTTTGTTAGCTCTAATAACGTCTCTGACTACAATCGGCTGTGAATAGGGGCATAGCTGGCCGGACGGGCAAATAAAATACCCCCACCGTGTCGGAGTCGTTATTAGTTTATTTTGTAATTTTATTAGATTTTCTTTGATGGGCTTCCTTAGCTCATAAAATTTTTTTGTAACGTATTTATACTTTCGTTGAGAGCATTTGTTTGTCGACTCTAAATAAATAAATAAATAATTAGGTGTTACATATTTTCAACTTGTCTTTATGTACTATTTTATATTTTTTTCCTATTCTAATTGTAATTTTATCCCTATTTTCTATCTTTTCTACTTTATAGGGAACAACATAGTTGTTGTTTCGTTTCTTAATAAAACTAAGTCTCCTACTTCTAATGGAAAATGGTTTGTTTTCTTATCTAGCATAATTCTATCTCTTATCTAAACTTTACAACTTTAGCATAATCGTCTGTATTGTATAGAGTCTCTATTTTATCTTGATTGTTAATAATAATGCATGAACACCGAGACGTTCTTCAAAACAAGTTTAGGGCAGTAGTCATGTACTACTGATAGGGTTATATTAAAACAATAGGTAAAATAGAAATTCAACCACATATCACCTCGCCGAACCTAAGTTAGTTATCGATAAACGATTAAGAGAGTGTGGTAAGGTCACATTAATGCCACCAAAAAGACAGACGAGAGCAAATGAATGGTCGTGAGCCAAAAATTAATCAATAAACGTTAAGTTTCAGTTCGATACGAATAAATCAAGAAACAATGTACCGACTCAACCAAACAAAAATTTTTCTTTACTAAAACAAAAACCATTTTGCAACGGTTGAAAATTAATTGATTTGCCTAATAAAGAGCCAGCTGGATAAAATTGCAAAAATTTCCAAAAGAACAGAAAACAATTTGGAAAAAAATGTTCCATTTTCGACAAAGGTTTCTAATTTGGTAATGTTTCTTGACTCAGCAAATGCGACGCAGCATTTACAGAATCCTGTTTTGTTGAGTGATCTCGTTAGCAAGATTCCGATGAGGAATCGTATGGAGTGGTCAGCGGCAAATTTTTAGACATTTTAGGGTCTGGATAGATAATATGGCGTGAAATAAAACACAGGCTTTTCTTGCAACCGCATCAAGCTAGCAATGTAAGAACAGTGTCAACCAAATGGTTGTGATGCAAACAAAGATTATTACTGCTGGAGGTAAACCAACGATCAGATGCTATGAATGTAAGTGTGAACATGTTCGAAAATGTAAAGCATTAATGAATGCTAATTTCAATGAGAGATGGCAAACAGTAAAGAGACTGTAATTGTGTTTTGGCTGCCGGCGAATTGGTCATAGTTTAAATACTTAAAAGAATAAACGTTAATGTAATTTAGATAAATCTTATCACAACCAGAGACGCCAAATTCAAGCGCAGAAAAAGTGCACACCGTCCTGCCAGTTGAGTTCACTGTCCCAAATGATTCGATTGTTTAAACTTTTGCCTTTTTAGATGAAGGGTCATCAGGAACATTGTTCGGCAAAGAGCTAGTTAAAAGTTTAAGTGTGGACAAGAGTAAACAGAGCTTGTCAATAAACTTGATTGATAGCACTAGGCAACAAGGTTCAGTATATTGAAGGGTTGGTGGTGATTCAAGTTGATTTCGTGTGCTGAACACGAATCTGTTTTCAGAAACGGTCCATCACTTTGAGATTTTAACTAATTTGAGCTTATAGTTGCAAAAAATGGCTTTTTTACGCGTTTTGAACCTATACCTTTGATTTGACTTTTTTTGTTATATCATAAATAACTATTTCTTAAATTTAAAATAAACTATTCCTATATCTATATCTATATTAAATAAAAAATTGTCTACTGCCCAATGCTGTGTCTTGCTAAAAATTACAGGATAGTAATTTGTATAGAATTTCAATCGACATTTTCAACAACACCCATTGCATTCCTTGGGGCAGCAACAATATATTCGATTTTTTGTGAAAACGTACAGAATTTATGAAAATAGTATATCTTCATTGAAAAAAATCGTACAAATGTTTAAGATAGTTTATTTCAAAGTTAAGGAGTAGTATTTTTAGATGAGGGTCTTATAGCAGTGAAGACTCCTTTGGGTTGGCTGATATATGGCTCTATGCAAGCACGCCAAATGAAAGAATCTTTTCCACCTTCTGCAGTACTTCACACATATGTCAAGTCCGACGACATTGACGACGATATGCATAATCTTTTTGGCGAATATCTTAGCTCAGAAAATTTTGGAGTTAAGGTCCCAATAAAGCCAAAAAGATCAATGGAACTGATCAAGAAAAAGAATACGAAAAAGCTTGAATGAGCTTTGTACAAAAAGAATACGCCGTGAAATTGTCTACTAAAAAAGCAAGTAAGGTCAGCCCACTCCCTTGGTATCTGCCACATTAGACATACAACATAAATAAGCCCAAGATGATGAGACTTGAGTTTGACCCGGCGGATATGGTAGACGATATCTCATTGAACACAAAGTTACTTTAGTTACTTTTAGTTTAGACGGCCGAATTTGACCTATTTTTATACCCTGTTCCCATTAAAAATGGGAAAAGGGGATCATGAAGTTGTGCAAATGTATGTAACAGTCAGAAGGAAGCTTCTCCGACCCTATAAAGTATATATATTCTTGATCAGCATCAACAGCCGGGTCGATAAAGCCATGTCCGTCTGTCTGTCTGTCCGTCTGTCTGTATGAACGCGTCGATCTCAGAGACTATAGGAGATAGCGTCAAAAACTTTTGCATGCACATAAGTGTATACCGTACCCAGGTCAAGTTTTTTTGAGATTTTGAAAATATTTTTGATTGAGAAAAATACAAAATATAAAAAAGTGAATTTATGGTGCGGTTAAGAAGTTCGGGGCTCCAAAGAATTGTTTCCAAAAAAAAAGTATGTCCAATGTTCGCAAGATTGTGGGAGTATACTGCATCCGAAAAAAAAAACTGGGAGCTAGTTAGCATTAATGCTATTATCGTGTGAATCAAGAAATTAAAATAAAATTAGAATATAAAAAAATTAAAAATCGATTTTTCACTTTTTATACTCTTGAAAAGTGTACTATCCGATGTGTTCCAGAAATCACTAGAGATTTTGGGGTCAGTTGTTTTTGAAAACAACCAATCCAAATGTCGGTGTTCCACAAATGTCGGAGATTTGCTTTTTCGGGGTAAGCTTCGGAGTCGCATGAAGTGAATGGCAGAAAACAGCTGACTGGGAGTAATTGCGTTGTTGCTCCCACGGCAGGGTTGTAGGCTTCAAAATAATTTGAATAAATGTTGGATTCAAGTTTTTTTTAGGTTTATAAACCAAATGCTGTAAGCGTTTTTGGTATGCACTAAGTTCCAAACTATAAATTATTCTTAAGCCATTAATACTCAATTTTATCGGGTAAAGAATTAAAAAAAACGCTGACCCGCCAAATAATTATTTTGTACTGACAACCCTGTTGATTACAAGTAAGTGGAGTGCACAAACATAAATTCAAAAATGCCAGCGGTTGCATTTATAGCATTGGATATTGCTGGGAGAAGGCCGTTGACGAGGAAAATAAAATCGTAACAAGAGTTTTAGAAACGATGCAATCCACTTTCGATTTCTGATGAAGCGTAAACTACTTCTCTGCCGCGATATCCGATTACTTTCCCATTTGGCATTACTGCCTCTTGCTCCGGAGTTCTATGTTTGCAACATCAAATCATCCTACTATTTTTAAAGATCAAAATAAATGTAAAAAGTGTAGTTAAAAATTTCACCGCTGACAACTTCTCTTCCATTTCGTAGTTTGAAATTCTCGCCGATCTAATTTATCGATAGGTTTTTGTCGATACTTCATTGAATTAACCACTTAAATCATATTTTATTAAACTGCTAGTTTAAATAATATTGTTAAATTTATACTTCATTTAAACGGACAAACATTTAATTTTGAAAAGAAAATTAAAACTCCGAAAATGTTGTTATAATTGGAATAAGTTAGCAGGTTTGCTCATTGTTGCTATCTGCTGTTCTCTGACTTTTGCATTGTTTTGGTGGACAATATTTTAAAATTAATTTTTAATACTTAAAACCAGGGAATCAAACCGAATCGTATTTCGGTTCCGGTTCCGGTTTTGGTACTTATGTTTCGGTAAAAGGTTGTGTTTTGATTCTAACATTATTTCGGTATTCGGTTCCGTAATGGTACCTGGATTTTTATTTCGGTAAACCGGTACGTACCGGTATGAAGCATTAAAATATAAAGAAAGATCGGGCATTGGTTTTGCGTCCACCCAATTTCATAGCGAAGACATAATAATTACACCCCGGTAAACAAACGTTCTACACTTATTTGCCCTTTTCAAAGACATACATATTGTAGAAACTTTTTAAAGATTACTGACCACCATTTAACTTCATCTTCTTTGTTTTGTAAACATTTTGAGCTCAGGAACCTCCGGAGGTTCGAACCCATCGATTCCTTAGCTTATCAAACCTGAGGATTTGCTTCGAACCTTGGTTCATAACATCTGAAATATTTGAAACATTTTTGCCTCAATTTTCCATGAATTTCTACTATTTGATAAATCTATCTAAATAAGGTGAACTCCATCAATCATACGTCCCTGGTTCTTCCAATGTGTACTCGTACATACATAGATATGAAAAAATTAAATTTTCACGTTACAACTAGACTATTACTTTATTCCCCTTCTCAAACTGATCTCCATTGGAGAATGCACCAACCGATCCAAGTACTAAACAATAATTATTTCCAGTCGAAATATAAAGAACTTTAAAAATTCGACTTTAATAATTTTCTGAACCGAACGTTTTTCCCAATAAAAGAATTCCGGCTCGGGTTCAAGTTTTCAAGGTACTTAATAGATTTTGAAGGTTCGGTTCGATTGACCTAAAAAACCCAAACCCGGCTCTGTGGGGTTCAGTTCAGGATCGGTTTGCAGCCTTGAAAATTAATAATGATTCATTCAACTGTTTTGTGAAAATACTGAAGTATTTGTATTTTCCTGTTTCTTTTCATACAAATACATGTATGAATCGAATTAGGCTCCACTTTCAGCTAACGGATTTGTGCCAGAGTTGCTGTCTTCATTCAGTTTGATCAGAAATGGATAGCACAAACACATTTCTGTTCAATGAGGGTCTAAGAATATAGGATGCAATATTTTTAAAAGGACGTCTCGAGTTTTTCTATTTCACAATTCAAAAAGTTTGCTAAACCAGACTCTATTTTTGAAAGCTTACGATTTAACCAAATTGCGTAAAAGTCCCGCTAAACCAAGTGCCATCTTTGCAGTCTTATTTTTGCACCCAGAACCGGAACTGTACCGGTACAATGTTTCGGTTCATTTCGGTATTTTCGGTTCCAAAAATATCGGTTCTCGAATACCGGAATACAAAAAATTCAAAATATGGGTTCCGGTGACGGTTCTGGTTTTGAGTTTTAATCGGTTTTCTTCGGTATACGGTTCTGGTTCTGGTTCCGGTTTGATTCCCTGCTTAAAACCCATCAAATCTGTAATAATATTAATGCAATTCGATCAGTCAAGCATTCAAGATTTGTTCCTCATTATTATATTTGACTCAAATCTCTTTATTATCAAAACAGAAACCAAATATCGTCACAAAATTCGCCACATTTAAAAACAACCAAAAGAGGTTTCAGGAACACCGACAGTTGCTTTTGGGTTGCTTTCGGGCTGTTAGAGGTTTGTAGAACACTGCCGTATAATTTTTCCCAGAAGTTTGCAACGCATAGAAGGAATCATCTCCTATCACATAAAGTATATATATTCTTGATCAGCATGACGAACTGAGGTGATTGAGTTTTGTCCGTCCGTCTGTCTGGCTGTTTCTACGCGAACTAGTCCCTCAGTTTTGAAGCTATCGAGCTGAAATTTTGCACAGAGTCTTCTTTTTACTGCACGCTGCTAATATGTCGGTACCGACCAAATCGCATGACTACTTCTTGTAGCTGCCATAGAAATGATCGGTCAGAAAATGGGTTTTATTGAGAAAAACTTTTTTGAAGCAAGCTTTTTCAAGTGTATTAAAACTTCGGCACAGACGAAGTTAGCTTTGCTTTCTCGTTTTTTTTTTTGTCCAGTGTACAAAAAAAATAGTATAAAAATGGTAAAAATTTGTTCGGCTCAAGGTTCACATGATAGCGCCGTTGATTCTGTGTCGCTTATTTTATCAAAATCGGTCCAGAAAAACTTGAGTTATTGTGCTAACATGATTCATTCATGAACATGAACATTATAAAACAAGTAAGAGCGCTGTAGTCGAGTTTCCCGACTACAAAATACCCTGTTCAATTGAGACACACATGCAAACACACTCACATACACAAACGCATACACACATACGGAGCGCACACAATCACACACTCGCGCGCTCACACGCGGCCGGCGAAGGCAGCGCTGCCTGCATGAAGTGGCCGCCTTCCCCCCCCGCTCCAATAAGCTAAATTGTTTAATAACTTTTGTGTTTTTGCTTGTATCTTATTTTCCTTTGGAGAGTAGTTAGATATAAGGCCTAGGATGGTATAAATTAAGCCACCAGGTTCTAACTTTACAATTGTGGCTGTGACAGTTTTTTGCGGTTTAAGGGGAGAGGTATTTTTAAAATCTGAAACAAACTTGATCTGGGTACGGTATACACCTATGTGCGTGCCAAAATTTGTGTCTCTATCTCTTATAGTCTCTGAGATCGACGCGTTCATACAGACAGACAGACAGACAGACAGACAGACAGACAGACAGACGGACATGGCTATATCGACTCGGCTGAAGGCAGAAGGTAGCTTCTCCGACCCTATAAAGTATATATATTCTTGATCAGCATCAACAGCCGAGTCGATATAGCCATGTCCGTCTGTCTGTATGAACACCTAGACCTGAGAGACTAAAAGAGCTAGAGCAACCAAATTTGAGATCTAGACTCCTATTGTGTGCACGCAGATCAAGTTTATTTCAAATTTTTGCCACGCCCACCCCCGCCCCCTAAATAAAAAATGTTGAATAGCTCCCACAATTTTTAAGATATCGATCTGAAATTTAAAACGTACATTTATATCCGCAATTTCTGTAAACCCTTTTCATCAAGATCGGATGATAAGTAGCCGTGTAAAAAAATGTTGCATACTTTCTTGGCTGTCCCATCTCAGGCTCATAGGAAGGCTATTAAACATTTGTTTCCATGAGTAACGGGTATATCGAAGTCGGTTAGAGCCGACTTTAACTTACGCACTCGTTTTCATATACGATGGTCGGAATTGATTTTGTTTGTTGTTGTAAAAAAAATATTGTAGAATCTGCTTGAAAGTTTTACAGGATGTTTTTAAGACCCTAATAGAACGTTTAAGATAATAAAAAAAAAAATTTCTAAACTAGAAGACCCCCTTAAGGGAGCAGATGAAAATCCGTCACTGATTCAGATCAAGTCAGAGTCAGAAAATCAGATCAAGATTCTTTACAATTTTTATGGATGAAGAACAATTCAAGTGAAAAGGTTGAAATTTATCGAACGCAGGTATTGATATTCGAAGCAACATGCTCCTTTTGTTGTGCTCAATACGTAAAAAATCTGAATGCTCTAAATGCCACTGAAAACAAAAAAGCAGTTAGGAAGGCAATATTATCAAAACATTACGTAGATGATTATGTGGCAAGTTTTTCAACAGAAAAGGAGGCATTCGAAGTGAGCGATGAAGTCGGAACTGTGCACAAGAAAGCCAATTTTGATTTGAGAGGCTTTATATCTAGCGCAGAGGAAGTTCAAGAAAGTCTGAACAATATTGGAAGCAACGAAAGTGCACAAGGAAGTGTTCTTGTTAAGATTGACGGCAAAGCTGTTGACAAAATTTTACGAATGTATTGGGAAAATCACTTAGATGAATTTGTCCTCGACTTGAAAATAAACTGAGTAGATCTAGAAATAGCCAATGGTTCTAAGTGTCCAACAAAAAGACAATTGTTGACCCTAGTCATATCTGTCTACGATCCATTGGGAATGCTGGCGGATCTTCTAATATATGTCAATATCTTTATACGGAGTTATGGCGTACTGGTAAAAACTGGACTGATTTGATTCCAGAATTGATGTTCAAACACTTAACAAACTGAAGCAATTAATCGTTTTTATTAATTGAAATTTTTAGGTCAAAACACTAAGATACAGCTCCAAGTGTTTGTTGATGCTAGTGAGCAAGCCTTTGCAGCAGTGGCGTATTGGTGAATCAGCTTCGATGATAGGTGTGGGCCACTTAAGTTGTTATCAGTGCCCAGACTTGAGCTACAAGCTGCTGTTTTGAAACACGATAAATGAACTTAATATTAAAAAACCAGGATGTCACAGTAGACAGAACAGTATTGTGGTCAAGTTCACGAACAATCCTGGCATGGATCCGCTCGGACCAGCGACAATATATACAGTTCGTAGCTCATCTGATAAGTGAGGTTCTTGAAACGACAAAAGAAGATGATTGGCGCTGGGTTCATACTTGTCTAAATGTTGCAAATAAAGCCACTAAATCGTACAAAAATATAACTAAGACTATAACTATAACCGAGTGTGATGCGATCTGACATGGGCACCAACTTTATAGGCGCTGACAATGAACTACGGAAAGTAAAGAATTTATTCGACTATAAAGGCGAATTTATCCACTAAGGACATTCGATGGATATTCAACTGCCCGGCCAATCCAAGCTCGGGAGGATGTTGGGAATGACTAATACAATCCGTGAAACGTGTACTGGCAGTCACATTAAAGAAGCCCTAAGAGTGGAAACCCTTAGAAGTCTACTTATAGAAGCTGAAAATATTATAAATCGCAGACCGTGAACTCACATTCCGGTTAGCATTGATGAACCCGAACCTCTAACACCGAATCACTTTTCACTGGGTATCATCAACTCAACTCAAGCACCGGCCGAAAGTGGAAGTATCTGTCACCGAAAACAACACCGCATAGCGCAACAAACGAAGGATCACTTTTGGAGACGTTGGAAAAGAGAGTACTTGCCTACATTGACGAAGAGAACAAAGTGGATTGCTCCTGTAAAACCCATCAAAACCGGAGATGTAGTTTTGATTTGCGATGAGAACCAACCGAGAGGAAATTGGAAAAAAGGTCTTGTCATTCGCCCGGTATAAGCCAAGGAGTTCGTATTGCAGATCAGCAACCAATATCAGCTTGCCAACCCTAAGTTGCTTTAAATAAACGTTAAAGAGAGTGTGGTAAGGTCACATTAGTGCCGCCAAAAAGACAGACGAGAGCAAATAAATTGTCGAGAGCCTAAAATTAATCAATAAACGTTAAGTTTCAATTCGATACGAATAAAACAAGAAATGATGTAACGACTCAACCAAACAACATTTTTTCTTTAGAAAAACAACAAACAACAGTTTTATTTATTAAAGGAGCCGCAACAGGTACCAAGAGTTTGATGATGGTAAGCTGTTGAGTGTATATTGGTTACTTTCATGTATTTATAAAGGTCAGTGATTATTTAATTTGTATATTCAGTGCAAATGTCCGTAATGAACGGCTTCATTGGACCATACTTGAATACGAATGGTTCAAAAATTGCTTTAGCAACTGTTTAAGCACTTTTGTTTGGTACTGGTATACGGGGGTGCCACAGAAACCTCTTCCAACCAAATTCCAACCGAATTCCAATTCTTTGGTGCTACTGAAAATTCTTTTGATTGGTTTCAAACCTCCCCTGTTTTGTTAGGAGATTTAGTAAAATTCACCACCCAAGCAATTTTGACAAGCAAAATTAATATTGGATATGTAAACAACATTTTTTTCCGGATAAGTTGCATCAAATGAATAAATTATTTAATTAGTTTAAACATTTAAACCTGCGGTTCAATAATTATTCGCAAAACCAACCAATACCAAACACCTCATGTGTAGCCCTCTATGATGGTGCTGCCATCTATGTGAAAGCCAGCGGACTTAAGGCTGGCAAGTTATTCTTCATGATAGCGCGAACACATTTTAAAATGTTTCATTTCAATTTTGGAGACTATGATTTAAATTGGAATTCTAATTTAAAAATGAATCATAAAACATTAAGCACAATAAAAAAATTTCAGTTCAACAACAAATTAACCCATAACTATCAAATGGGATACTTTTTTAGGTTTTTTTTACTTGTTTTAGGTGATAGGCCACTATCTGGGACACAAACCTTCTAAATTGATTTTCAAATAAAAACAAGTAAGAGCGCTGTACTCGAGTTTCCCGACTACAAAATACCCTGTTCAATTGAGACAATTGTTCAATAACTTTTGTGTTTTTGCTCGTATCTTATTTTCCTTTTGAGAGTAGTTAGATGTCAGGCCTAGGATAGTATATATTAAGCCACCAGGTTCTAACTTTAAAATTGTGGCTGTGACAGTTTTTTGCGGTTTAAGGGGGAGGGGGGAATATTTTCAAAATCTGAAACAAACTTGATCTGGGTACGGTATACACCTATGTGCATGCCAGAATTTGTGTCTCTATCTCTTATAGTCTCTGAGATCGACGCGTTCATACAGACAGACGGACATGGCTATATCGACTCGGCTGTTGATGCTGATAAAGAATATATATACTTTATAGGGTCGGAGAAGCTTCCTTCTGCCTGTTACATACATTTGCACAACTTCATGATCCCCTTTTTCCATTTTTAATGGGAACAGGGTATAAAAATTGAGGAAAGCTAACTTCGGCTCGACCGAAGTTTATATACCTTTGTAGCTCGTATAATTTTTATAAACTAGTAGCCTGATTCCACTGACACAAATATGTACATTCGGCCAAATGTACACATTTTTGACAAGGGCTCCTATATACATTTTCTACACATAATTTCTATGGCAGCTGTACTATATAGTTGTCCTATCAATCTTGGTGGAATTATGTGAAAGCATAGAAAACTTGTAAATACAAGGTTCGGGGACGTTTGCGTTGAAGACATAAAAGTTTTTCTCACTAAAACAACATTTTCGACCGATGGTTCCTATGGCAGCTATATGCTATAGTCATCCGATCTGTCCGATTTCGACAAATGTGCTGCGTATTTGTACCAAAAGACTTCGTGCAAAGTTTGGTTAAGACAGCTTTAAAAATGACGGAGGAGATAGCATAGAAACAGACGGACAGACGGACGGACAGACGGACATGGCTATATCAACTCAGCTCGTCATGCTGATCAAGAATATATATACTTTGTGTGGTCGGAGATGCTTCCTTATATGCGCTACAAACATCTGGACAATTTTAATATACCCTCTACAAGGGTATAAAAATGAAATCTCCCGAAGTTCTGTGGCACCCACGGATTTTTTGAGAGATTTACAAATCAACCGTCGGCCAAATCTCTAGAGATTTCTATGCCATTTGAGGGATGCCACTGATTCACCCGGGTCAGAATGCCGTCCACCACCACATACGGCGACATCAAATCAACACCAGCTGGGGCACAACACGGCTCCCGTGCGCGGCATCGCCTCGACCCCAGTGCTTCGAGAACCCGTCTTGGTAGCTGGATCCCGCAGCCCATCAACAGAAGCCCTCGAAAGCACACCCATGAAGGATGTCTACCCAGATGTCATCATAAAAACTCAAGAAATTTAATTTTGAAAATAATTTTTAGAATTTATTTTTCTCATTATCCGTCTGAAATCTACTAGCCTACCAACTAGCCTAAATTCACATACTACAATGCCCATTGTATAGCCGCACACCTGTGTTTACGCCACATTGTGGCCGGTTTGGCTGAGCTAGCATTGCCAAAATCGTAACTTTTGAACGGAAAGAGATATTTGAAAATTCCAAAGAGAAGATGATTGAGAATTTCAGTAGCTTTAAAATAAGCTAAATCATTGTAGGCCAACAGGGTAACTCAGGATCGGCTGCCAAAGTGAAAAGTTTAAGACACTAAAAAGGGTGCAAGAAATAAATATATTTCAACTTTTTCAAACTACTTATAGTTAACCAAGTTTAATAAAAAGTTAATTTTTAGTTACTAAAAATATTTTTTTTAGACAAAAATTTCTTAATTTTAAGTACTTTTACAACTGCATTTTTAATAAATCGAATTTTGTTTGAAAATATGTTGGTAAAGTAAAAGTAAAATTGGATCAAACAGCGCCTCCAGGAGGGCCAGGGCCAAGCTTCTCTCAATCTCTTGGCCGTGTGTGCTTATAATTTTTCGCACAAGAGAAAGGGACCTACAGTTTAACGCCGAATCCGAACGGCAATTAGATAGAGAATTTTTGCTTTTTCATGGCTAGTTACTTCACAGCTAGCGCCAGTAGCTGGTGAAGGTGATCGGGCGTGTAAAAGCTTTTTTCTAAAGAGAGAAAAAACTTTTTCTATTAAACGGTTCGAGGCGGGATCGAACCCACAACCTCCCGCACCAGCAGCCACACATACAACAGGTACGCCACGCCCGACCATCGTTATGTTGGTACATAGCTTTAAAACAGGGACACACCACACCACAAAGGAGGTTAGTTTACCGAACAGCTGTTTTAATGGTATCTCTACCATATCATCAGCGGTCTTCACCTGGTACCACAATCAGAAAACCACTCTCTCCTCATGCCTGTAATGCCATAATCGCTTGTGAACTCCAATGCGATTCAACAGCAAAGACAGACACAACGAGCCAGAGCCGCGCTTTTTTTATTAACTTTTTATTAAATTTGGTTAACTATGGGTAGTTTTACAACCTCATTTTTAATAAATCGTTTTAAAAAGTTAAAATATTTTGTCTATTTCTTGCAACCTTTTTAGTGTCTTAAACTTTGCACTTTGGCAGCCGATCCTGAGTTACCCTGTTGACCTACAATGATTAAGCGTATTTTTTTTTAAAAATAAATGTTTTTAGCGTCTTACACCCAGGAAATGAAGTGTCTAGAAAAGACGATGGCCAGCAATTTCCAGCTTTAGTTGGATAGAGTTGAGCCGGAGTCATGATAAGAGGTGCCTGGCAGCAGGCATAAAATGCTATGAGGTGGTTCCCAAGAATAAAAAGTAACTATTATGAGTGCATAGCATGCACACAATAAAAGACCTAACTCGGGCTGGGATATCAGCCCCTATGTCGGTGGAAGGCGTGACTGCTACCACCGGCGAGCCCGGTAAGGAGAAATCCTCTCTTCGTGTCGCCAGCGGTCACACCTCTGTTGGAGCAGGCCAAGTTGTACAGCTACTGCCAATACGACAGATAAAGCCAAAGTGTGGCATGGTACCGCAGTCCATGCAGACTCGGACTGCGAGTCGCACGGCGGCTTAATAAACTCTGAGGCCAAGGAAAAGCTGCTGCTTTCCCCAGTCCAGGCGGGTTCTAGCACCTCACATAAGAAAAGGCCCAAAAAGAATAAGGAGGGCAAGCGAGCGAAGGCCCAATACAAGGCGGCGCTCAAGATCAAAGCGCGGCTCAATGGCAGCGGTAGGCTCTCCCCAGAAGAGAGCACCAAGCTGGCATGGGCCAAGCAAAAGATCAAGGAGAGTCGCAAACACTTTTGCGGAGAGACCAGCGATGAAACCCACCTCCGCCGCATACGCTAACACGGTGGAGGAGAGTGTGGTAATGAAGCGGCAGCGCTCATCCGAGCAAGCGAAGATGGAGGCCCCAGTCATCAAACGGCCATGCCCAAGACCGCGGAGCCATGCTTACCAAGCTCCACCCCAAACACACAGAAACCGGCAAAGGAGTCAGCCAGCGACGTGGCAAAACGGCATCTCACCATAGCCCTAGTCGACAAAAGCGACCCTTTCGGGAAAATGACGTCAGAACAGTGGAAGCAAATGGAGGGGATGGTGTTCGAAGAAATTTTTAAGAGGATGGACGACCCAGTAGCGCAACCGGTCCCGTTTGACGAGCAGGCTGGCTGTTTCGAGTCAAGATCCTCAGATGTATGGACGATCTTACCCTCAAGAGGTCACAAGCGTCATTGCAGACATAGGAAGTGCATGGGAGGGTGCACAGCTGGGGGTTGTTGACAGAACACTTACTCCGTCAGTTCCGAATGCGAAAGTTCTTTCCCAAGGGTCGTACCAATGAAGCAGGCGCTGAAACTACTACGGTGGCAAAATCCAGACGTGCGACTGGAAGGTGCTATATGCTGCTAAGCCCGACAAGAACGGTCAGCACATGGTCCTCCAGATCAACAAGGAGACCGACGTTTTTCTCTACCCAAGGTTCGGGAAGATGACGTGGGGAGTAGGCAGAGTGCACCTACGACTCAAAAAGCGGCACCCAGAAGACAAAAAGAGCACACGTTGGAGGCTGGAGAGGTCGAGAAAAACCTTGGCATCGACGGGATAGTCGAAAAAGCCAACAGTCTCGATAATACAGAGGCAGTGCAGTCTGCTGAGGGCAAAAGAAATGGTGTATCAGCCACAGTAGCTGACCCATCTTGTTTGGAGTACGACGAGGATGATGACTCAACCATAGTAGTTGATCCATCCGGACCGGAGGACGCCGACAACGATCATTGAATTGAATGTCTTCCAGGTCAACTTGCATAAAAACTAGCTCGCGTCGGCGGACCTCTTGATAATCCTTGAGGTAGGGCCCGCCGATGTGGTCTTAGTTCAGGAACCTTGGATTTCGACTGGGAACAAGGTCTCAGGACTAAGGTCACAAAACTACAATACTTTCTATCCCACCGCGGTAAGTAAGGCAAGGACAGCCATTCTGGTAAGAAATGGCATCCATGCTTACCTTATGTCTAATTACAGCACGTACGACCTCACAGTTGTAGCCCTAGAAGGTCACAATAATGAGCCAATAATAATAACGTCCGGCTACATGGGACACGAGCGACAGTCATACCGGCCGAGCTCGTACGAATGTTGGCTGAGGCGAGTAGGAAAAACCAGCCACTCGTCATCGGAACGGACGCCAACGCACACCACACCGTGTGGGCCAGTCCAGAAATAAACGACAGAGGTGAGTCGTAGAAAGTAGAAAACATTGGAGATGTGCCCACATACGTGGGACCAACATCAGCCGACGTCCTAGACCTAACTCTGACCTTAGGGAATAGTACTCAGGCAACAGAATGGAGTGTCCTCGAAAGACAGAATAGAATAAGAGCAGAATAGGGACGTGCAAGAATTGTTCAAACTCGCCAAACAAGTGGAGGAGCAAATAATTTGGGAGACATATAAGACAAGACTTCGCTACTTCAAAAAAGAAGTACGAAAGGCAAAGTAAAACTCATGGAGAACCTTCTGCTCCAGCATAGATAAGGTCTCCGAAACAGCTAGGCTCAGGAAACTGCTCTCAAATCAGCCACCCATGCAGAGTCAGCTGAAAACGAACGACGGCCACTGGATGGAAAGCAGCAGGGAAGCGACATGCGCTCTTCTTGATGCGCACTTCCCAGACTGTACTGTAGTCACTGAGTCAGATACTCCTCATGACCTACACACGCAAAAATCAACATACCAGAAAACATCATTACTCCAGAGAAAGTCCGTTAGGCGATCGACTCTTTCGCGAGTTACAAATCCTCAGGACTGGATGGAATATTTCCAGCCATGCTAAAGACGAGCAAATGCGCAATCGTCCAATGGCTGCAATCCATTTTTGAAGCATACTTGAGCTATGGAGCAATGTACCTGTGGCCAGGAGGACACCACGCGTTGAATTCCTGCCAAAAGCGCGAAAGTGAAGTTATGTGCAACCAAAGGACTACAGACCCATAAGCCTTACATCATTCCTGCTCTAAAAAATTTTGAAAAACTACTAGATCTCCACATAAGAGAAGGCTTAAACCTGACCGTGGAGAATAATCAGCACGCCTACACGAAAGGGAAACCGGTGGAAACAGCGCTACACTCCCTTGTAGCCAACATCGAGAAGGCATTGTACCATCAGGAATTTGCCCTGGGAGCATTCCTAGATATATCTGGTGCATTTAACAATGTCACCACTGAAGCGATAATGCAAAGCCTAAGAGCACTAGCAATACACAAGGCATTGGACTCCTGGATATACAACCTGCTGAGCTGCAGAAGAGTACAAGCCGAGTGGGGTACCACAACCATGACGAAAGAGGCACATGGCGTAACGCCTCAGGGCGGATTCCTGTCGCCCCTTCTATGCAACCTTGTGGTCAGCGAACTATTACTAAAGCGGAACGCAGGACAGCACCCAAGATAACCGCATATGCTGACGACATAAGCATAATTATCATGGGGAAATGTCCATAGACTCTCAGCTCAATCATGGACTCTACTCTCAAAGAGATATTAAAGTGGGCCACAGAAGCTGGAATCAGTATCAATGCGGAGAAGACGGACCTGATACCGTAATGGACTCCACCTACGATAAATGGAACACCGCTAACGCCAAAGAACAACGTAAAATACCTTGGAGTAGTAATCGACAGTAAACTGTCATGGAGACTCAATGTGGAGGAAAGTATGAAAAAAGCAACCAATGCGCTCAATGCATCCCAGAAGATGCTAAGCAGCACTTTGGACATATCACCAAGTCTAACGCACTGGCTCTTCATCTTAGTAGTACGACCGATATTACTACATGGCATATTGGTATGGTGGCAAGCCACGGAGACGTCCACATACCTAAAGCTGATGGAAAAAGCCCAGCGGCAGGCAATAGTCTGCATAGCCGGAGCGCTGACTTCCAGTTCCAACAAAAGCACGCGAACACTACATGACCACAAAAACCAACTTCACAGACGCATCAGCACTACTGGGACGAGAAGACTGGCTTACAGAACTGGCCCAGGAAGCAATGCACCTATTCACAGACGGCTCGAAGATGGCCTCAGGAGTGGGAGCCGCCGGATACTGCGATGAGACGGAATTAAGGCTCTCCTACAAGCTGCCAGACCACTGCACCATATTCCAGGCTTAAGTCTTCGCAATAAGGAATGCAGCGGAATTGGTAGAACAATACGCACCAAACAATCAAATAAAAATATATGTTGACAGCCAAGCGGCAATCAAAGCAAAGCAGAGACACGCTATTAACTCCAAAAATGTTCTGGCAAGCAGGGAGAAAATAGATTCCCTCAGCACCTCAAGAAAGGTGCAAGTCTATTGGATTCCCAGCCTCAGCGGCATTGATGGAAACGAAATGGCTGACAGTCTTGCAAAAGCCGGAACCGGCCTAATCCAAGAAGCAACACTAAACATATCCATCTCCGTACAGACACTATACAGCAAGATGGAGGAGATAGCTTAAAAAGAACCATCGGAAAAGTGGAAGAACGCTGCAGAATCTAAAAAACTATGTGTAAGACAAGAGACAAAAAACTCACGCACTATATGCTACAGCTCCAAAGAAGAGCCTGTAGACTGTTTATAGGCATACTATCTGGTCACTGCCTAGCAGCTGCTCACGCGATAAAGCTAGGCATTACGACAGCGGACAACTGCAGGAAATGTAAGGAACCTGGAGTCGTAGAAACTCTAGAGCACCTTATCTGCAGCTGCCCAGCTATCGCTAAGATAAGATTTAGACATCTGCACTCCCCAAGTCTCACCTCTCTTGAATAGGCGGCAAGGAAGTCTCCCAAACAACTATTGTCATTTGCCAAAACGTCAAAGATCCTCTTGGATTTCTAATGGTACCCATAAAAAACCACCCGGCCTCACTAACGACCGTAAGGTCTATGTGTGGCCCCTACAAAGGGCCAGCCTGAGCTACCTACCTACCTAAGTAGTTTTACCACTACATTTGTATACCCTTGCAAAGGGTATTATAATTTTGCCGAGAAGTTTGCAACGCATAGAAATATTCATTTCCGACCCCATAAACTATATATATTCTTCATCAGGGCAACGAGCTGAGTCTTGTCCGTCCGTCTGTCTGTCTATCTGTTTCTGCGCAAACTAATCTCCCAGTTTTAAGGCAATCGACCTGAAATTCTGCACAGAGTCTTATTTTCACCGCACGCAGCTAGTATTTTGGAACCGACCGGATCCGATGACTATATCTTATAGCTGCCATAGCAAACATCGGTCAAAAAATGGGCGTTAGTGAGAAAAACTTTTTGGTTTTCAATGTTAGCGTCCTTACACTCGACCATTATTAATATTGTATATTTTCAAAGAGATTTGCAAATTTTGGTCAAGATCGAATGACTATATCTTAACGCTGTCATAGGAACCATCTGTCGGAAGATGGGTCTTAGTGAGCAAATTTGTTAGTTTTCAATGTTAGCCACCTTATACTCAGCCGTTATTAATATTATATGCTTTCAAACAGATTTACAAATTTTGGTCAAAGTCGGACAACTATGTTAATCTTATAGCTGCCATAGGACCGATCGGTCGGAAAATGGGTCTTAGTGAAAAAACTTTTTTGTTTTCAAGTAAATCGTTCTTAAGGTCGGTGATTATAATATCAAACTAATTTGAAAAAGTTGATCGACATCGGGTGACTATATCTTATGGTTGCCATAGGACCGATCGGTCGAAAATGGGTGTTAGTAAAAAGTTTTGTTTGTTTTTTATTTTAGCGTCCTTAAACTCTCTGATTACTTATTTTATATGCTTTCAAATAGATTCAAAAAAATTTGGTCGAAATCGGATGACTATATATCTTAAGGCTGCCATAGGACCGATCGGTCGGAAAATCAGTCTAAATGATAAAAACTTTTTTGTTTGCAATTTTATCGTTCTTAAACTCGGCGATTGTTAATTTGATATGTTCTCAAAAAGATGCGCTAAATTTGGTCGAAATCAAGTGTTTATATGTCGGAAAATATGTTTTAGTTAAAAATATGTTTGATTTTTACGTAAGCGTTCTTAAACTCTGATATTTTAAAAACAGCATTTGCAAGGGTATAACCAGTTCGGCCCAGACGAAGTAAGCTTGGCCTTCTCGTTAATAAATCGTTTTCAAAAAATTTTAAATGTTTTGCCTATTTTCTAAAAATTTTCAGTGTATTAATCTTTGAACTTTGGCAGCCAATCCTGAGTCACCCTGTTCACCTACAATGGTGACCTTAAACTTATTTTAAGACTACAACAATTTTCCATCACCTTCCATTTGGAATTTTTCAAATATCTCATTCCGTTCAAAAGTAAAGATTTTTGCAACGCGAAACCGGCCCCACTCTCGTGCACAAGGAAAGTTGCTTTCATTTCATATCAATACATAGATTAATAATACTCGCAATGCGCAAAGTTGCGTAGCCATATAATTTTCTATTCTATTTAGAAATATGTAGTTTACAAAAAATTTTACTATAGAAGCGTGGTCTAGCGTGAATCCATTTTTTATAGTCCATCAAAGTTGGAAAATATGGTTCAAAAGTAGTACTTCAGTAAAACGCCAATTACTCAACTAATTCTCAAAATAAAATTAAATTTTTTAATTAATTTTTCTTTAAAATTAATGCATCTTTAAAAACAAAACACTAGATTCCAATCAGAATATCCGTTTGGTTTTAATACGTTCCCAAACATGTCATTTGAAACCAAAAACAATTCAAAATTTCTGAGTTACGGTCAAACCGGCCACTGTGCGCCGTGTGCAGATGCTGTGAGGCATTTGAGCTCTGTCGGAATTAGCAGACATTCGTGTTTGGATCGCCCGACGACAATAAATGTCAATTCTGCGTCAGTCCCCACTGCGCTAGCCCAGTGGCCGCCCTGGGGGCGAAAACTCGCTATTCACTCGAAAAAAAGAGAAAGATCGCAAATGATATCCCGCTTTTTAAACGCCAAAATTAAAGACAAGCGAAACGTTTCCAATCAACTCCTTCGTTTTTGCTTTTCTGCCATGATTTTTATATTATTTTTTTAAAAATCACTTTAACTAAAAGCACTCCATTTGATCGATGCAGGTAGAAGCAGAGTGACTTAACATGGTGCATTCTCAATGCTGCGTCAACTGCTCCCAGCACAATAATGCCCACAGTTAATTTACATAGTCTCCACAAATGTGCTGTTAAGCGTAACATTGGCTGTTAATGGTGACATTCAAATTCTTATCTCCGTACTTGCAAAAAGCTCAAGTGGCGAAGTTGCAACTTCTGCTTCTTCTTCCCTCAATTTTTGTATGAAACTTTTCGTTGCTTCGGATGTCCGTATGGGGCTTAAAGCCTGGAATCACCCTTTTTCCCTCACCTTGTCGTGTGTTAGTTCCACACATTTCTTGACATCATTGTTGTTAATAAAGTCAGAGGCATTGGACTTTTTATTAACTTTTTGCTCCTGCAATTTTATAGCAGTGCTACTAATAGCTGTACTGCTTTCTTGGTCTGCGCAGGCGTTTTACTGTCTTGAGGAGCTCGTAGAGACGATCAAAATTTGTCTGTTCATTTGAACTAGCTCTCCAATTTTAATTCTGAATAGAGCGTCTGCAATATGATTGTCTTTCCCATTGAGATATTCTACAGTAAACTCATATTCTGCCAAATCAAGTCTCATTCGTGTGATCTTGGAACTTGGGCTTTTTATTGAAAACAGATACGTTAATGGTTTGTTTACAGTTTTTTCAAAGAAATTCCTTCCATAAACGTAAGGTGTGAAGTGTTTTATTGCCCAGCTAGTTACTGCTCTGTAGTTGATTTGTTACTGTCACATTGTGTGAAAGATCTGGATGCATACACAACTGGGAGTTGCATGCCATTATGCTCTTGAGTTATTACCGCTCCGCAAGCATGTTGGCTAGCGTCTGGGACTATGCAAAAATCTGCTGAAATATGGGTACTGCTGTAATGTCGGTATAAGTAACGCCAATAGTGTCAAAAATTGCCATCAAAGTCAAATTTTACTTGATCTATATCAATTTTGTCAAACTAAACCATCTGCTACAAGCCATTGATTTTGTCGAACATTTATTGGAACCATCTTATAATATAGTTAAACATATGCACTAATTAACGAAATTTTGTTGCATTTTTGTCAGGTCCATCAGCAAAGTTTTAGCCTGTTAAGCCCGAAATTCAAGATTTAAATTTATGGGAGGACAACTAGATTCCCACCCCAAATGTTGATAGCAGTTACAAAATATTTATTTAATAACAAATTCATGGAATGCTAGGTTAACGTTTGCAGGTGGTTGAACTATTTCCGAATTATAGAAAGGCTACTTGATCCTAACGAATCGAACGGCTCCGCTGCTGCATCCAGTGGACTCACGCCTGCGTTTTTACGTTTGAAAACCAATGCTATATTCGACCGGCTTAAAGCTATTTGTGCTGGATGTGAATGTTCAGGGGCTACAATTCATGGATGAATACGTCCCATGGGAAATGCTGGAAACATTGAACGAGCTGGAGTCTAATTTTCTCAGTGGAGCCTATACAGAGTTGGCAAGTTTCATCGCAATTTTCACTTCTGTAATTAACAAGGAAGCCTAGATCACTCCTATCGAAAAGCTGCAACATCTTCGGTCCTGCTTGACTAGCACTGCGCTCGACACAATCAGCTCTTTGGAAAGAAATCAAGCTAAGTACAAAATTGTAATAGACATTCTTCAAAAGCGTTTTAATAATAAACGTCTCATTCTACAGGCACACATCTGGGAAATATTTGGTCTGGGCAAGGCAGATGCATCTATGGAAAAGCTGCGAGAGCTGACGGACAAAGTAACTTCGCACATCTGTGTATTATAATTGCTTGCCGCCAAGGAAAAAGTTGCAGTGTGCATTCTCGTGCAAACTTTGCTCCAGAAGCTGGACAAGAGTACTCAGACCAAATGGAAGAAAAGTTCTGCAAGCAATGAGCTGCCATCCTGAGAGAAATTAACAACCTTTCTGAAGAAGAGATGTCGAACGCTTGAGAATGTGCTGCACGCCATCCAAGAGCAAGATGGTCTGGTGGGCAAGTCTGTGAGTACGCATCAGAGAAAGTCGTTTGTTGCTGCAAAGTCTTCGTCAAGTACGTGCTTAGTTTATGACGGCACAGTTCACCAGATCTACCACTGCAAAAGATACGTAGATTTTTTTGCCAATCGCTGGACATAAAGAGGCAAAGAGGCTCTTATTCTTTGAAAAAAGACCATCAAATGAGAGATTGCTAATCTGGTTCCTGTCGTACTTGCCAATTAAACATCACACTCTTTTGATTTACAATCGTGTATCGTCACCCGCTATTCAATCTGCCACTCAAAATTCTTCCCAATAAACAACATCACAATTTAGTGCCATGATCGCTATGTCGCCAGCCTTACCTCAATCCTTTATATCTCACTCTTCGTCTGATCTTGTTCTATTACCCACTGCTGTTGTCCAAACCAAAAACCGTGCTGACGCACTCGTACCTTGCCTGAGCGCTGTATTCGACAGCTCTGCAGCGACAACTTCTGGGTTATCATTAGCTGAGCTTCTTATGGCAGAACTCACAATTCAGGCTAATCATTTCAATATATTTGGCATGATACAGCGCATTATTGGATATGTGCACAAAATAAAGTCGCCTCTGCTTACGTCTGAGAATATTCGAGGAGGACTTTAGTTGCTAATTCGGATCGTTTAAAGAGCTCAACTGTATCTTGAGTACCATGCTCGGAAAAAGAGGAGATGCGTTGACTCTTCAAGCAATATGGTTTCCCTTTCACCATTCCTGGATGAGTTTGGTTTCATACGCGTTGGTTGTCGGCTACGTCACTCAACTCTTGGCTTTGACGAACGCCACCCAATCATTTTGCCAAAGGATTACCCCTTAACTATTGCTATTTTCACATATATGCAACGCAAGCTTCGCCACGGTGGTCCACAGTCACTACTGTTATTCGGGCACTTCACAAGTGTGTTATATGCGTCAGATCCCGACCTCGACTCATTGAACACATCATGGCAAAGCAACACTTACATCGTTCAATTGCATCGTCTCTTTGGGGGGAGGATGTTCGCAGCAGTAGCTTCTAAAACTTTTGAAAAAAATTAAATGACCATTTCTACTGAAATTTTTTTTTAATCTAGTTTGGATTGGTGATCCCAAAAATCGATTTCAAAAATTTTTTCCTTGCAACGTTTTTTAAATATGATTTTTTTTCATTTTTTCGGTTGGTGCACCTACATTTTATGCCATATCTCAATTCATAATCGTCAAATGGTGTCAAGCAAGATATGAATCGAAAGGTCATTAAATTTTCAATAATAACGTAGAACATTGTTTTCAAATCGGTTCAAAAGATTGAAAACAATGACCAAAAATGTTTCAAAAAAATCTATGTTTTGCTCGAAAATGCAAGAAATTTAATTTTCAATCGCCTAGGAAAATTATAAAAAAATTATTTTTTATTTGTTTTAAGGTATTGATGAAAAAAATCTATGAATAAATATTGTAGCTGGATCAATTTAAGTGAAGGAACTTATAGTCAAATTTGAGTGTTTTAAGTGTTTAGAAAATTTTTTTTTCTATTTTCTTCGTCTTTTGGTCAATATGAGCGAATAGCCAGATCAGAAAAAAAATTCCAGAACAGAACAAAAGTCGAAGCACATGAAAACTTATTTTTAAAAAACTTCAAAAACATCACTTTTTTCAACACTCAATTGCTAACAGATCCTGTATTTATTTATAGATTTTGTTCATCGGTATTTTATTTTCTTTGAAAAAGTGCGGTTCTTAAGTAGAAAAAATAAAAATAGTTTTTTTGAATTTTTTTTATATTTTTCCTAGGCGGTTGAAAATGAAATTTCTTGCATTTTTGAGCAAAATAAATCGATTTTTTGAATTATTTTTTAATATTCTATTCAAACTACTTACCCGATTTGAAAATATTCAAATTCAATTACCTTTCGATTCATATCTTGCTTGACTCCATCTGACCATTATTAAATGAAATATGGCATAAAATGTATATGTTCACAAAAAAGCAAAACTCTGCGGAATGCGTTCGAGTTTTTAATGCAATTAACTTTAATATGATCTGTAATGATGCAGCTATATATTTATAGCTGATTCGCTCAAAATTAAATATTCCTTTTTTTATATCTGACTAATTATGATACGAACTTATTTTGATATACACACGATATACACTGTATAAAATGAATAGATGTTTTCGGTTTTTGGTTGACCTTTCTGTGGAAATGCCCATACGTGTTTTTTTTTGTGCCATATGTGTATGTATGTGTTCTTGTGAAATTTACAATGTACATTAGGGTTATTTTTTAAACCAAAAATTTAAATTAGAGAGGGCGCCCCTTAGCGGATTCCTTTTGTATGATGGATAATAATATTTCAAACAAAAATAAAAAATTAAGTTTAAATGGGCGCGACGAGGCCACAAAGCTTAAAATAAAAATAGCCCACTCGCCTTAAGTTACATCAAAATTTCAACAATAAAATCTGTACTACATGCGTCGGGCTGTCAATTTTTGAAATATTTTTAATTATTGCGATTTTGAAAGATATATTTCCCAATTTTGAACAATAATGGAAAACTTATACAAAACTTTGGAGCCTTATCGAGCGCATTAAATCGTAACTTTTTCACCACTAACTACTACACTTACACCAAAAACTTACGAAACAAGAGGCGCCCGTATGACTTTAAATTTTTTTTAAACAAAAAAAAAACAGTCTAATGTACATACATATATGTACATTGTATACATACCAACGATTTAATTCATTCATAATTTTTCTCGGCACTGTAATTTAGGGCGACCATGGATGCAACCTGACTCGTCACATAAAAAGTATGTACGAAGATATTTCAAAAAACTTAACAGAAGAAAAGCCAAAGGAAGTCCTTGTAGTTTGAATTGTCGAGCTCTTTAGCCTCTTAATTAAAGTGTCATTGACCAAAGCCGGTCTCAAAGACGCTTGTGTTTTGTTTTATTGTGTACTGTAGATGGTCTGGCGTTTTCATTACACTCAGGGAAAAATCGTATAGTAAAAACTATAGCAATCATATTTGATTGTACTATGTCATTTTTGTATTAGGGGCGGTATCCACGGGTCGCCAAAAGGTTTCTTGTGAAAAAGTTGATATTCCACAGATTGTTAACAGAGTCTGCTAAGCCTATGTTAATAACACGTTAACACAATTTACTCTGTCGATAAACGTTTCAAAGAAACCTTGCGCTGCTTTGGCGCTGTTAAATATGTCCGCGAACTTATAATCAACAACAATTTGCAGGATTATGAATATAACATATTTAGTGTGCTATTTTAATATATTTTTATTATTAAATGAAATTAATAATAAATTAATTGTTCTTATTATTATGACTTTTGACAATCTGCAGTATTAGCGCAGTGAGTGTTGGTAGCTGCCTCTTCCGACATTTTCATTAAAATTGTATCTGGCACAGTCAATGGCATTAAATGCAGTTTGATGTCGTCCCGAGCAGCGGCACTTAACGAACACCTCATCTCGATTGGAAAGTAATTCGCGCATTTCTGGCGATTTGCCTCCGTAAAGTTGGTCAGGTCAGCATGAGGATCTTCTGGATGTACTGCAGTAGCATGTGTGACTTGGAGAATGGTAATGGGCAGCGGTCCTTGGGTGGTCACATAGCACTTGGCCACGTAGTCGGGGCCCTGTCAGGGAAACGTTAAGAAATGGAAGTGATTTATTAAGTTGAAGTTTGGTTCGCCCATTTCTTACCTTGATATAGTTGGCATTGATGTAGGGCACATCCTCGTTGCCCGATCCGCTTTTGCTCGGTCACCTTCAAGGGGTCATTTTAGGCTGCACTATCCGCTATACTACTGCTTGATAGGAGGCCAGCAGTTCGCTGTCCACTGAACTGGGAGCGGGCATTTGGTTTGTGGACGTTTTACTGTCGCGATCATTGAGCACCGGCGGCTGTTCAATGATTTTCCTTTTAGTCTGGTAGCTGTGAGCTGATTGAGGGGACTGGAGTTTGAAGTGTCTGAGTGCTGGCCAAATAGATTTTAAGGTCCTCGATGTTGGTTTGTGGTGACAGGAGACGCCACATGATGTTGCAGACCGTGCTCCGGTTCACCGGTGTTCTGGCGGGTTTCCGAGTGTTATCCAAGTCCAGCACCTCGCTCCTCACTTTCACGACGCTTATTAAATTCAGCTTGACCGCCATAGAAAGTGCCATTAGGCCACGCTTTCTGCAGGAATCTTTTTAAGATGCGCTCATTTTCAATTTGGCCATTTAATTTCGCCGCACTAATTAGAACAAAAACCAATTTTGTTCACGTCACGGCAAAAAAGAGGCGTTAACAGCGCTTGAACAAAACGTAGTGGCAAACGTAAGCATTTTTCGCGATTGGTAGAAACCGAATTTGAAACGGCCACACACAAAAATAGCTTAGCGTATTTTTTTATATAGAGTTTTTCATTTCGCGGCCGTTTTCGTACCCATGGACAGCGCCCTTTAAGATCAATTAATATGCACTTTGATTTAACTCAAAACTTATTTAATTACCAAATTTTCTTTGCGCCATTTATAAGAATTAGCCTGGGACTTCGAACTTGAAAATTACAAGTGGTCTCATGTTTTAGGCAGATGGTAGATTCATTTCAATACAAGTGATATCTTAGACGCTTTGCCAACAGGTTGTGCAATGGCTCAACCGTTAGAGAGATGACATTCCAATTGTGTTCAGACCAAGGGCCCCGAATTCGAATCCCCGCTGGGTAAAATAATTTTATATACAATTTAATATAACTTGTTGTAACGAACGACCTTGGACTTAGGAAAATTCTTAGTCCCATTCTGTATGGTCTGGAATGTCCACATTTGATTAATCCCCACAATGTCCGAGATAAGGCAAGTAATTGCAGTCAGAGATGGCAAGTAATAAAATCGAACAGCACCTGCAGGGGAACGATAGTTATTGGTAAATACATAAGTTTAATTACTAAAAATTCTTCTTGAAAACCATAGCTTTGGAGGAAATGCTTGACTGTCAAACTGGCGAAAATTTGAAGAATGCAGTTGTTCCCATTTGAAGTGTTTTGGAATTGAAAGATCTCAAAAATATACAACTGCACTAGTGGCAACAATGCAAGCTTGTTTAAAATGTATATTAACCGGTTCAAAACAGGTAACAGAAACGATTATTTTGTAAACGAATTGCAACCGGACCTATATAAAAACAGATAACCGGCTCGAACTGTGAAATGTAGCTTGTTGAAAAATGTGTATTTTTAGAACTTCAGCCTAAAAGCAGGCAAAAATAGTATTGCATACTAATTGCTTTATCCCTAAGCAAATCAGCTGATCACGAAGACTAACATTCTAGTGTAAATTCGAAAGGAATATGCAACTTTCTCCGTAGCCCTGTGAGTAGTTATCCTGGTGTCGACATGGCGTCGTATAGGCCTGTTCCATTTTTAGTGGTCGACAGTAGTTGAAACTGTTAAGCGCGAGTGCACTACAAAGCAGCATCAGCAGACAAACACCAAGGAAAAGATTCAACAGGTTGAAATGCCTAACCATTTATTATTTCTACCGGCGCCAAATTCATGAGGGTGAGTCTCGAGCTGAGCTTCGCTAGGGATTAGAAGTTCAATTTTTTTTCTCTCGCAAACCTATATTGTTGTTGTTCATAGGCAATATGAATTTGACAAAAGGCTGTTCTGAGCCACAGCTGTTTGGCTGCCTCGAATTTGCATTGAGCGAGATACACGTTTATTTTATTTACCTGCCATATCTTTTAAATATTAAAATGGCATATTCTTACGTTCATAACAAAACCTAAGTGGAATTGAGATCAGACCTGTATAATGAAATGTGATTCAAGTTAAGCTCGGAATAAGTTTCATAATGTCTAGGTTGAATTTGTCTCTGAATATATTGTTGGTTAAAATGACTTCTTGTTTAAGCGTTCTTTCGATGGGGCCATGCGATATAGCGAAGGAATCTTATATCATTTTTCTCCATAAAAAAGGTAATAAGTCGGATGTTGAGAATTATATATATACATGGATTTGTGAAGCGTCGATCTACTACCACTAACTTAGTGATCAAAGGGTTCTTTGGTAAGATGCAAACTGACGTCATTTATACTGATTTTAGTAAAGCTTTTGATTCTGTTAATCACTCCTTGTTGCTTCATAAACTGAGTTTAATTGGTTTCCCAAGTAACCTTCTTAGTTGGATCTCTGATTACCTAAGTTCTAGAACACAAAAAGTTCTATTTTGTAATTCATACTCGAAACTAATCCAGGTTACCTCTAGGGTACCCCAAGGTAGTCACTTGGGTCCATTGCTTTTTACTCTCTTCATAAATGATCTTCCGTCGGTCTTGACTCACTCTCGTGTGCTTATGTACGCCGATGATGTGAAACTATGTTTAACATATAACGAATTGGTTTCCCGCTATAATTTGCAAGCTGACTTGGATGCATTTCAGTCTTGGTGTAAAGATAATCTATTAAACCTTAACAGTTCCAAGTGTAAGGTTATGACATTTAACAGGAGCTTGCCACAATTCTCCACTTATATGCTTGATAATGTTCCACTTGAGTGCTTAAATAATTCAGCCAATGAGGTAAATGATCTTGGGGTTATTCTTTATCACCGACTTAAATTTGACTCTCATGTTACTGCTACTGCTTGTAGGGCCAGGAGTGTTCTTGGGTTTATTAAGCGCTGGTCGAAGGAATTTTATGATCCCTATACGACGAGGATTTTGTACACTTCTCTTGTCCGTCCGATTCTCGAGTACGGATCATGCGTGTGGTCTCCGCAATATTCGACCCATCAAGATAGAATTGAATCTGTGCAAATACAGTTTTTATTGTTTGCTCTTCGTGGTTTGGGCTGGAATCCTGAGGTCCGTTTACCATCGTACTCTAGTAGACTTCTTTTGATTAACCTTCCCTCCCTTATTAACCGTAGAGTTATGCTTGGCGTAATCTTTATACATAGACTAATTAGTGGTGAAATCGACTCAACTGAGTTGGTTGGCCAAATTAACCTTAACGTTCCTATTAGACCGACTTGTAATTTTATCCCCCTATCACTACATCGTTGTAATACTAACTATGCCTAGCATGAATCGTTTTGTGTTCTCTGTGCTGATTACAATAAACTCTACCGAATAATTAACACTGAAGTTTCTCTTCTTACTATACAAATTTCTATTTCAACTTACTTAGCCCGTAGCTAACATTACTTTATGTTCTTCCTTCGCGATTTCGTGTCACACGTTAGTGGCTGCGCCTCTCGGTCGGTTGGGAGGGAGGTGGGCTGCTATTTTGCCTGGGGTTCGCGCGTAACAAGCTTTGGCTTGGTGTCGCATGGGCCACATGAACGTACTGCGCATTGTACGTCAACGTCCATATATAACCGGGGGAATTTATCCTCCTTTAAGGGCGGTATCTACGGGTCGCCAAAACATTTCTTGTGAAAAAGTTGGTGTTCCGCAGATTCTTAACAGAGTCTGCTAAGCCTATGTTAATAACACGATAACACAATTAACTTTGTCGATAAACGTTTCAAAGAAACCTTGCCCTGCTCTGGCGCTGTTAAATATGCCCGCGAACTTATAAACAACAACACCTTGCAGGATTATGAATATAACATATTTGATGTGCTATTTTAATATATTTTTATTATTAAATGAAATTAATAATAAATTAATTCTTTTCATTATGACTTTTGACAATCTGCAGTATTAGCGCAGTGAACGTTGGTAGCTGCCTCTTCAAACATTTTCCTTAAAATTGTGTCTGGCACAATCAATGGCATTAAATGCAGTTTGATGTCGTCCCGAGCAGCGGCACTTAACGAACACCTCGCACTTGGCTGCCACGGCAAAGATATCGTTCATCTCGATTGGAAAGTAATTCGCGCATTTCTGGCGATTTGCCTCCGTAAAGTTGGTCAGGTCAGCACGATGATCTTCTGGATGTACTGCTGTAGCATATGTGACTTGGCGGCGTATATAGCTCCGCTGAACTGGAAAATGGTATTGGGCAGCGGTCCCTGAGTGGGAATAGTCGGGGCACCGTCAGGGAAACGTTAAGAAATGGAATTGATTTATAAAGTTGAAGTTTGGTTCGCCCATTTCTTACCTTGATATAGTTGGCATTGATGTAGGGCACATCCTCGTTGCCCGATCCGCTTTTGCTCGGTCACCTTCAAGGGGTCATTTAAGGCTGCACTATCCGCTATACTACTGCTTGATAGGAGGCCAGCAGTTCGCTGTCCACTGAACTGGGAGCGGGCATTTGGTTTGTGGCCGTTTTACTGTCGCGATCATTGAGCACCGGCGGCTGTTCAATGATTTTCCTTTTGGTCTGATAGCTGTGATCGAAGACATAGTTGAGGCGATTGAGGGGACTGGAGTGTGAAGTGTTTGAATGCTGGCCAAATATATTAGCTTAAAATCGCATGTGGTTTGTGGTGACAGGAGACGCCACATGTTGCAGACCGTGCTCCGTTCCGCCGGTGTTCTCTGGCGGGTTTCCGAGTGTTTCTTATCCGGCAAGTGCCGCACCTCGCTCCTCACTTTCACGGCGTTTATTAAATTCAGCTTGCCCGCCATAGAAAGGGCCATTAGGCGACACTTTCTGTAGGAATCTTTTTTAGATGCGCTCATTTTCAATTTGGCCTTACAATTTGGCCGCACAAATTAGAAATTGGCCGTCACGGCAAAAAAGAGACGTTAACAGCACTTGAAGCAGATGTTAACTTTGAACACAACGTAGTGGCAAACTTAAGCATTTTTCGCGATTGGTAGAAACCGAATATGAAACGGCTACACGAAAAAATTGCTTGGCGTATTTTTTTATATAGAGTTTTTTATTTCGTCAGTAGTGGTCACACCGTCAGTAGTGCCTCATATCTTTGTGTCTGAGTGCATTATGTGTGTATAGGGCTATTCGTTCTATCAGCTTTTCACACTTTCTTGTTCCTTGTTTGATCTGCAAATCTTGCCTGTTCTCACGCACGTGAATAAATATAGAAATAATTTTATTTGAGTAAGAGCGTTGACCCGTCCGAATTACTTCGAACCACCCCATTTCTTGCAGACGAGACGGAAGACGGAGGTCAAACCCACCAACTGCTCAGCAAGAATAAGATTCGATGTCGCACACATTTGTTTAAAGAAGAACCGCACGCGAACAGAATGACAATAGTAGCCATTCGCTGCGTCATGTGTGAATCAGGAGCCCTTTCGATTTCGTAACAGCACTGTATATGGGCATTTCCAAAAAAAGGTCTACCGAGGACAAAAATATAAAAGTGGTTAAAAACACTGAGATTTATCAAATTTTTATGGGGAAGCAGTCAAATTGAACAAATGTAAGCTAATCTCACATTTATTTATAAGCCATTTCCCAATATTCGGTTTTACTGCTGCGCTAGAACAGTATTTCTAATTTTAACATTAATATTGCTTGTTTTTTTCCTGTATAGATGCCTATAGATTTCTTTTACTTTTGCTCCCTAAAATCTTTCTGAGGGTTTAAATGGTCAAAATAATACAATATAATAAATAATATAAATAATCTATAAACTTTCAATTTTACCTTCGCATTATAATGGAAACCATATAAATATAATGATGGAAATATTGTCACGTTCGACATGTCACGTATCGACAGAAATAAAAATTTATTAATAAAAAGTACAGAAGATTTCCAAATTAAATAAAAATCATTTCGAAGAACTATTCATTCATAAGATATTAAAACTATTTGGGCTCAGTGATTGTGTCAGGTTTCGCTAAACTTTGTCTTTATCAGCGGTGTTGTGACGACCCAAAAGTTCAGGTCGCCACAACCGAAGCTTCCTTTACGTAATTTTCATTAAAATAGGCACTGGAGCCCAAAACCTCGTAATCTAATCTATTAATTTATGTTAGGTAGTGTCAACGCGGCAGAGGAGATGTCCGTGTCATCACGGCACATGCAAGGGAACGCATACATACTCTTAAACCATGTCGGAAACTGCGCAGTACTCTCGCTCACACACGCAATCGTCGCCGCCAGCAATTGCGCAGAAGCCAAACTAGGTTAAGTCGATCGGACGAGCAGCAGCGAGTCGCACATCCATACTCACGCACTCAGTATAACTGCGCGACAAATGCACGGGGCGACAAGCTAACGGTACCCATCAAAAACATGATAAGAGGACACACAGGCAGAGAGCAAGAACGGGCGCTGTCGCTACCAGGAAACCAACGGGATCAACGGCATCCACCAAAGCGGAGAGAGAGGCCTACATTCACTCGCCGAGCATCGACGTCAACGGAGCAGTGAGAGGAAATGAGAGCGGGCTTGGCGTTTGGGAGAAGAGCGCGGCGCTGGTGTAATGTCGACGTTGGCGTAGGTCGGTCCAAGGGCAGAAACATGCGAAATTTCTGGACAGTCAGTTTTCGGCGCGGAGACGTGACAGTCAGTTTTCGGCGTGGAGACGGTACAGTCAGATTACGGAGGGCAGACGCGAGAGATGAGTTTTCGGAGGGCAGACGAGTAGGGAGTCAATTTTTCGGAGGTGAGGGGAGAGTCGATATTTGGTACAGCAAGCGAGGAGTCGGAAATGAAGTAAACGCTTAGTAAGTTCGTACGGCGTGGATGCCGGTAGATATAAGCAAGAAAAGACACTGTGTTCAACATTAGATTAGGGCTGGTGCAGTTAAGTTGGTTAATGAAAACAAAAATTTCAATTAAAATTTTGAAGTCAAAAGAATATCGTGCGTGGTATGTAAATGTTTTTGGTACATTTTCAGTGTCGTAACAGAAGACGAAGGTGAGTTCGTTGATTGTAGAGAGTCCCTGAGAACCTTTAGGTCGTTTTCTAGACGCGTTGGGCACTAACCGCGTGTTCTGTCCCACCCTCGAGAATCTTTAAGCCCTTAGTAAGACACGTGAGGCAATAACCGCGTGTTCTGCCCCATCCCTAAGTGACTTTGGGGTATTAGTGAAACACGTAGGGTATTAACCGCGTGTCCTGTCCCTTCCTTGATTGTCTTTAGGCCAGTCTAGGGTCACGCTGGGTACAAGCCGCGTACTCTGTCCCGCCCCTGAGGCTATTAGTAAGACACGTTGGGTATTTGCCAGGGAGTCAGCTAGTGGCGTCGGGTACTAAACAAGTGTTAGGCCATATCCTCGATATCGTTGAGTTAGGAATCAGTCGTACTGGACACTAACCGTGTGTTCAGTTAGTCAGAGTGTTCTAAGTAGAGTAGGGTCCCCTTTCTTAGTAGTCCGTTGGCCGGAATCAGTCACGTCAGGCACCAACCACGTGATCGATCCCCTTCCAGTCCCACAGTCAGACCGCGGAACCGGCGTCGGGTACTAACCACGTGGTTTCTCAGTCCGTCTATTAGTCTGCACCTCCCACTTTATTAGAGTATATTGTAGTGGCGTGAATTAGATGGTAGAGGATTTTTAGAAGGAGACCAATTCTCCCATCGCCCTATTATTCCCAATAGTCCCCGCAAATTATAAATTTCTTGTAATTGACCTTGGCCAGGCTGAGTTAAAACCCCGGCTGGAAAACTTCGTTACAAGTGGTGCCCGAGCAGGGACCTTGGGGAATTTTTGCTTTCGAAATAGGGACTAACATCCTGCGGATTAAAGCCCCGCGCACAGCCCATAATCTTTAGAAGAGATCAGACTAATAGAAAAGCGTACGATAAGTCCGTTTGGTAACTAACGCGCGACGTAAAACAGTGCACGTGTCGCGTACAGTAACTACGTTAACGGTCTAGTAATCGGAATGACGAAAGTAGACGGCGAACAAGGAGAGCGCGAAAATCAAGAACCCAGGAGTGGGTTCCGGATGGGTATATTGCCTTCGCCGCGGTATATTGCCTTCGCGGAGGCTAATCACGCTCGCCGAGGAGTTTGAATTCGGCCCTGATGGGAAGGTCGAGGATATGCGGCGGTAGCTTGCCGAGATGATCAAACACGGAAAATTCGAACAAGACGTATGGACTGCTTTAGCAAGTCACGTGTGCCAATACGAACCGAGATCCAAACAACCACAGAAGTCGCCTTGTAGGGGAGGTCAATCGGAGGCCCCGAGATCCCTCACCGTCCCGGGTCCAGATGAGACCGCACGACCACCCACCCCCGCACAGTCAGAACTGAAAGATGCGAGCGGCGGCACACACCAGTTTCAAGACTCCCGGTATGTACTTGGTGTAAACACTTCTCAGACAGAAAAGAGTTTAGAAAAGGAGACTTAAGATACAAATTTTGGGGCGCTGACCATGTATGCTACCGTTGCGGAGTGGGTTCGAAAATGGGGTATTCGATATGATGGTCATACCGATCCGCTGGTTTTCGTCGAAGAAATTGAGGAACGTGCCATACTCTTTGTCACGGACGATGATCGAACTGCTCACCGAGAGAGCCGCCCAAATGGTTTTCGACTAGTGGATTACAGGCCGTACCGTGGGAGCAATTCCGACAGGAGTTCTTAGAATTCTTTTTGCCCCCGAGATATTACACTAGACTAGAAGACGAAATTCGGGCACGCTCGCAGAGGAAGGGGGAAAGCTTCAAAGATTTCGTCCTCGAGCTAAGGGTACACATGCGACACGCCGGTTACACTCCCGCCCAAGAATTAGAACGAATATACGAGAATATACTGCCAGAATATCAGTTATGTTTAAGGAGGTCCCATTTTACTACGCTTGAGCAGCTTATCCAGATGGCAGTCGAGTTCGAAAGTATACAGGTGTCCGTCAGTCCAATCGCTCACCGTCGTCCCTTTCGCCCGCACCCAGCCAGATTCAGCCGACGGCAAGGCCCGCGACGCCGGGTAACCCTAATAATCCTTTTACGGCTCGGTCGAACACGAGCAACGATGCGGCTATCCAAAAGGACCCAGTGGCCAACTGCATGATCTTCCAGGAGAGAGGCGGGGGTGAGAGCAATCGGCATGAGGGCATCCGGCACAATCGAATGTTGTCGGAGACCAAATGCGGGAAACGAGCAGCGACCCAGCCAGACACGGGAAACGGAGGGGACGCCAGCCACGTAGACCCGACCCCAAGCATACCATTAAGAGTAAAAGATGGGCGGATCATCGCTATGATCGCGCTCGAGGGAGTTACGGTCGCAGCGACCATAGATACCGGAGCCATTCGGAGCTTCGTGAGCGAAGATTTTATTCAGCAGTTAAATGGTCCGAGTAAGAGGGAGGTGAGTACCGGGATTAGGCTGGCAGATGGTACCCGACGAGGTATTACGCAGGTTGTACTGGCTAACATTACCAGCTCAAGAAAAGGTCTATCCAGTTGCCGTTTTTGGTCATGTCGTCAATGTTAGACAGCGTAATTTTAGGTTTGGATTTTCTTTGTGCTATTGAAACCACAGTTCTATGTGGCGATGTGCGAGTGCACCTCCGCGGGGTAGTAATCGACCCTCCCGACGTATTGGACGTAGATGTCGCTAGTAATGTACATTCACCTTTAGCTCCACTGTCGAGTAAAAGGTGAATCGAGCAAGGTGCAACCAGGCGAGGCAACCGCCTGTACAGAATCCAACCCAGTAATAAACGATCCGCCACGAGAGAGACCTAGTTCAAACACACCTGTCCTGTCTTCCGTCGTACACAGTCCAGTCGAAGAACAGTGTAAACCCGAATCGTTAATGGCCGTCGTAGGTACTAACTCGAGCAAAGTCCATACATTCGACGGGGATACTCTGAACAACGACAGGCCTCCAGAGACGGTAAGACCAATACGAGAATTTTTGAAGGCAGAGTTGCCCAAGTGCGCTGAACGTGTAATCACCATGAAAGACGACCGCCCTAAAAACCCCGCTATGCAGAGTAACATAGACGCCCAGCTAGACGAACTGTTGGAACAAGGCCAAATCGAGCCCTCACGGAGGCCATACAGCTCCCCTATTACCGTCGTGAGCAAGAAGAAAGCCGGTATTGAATAACCAACACCATCTGTCAAAGCTGTCGAGGGATTCGCCCGTCGGAGGGTGACAACAGCACAGCGGAAGGCGAGACAGAAGACGGAGGGACCCGGGGGTAACCACGAGCCAGTAAAATAATTGCCACCTATCACTTAAGCCTAAATTAACCCAGATTGTAACCTTATAATAAGATAAGAGCACGTAGACTGCACCAGTAGACAGGGTTTTTGAATATATCGCCCCACATAATGTTTTCGCTTCGTCTGGCAAACTTACTCTTATCAAAAATATGATAAGAGGACACACAGACACAAACACAGCGACGGCTACATTTGCGCCGCGGCCGAAAGCAGAGAGCAAGAACGGGCGCTGTCGCTACCAGGAAACCAACGGGATCAACGGCATCCACCAAAGCGGAGAGAGAGGCCTACATACACACGCCGAGCATTCGGCGTGAAGACGGTACAATCAGATTACGGAGGGCAGACGCGAGAGATGAGTTTTCGTAGGGCAGACGAGTAGGGAGTTAGTTTTTCGGAGGTGAGGGGAGAGTCGATCTTTGGTTCAGCAAGCGAGGAGTCGGAAATGAAGTAAACGCTTAGTAAGTTCGTACGACGTGGATGCCGGTAGATATAAGCAAGGAAAAGACACTGTGTTCAACATTAGATTAGGGCTGGTGCAGTTAAGTTGGTTAATGAAAACAAAAATTTCAATTAAAATTTTGAAGTCAAAAGAATATAGTGCGTGGTAAGTAAATATTTTTGGTACATTTTCAGTGTCGTAACAGAAGACGAAGGTGAGTTCGTTGATTGTAGAGAGTCCCTGAGAACCTTTAGGTCGTTTTCTAGACGCGTTGGGCACTAACCGCGTGGTCTGTCCCACCCTTGACAATCTTTAGGCCCTTAGTAAGACACGTGAGGCACTAACCGCGTGTTCTGTCCCACCCTTGAGAATCTTTAAGCCCTCAGTAAGATACGTGAGGCACTAACCGCGTGTTCTGTCCCACCCCTGAGTGACTTTAGGGTATTAGTGAGACACGTTGGGTACTAACAGCGTGGTCTATCCCACCTTAGGGCGTCTTTAGGATATTAGTGAAACACGTAGGGTATTAACCGCGTGTCCTGTCCCTGCCTTGATCGTCTTTAGGCCAGTCTAGGGTCACGCTGGGTACAAACCGCGTAATCTGTCCCGCCCCCGAAAACCTTTAGGCTATTAATAAGACACGTTGGGTATTGTCCAGGCAGTCAGCTAGTAGCGTCGGGCACTAAACAAGTGTTAGGCCATATCCTCGATATCGTTGAGTTAGGAATCAGTCGTACTGGACACTAACCGTGTGTTCAGTTAGTCAGAGTGTTCTAACTAGAGTAGGGCCCCTTTCTTAGTAGTCCGTAGGCCGGAATCAGTCACGTCAGGCACCAACCACGTGATCGATCCCCTTCCAGTCCCACAGTCAGACCGCGGAACCGCGTCGGGTACTAACCATGTGGTTTCTCAGTCCGTCTAATAGTCTGCACCTCCCACTTTATTAGAGTATATTGTAGTGGCGTGAAATAGATGGTAGAGGATTTTTAGAAGGAGACCAATTCTCCCATCGCCCTATTATTCCCAATAGTCCCCGCGAATTACAAATTTCTTGTAATTGACCTTGGCCAGGCTGAGTTAAAACCCCGGCATTTTAAAATTATAATTTAAATTTATATATATTCGTATCATATTCTCCAAAAATAAAATGCGAAATTTAAAAATGTGTTCACGAGTGGCGCCATGAAGTATAACTTGCCTGCCCTTAGTCAGCTGGCTGTCACATAGAGGGCGTCACAACCTGTAGATGGCGCCACGTGAGGTGTTTGCAGCATATCCAGAAACAAATTGTTTTGATTTCCAAAACTAATTGTACTTGTTAAAATTGTTTGGGTGGTGAATTTTGCTAAATCTCCTAACAAATCACGAGAGATTTGAAACCAACCGAAAGAGATTTCTGTGACACCGAGAATTGGTTTTGGGGGTGAATTTGGTGGGAAGAGATTTCTGGGACACCGCTGTATATAGC
This sequence comes from Lordiphosa magnipectinata, assembly GCA_037044535.1. Classification (NCBI taxonomy): domain Eukaryota; kingdom Metazoa; phylum Arthropoda; class Insecta; order Diptera; family Drosophilidae; genus Lordiphosa; species Lordiphosa magnipectinata. The sequence continues at coordinate 377,312 of JBAMBO010004526.1, read as the reverse complement.
TGCACCCGAAAACAACTTCTGTTTTTGTCACGTTCGAATCCCTTCCTATTTTACCATTATTTTGGAAACCGAATTTCACTTGATATACATTTTAGCACTAACTTAAGTGCTTGCTAAGAGCTATATTATAAAGTAAAAAACGAATTTTAAATTTGTTTTGCCTTTTTTTAAATTTTTAATGTGTACGACGGTCACGCTCGACCTAATAGAAATGCCCATATGCTAGATGAGATGATGACGATACGAGCCGAGTGCGGACGGCCTTAGTTTCGAAGTAGAATTTAGTGTGTGAATCTACCGGTTGTTGGCAACCGAAATTAGGGTATCCAACTGAATCCACAACCATTACCGTTAACCGGTATAACCGAATCAAACCGTAACAGAAATAAATATTTAAAGTGACCGTAACTTTAACCGAAATGGATTTTATTTTTCGGTTTCATTTTGGTTTTTAAAATATTATGAGACATAAAATATGTGTAATATATCACTATCGATTGTCGAAGTGCCCATCAACAGCAAAACACATGAACATGCATACATTCAAGGTTTCGGCAGCAGCAGAGACATCGGCAGAATTTCAGCGAAAAAGCTCGCATTTCGCTGCTTCGGCCTCTTAAGAACTTAATGCCGCGCCAAAAAACAAATCTGTATTGGAAATGTTTTACATAATAATTTTTATTTTTAATTTCGCTGCTTTGTATTTTTGCGAATATGTATGTATGGATGTGTGCTTGTATAATGTAAAACTTTCATTTTTCTTGGCAGTGATTTGTTAAAATATTGAGTTCTAATACCAATATACTCAAAGAAAATTCCAATAAATACCAAGAACAATATCAGTTATCGAAAGTAGTGTTAGCAGTTCCTTGTACTCAAGTAAATTTCGATCGACTATTTTCTGGTGCAAAATGTATAATGAATCCATTTCTAATCAAATTGGCCGCAAAAGCTTTTAAAGTTTTTGCGTCCAATTTTATTGAATCATATGTTGTTTTCTTTTTTTTCTGTTTAATGACCGTAACCGTAGCCGAAACTGATATTTCTTTCTGGTTCCCTAATCCCCTCTAATCCCTGATCGAAATCAATATTCATATTTGGTTCAAGTCAGCTTTCTTACTGTACCAGAGGTACACAGAGTTTAATGAGATTGTGCAAATGAATGTAACAGCCAGAAGGAAGCATCTCCATCCCTATAAAGCAGGGACCGTAACGGTTATAGTTTTTCAAATAAAAATTGAGCCAGCACAATCAAAAACTTTGACTAAAAATTGTTAACTAAAAAATAATTTATTAATTTTGATCAATTTTGAAAAATAATAAAAAACTCTCTTACTTTTTATTTAAATAAAAAAATAGTAAAATAATAATTAAATTATAGTTTTTATTAAAAAATCATAATTTAATTCATATTTTTAATTTTAGTTATATTTTTTTGTATGTGGGGTTTAGTGACCTGTTTTTTGATTTTAGTCAATGTTACAACTGGCTAGCTCAAGGTCTTTGGTTGATTATAAATCTTCATAACCAACACAAATCAACAGATATTAATTACAACATTTTGGAATAGCAATTGGGTATGTCCGTACAACGATCGCTGTTTCGAGAATAACCAAATTCTCTCATCAGCGGAATTGTTTTGCTGTTCACACTTCAAGCAAACATCCAGTTAGTATTTAACTCTGCAGGCGGCGAAAAAAGACATAGGCTATCCGTCCAATGATCCTCCTTAGCACAACAATTCCGCCTGATGAGAGAATTTGGTTATTCTCGAAACAGCGGTCGTTGTACGGACATACCCAATTGCTATTCCAAAATGTTGTAATTAATATCTGTTGATTTGTGTTGGTTATGAAGATTTATAATCAACCAAAGACCTTGAGCTAGCCAGTTGTAACATTGGTTATATATAAGCCCGTTACTCGTAGAGTAAAAGGGTATACTAAAGTCGTGCAAGTGTATGTAACAGGCAAAAGGAATCATTTCCGACTATATAAAGTATATATATTCTTGATCAGCATCAACAGCCGAGTCGATATAGCCATGTCCGTCTGTCCGTCCGTCCGTCTGTCTGTATGAACACCTAGATCTCAGAGACTAGAAGAGCTAGAGCAACCATCAAGATCGGATGATAAATAGCCGAGTTAAGAAAATGTTGCATACTTTTCGGCTGTCCCACCTCTGGCACACAGGAAGGCTATTAAAAATTTCTTTCCATGAGTAACGGGTATATCGAAGTCGATTAGAGCCGACTATAACTTACGCTCTCGTTTTTTTTATAATAAACATATACAAATGTATAAAACGCTAGGCACGGCGTTGTTGTTGAAACTAAAAAGAGATTTATTTATAGCAACAAAAAACCCCGATTTGAAAGAAATTCTTGAGTCAGACTTATTGGTCACTGTGTTAGCAATGGAGCGGAAATCTCTCTATCTAACATTGTAAAACCATTTGGGAATACACACAAAAGCCACTGACAGCGCAGCTCTGGCTCGTTGTGCCTGTTTTTACTACAGGTACAGACCGCTGATGATTTGGTAGAGATACCAATGAAACAGCTGTTCGGTCCGCTAGCCTCCTTTTTGGTGTGGAGTGCTACTGTTTTAAAGTTATGTGCACACATAACGAGACCTAGAGCCAGCAAAATCTTGAAGGTTTGATTATCTTAAAGGTCATTAAAACATACACAAATATATTTTATTATAAAAATTGAAAATAAAAATTTAATGTAAGTATCTTAGGAACAGGTTAGTGTACTACCAAAATTAAACAAATTAACCTTTCATATGATACATTACATTTCCTGAAAGGACCACATGGATGCCTTAAGTCAGTTCTTTCAGGACATGTAGTGTATCTTTCATAAGGTATTGAGCTACACATCGGGAATGTTTTTAAATTTTGGTAGTGCACAACACGATATTAAAATATTCACATTAAAAAAATTATTTTTAAATTTTTATAAAAATTTAAAATAAGAGTTTAGTTATGATTTATAAATAAAAATTAAAATTGTATTGTTATAATTATATAATATTATATATTATACTAGCGGAAGCGGCGGGACTTAGTCCGCGTCCAGGATTTTAAGAAATTGTAACGAAGTTTTCCAGCCGTGGTTTTAACTCAGCCTGGCCAAGGTCAATTACAAGAAATTTGTAATTCGTGGGGACTATTGGAAATGATAGGGTGATGGGAGAATTGGTTTTCTTCTAAAAATCCTCTACCAACTATTTCACGCCACTACAATATACTCTAGTAAAGTGGTATGTGTGGACTAATAGGCAGACTGAGAAGCCACGTGGTTAGTACCCGACGCTGTTCCTCGGTCTGACTGTGGAACTGGAAGGGGATCGATCACGTGGTTGGTGCCTGACGTGACTGATTCCGGCCAACGGACTACTAAGAAAGGGGACCCTACTCTACTTATAACACTCTGACTAACTGAACACACGGTTAGTGTCCAGTACGACTGATTCCTAACTCAACGATATCGAGGATATGACCTAACACTTGGTTAGTGCCCGACGAATGTGTCTTACTAATAGCCTAAAGGTTCTCAGGGGCGGGACAGAACACGCGGTTAGTACCCTGCGTGACTCTAGACTGGCCTAAAGACTCCCTAACGGGGTGACAGACCACGCGGTTAGTGCCTCAAGTGTCCTCCTAAGGGCCTAAAGATTCTCAAGGGGGCGGGACAGAACTCGCGGTTAGTAACCAGCGCGTCTTGAAAAAGACCTAAAGACTCTCGGAGGAGGGGGCTCACCTTCTCTCTTGTTATGACACTGAAAATGTCCCACTAATAAACAACTAGCACGCACGATAATCTTTAGCATTAATAGTTTAAATAACAATTTTTATCTCTATTAATCTACGGAACTGCGCCAGCCCTAATCTAACGTTTAATACAGTTTCTTCTTTTAGCTATTTACCGGCATCTACGTCGTACGGATTTACTTTCTGTGTTTTCACTTTCGACTGCTGACTTCTCGTACTCAAGATCGACTGTCTCCGCACCTTCAAAAAACTGACTCCCTACTCGTCTGCCCGCCGAAATCTGACTGTCCCGTCTCCACGCCGTAAGCTGACTGTCCAGCATTTTGGCAAGGACCTCGCCCTCTAACCGACCTACGCCAACGTTGGCATTCTCTGGCCCGTTATCCTCGATCGTTCACACCACACGCAGACTTATTCTTTTTCGCCGCTCTTTAGATGTCGATGCTCAGCCAATCTATACCCGCCTGTTTCTCTCGGGGTCCCGTTGCTTCTCTCAACTGCGTCGACCAAACGGCATTCTCGCGTTTGACTACTGCGCAATTCCACTTTTTTCGGCACGGTGTGTGACTACTGCGCAGACGCCAACAGAGACGGGAGTGTATGTGTGAGCGAGGGGACTGCTCGTGCGACGCTGCCGCGCAAAAGTTGACGGCGATGAGTGTGTGTGTATGGTGCGTGTGGGTGAGTGTGGGTGGGGTACGCGCTGCAACTGCGCCATTGTTGGCGACGATGGACGTTCCGTTAAGGGTTCCGTTAGGTCGTTGCCGCCGCTGTATCAATGGCTTCGTGTTTGGCGCGCAAAAGCCCTGTGTGTGTGGGCTACTGCACATATGACGACAAAGACGGGTGCGCGTGTGTATGAGCGAGAGGGCGGGATGTGGTTCACGATTGTGCCGGGGTGACACGGGCAACGCCTCTGCCGCGATGACACTACCTAACTTGACTGAATGACTGTATGACACTACCTAACTTGACTGAATGTGTGCTATGTGATTTTGGGGCTCCAGTGCATTTTAATGTAAATTACGTAAAGGAAGCTTCGATTGTGGCGACCTGAACTTTTGGGTCGTTACAAAATTTTTAATATTGTGCTGTTGAATATTAATATGATTGGCTTCATTTTATCTTGTAGACAGTTTCGAGTTCACATCGTGGTAAATGCAGTGGCCTGTACACATGTTAAATTTTATCCCATCCCGTGCTAAGGGTCCAAATTTTCTAGGCGCTCGGAAACTCCAGAATTATATATTAATCCCTTCCTGTCAAGTGGATGCAGAAAATGTACCTGTCCCGCACGACTACACTGTGAACTTCGAGTCTAGCAATATTTCCGCCCCGTGCCCATTTCTAGTAAATATATAAATATTGTGCACTTCACAGCAGCATCAGCACTGCTAGTCCATAATTGGGAACGTATAGCATCTTAAGTCTTTCCCGAAATTTAAAGAGGCAATATTTTTTGATAAACCTTCGACATAAGTCACGTCCCGTTGAGCCAAGATCAAAACAAAAAAAGACAGTGCGTCATGGCAAAATTTGCTCATGCATATATGTATGTATATGTATGTAAATTTTTTTTTTTGCTCTCGCGCTCACTGTCCGAGTAAACGCGCTTAGCTGAAAATGTTGACTGAGCGCCATACCTGTTAGTTGTAGTTGTCTTTGTGACTTTTGCGTTTCCTGTCGTGCTCACTCTCTGGCTCTCTAAGCAAAAGCGTTCAGTTCAGAATGTTATCGTTGTATCATGCGCTCACTCTCTCACTCTAACGCTCACTCTCTCACTCCTCTCCCGCTCTTAACAAAAGCGAATAGTCTGCAACATGGTAAATGCTAGAAGCGAAAGTTAATGCATTAGCAGAGACAAACAAATGTTCTGCGTCTCTTTCTATCTCACAGGCACACATCTAATTTTTTATACCCTTGCAAAGGGTATTGTAATTTTGTCCAGAAGTTTGCAACGCATAGAAATATTTATTTCCGACCCCATAAACTATATATATTCTTAATCACGGCTGAGTTGATTGTGCTTTGTCCGTCCGTCTGTCTGTCTGTCTGTCCGTCTGTCTGTCCGTCTGTTTTTACGCAAACTAGTCTCTCAGTTTTAAAGCAATCGAGCTTAAATTTTGCACAGAGTCTTCTTTTTACTGCACGCTGTTAATATGTCGGAACCGACCAGATATCCGACTATATCTTATAGCTGTCATAGAAACCATCGGTCGAAAAATGGGTCTTAGTGTGAAAAACTTTTTTGTTTTCAATGTTAGCATCCTTAAACTCAACCATTATTAATATTATAGGCTTTCAAAGAGATTTGCAAACTTTGGTCAAAATCGGAAGACTATGTCTTACAGCTGCCATAGGACCGATCGGTCGGAATATGGGTCTTAGGGAAAAAAACTTTTTTGTTTTCAAGTAAATCGTTCTTAAGGTTGGTGATTCTTAATATTAAACGCTTTCAAACTAATTTGAAAAAGTTCATCGACATCGGGTGAGTATATCTTGTGGTTGCCATAGGACCGATCGGTCGAAAATGAGTCTTAGTAAGAAATTTTGTTTTTGTTTTTAATGTTAGCGTCTTTAAACTCACTGATAACTAATTTTATATGCTTTCAAATGGTAGAAATCGGATGACTATATCTTAAGGTTGCCATAGGACCGATCGGTCAGAAAATGTGTCTCAGTGAGAAAAACTTTTTATACCCGTTACTCGTAGAGTAAAAGGGTATACTAAAGTCGTGCAAATGTATGAAACAGGCAGAAAGAATCATTTCCGACCATATAAAGTATATAAATTCTTGATCAGTATCAACAGCCGAGTCGATATAGCCATGTCCGTCTCTCCGTCTGACCGTCTGTCTGTATGAACACCTAGATCTCAGAGACTAGAAGAGCTAGAGCAACCAATTTTGAAATGTAGACTCCTATTGTCTGCACGCAGATCAAGTTTATTTCAAATTTTTGCCACGCCCACCCCCACCCCCACAATAAAAATGTTGAATAACTCCCACAATTTTTGAGATATCGATCTCAAATTTAAAACTTACATTAATATTCGCAACATCTATAAGCCCTCCAATGTTTATCAAGATCGGATGATAAATAGCCGAGTTTAAAAAATGTTAAATACTTTTCGGGAAGGCTATTCAACGTTTCTTTCCGTGAGTAACGGGTATTTCGAAGTCGGTTAGAGCCGACTTTAACTTACGCTCTCGTTTGTTTTAAATTTTATATTTCTTAAACTCGGCGATTTTTTATTTTGATAAGTTTTCAAAAAGATTCGCGAAATGTGGTCGAAATCAGATGTTTATCTGTCGGAAAACGGGTTTTGGTTACACAAATGTTTGATTTTTATGTAATCGTTCTTAAACTCTGACATTTCAAAAACAGCATTTGCAAGGGTATAAAAACTCCGGCACAGACGAAGTTAGCTTGGCCTTCTCGTTTTCGGCATTTTTTGTCAAAATTTTCAAAATTTTCTTTCTTAGTGCGCGCCTGCATAACTAAAACGAGAGCGTAATTTAAAGGCGGCTCTAACCGACTTCGGTATACCCGTTACTCATGGAAACAAATGTTTAATAGCCTTCCTGTGTGCCTGAGGTGAGACAGCCGAAAAGTATGCAACATTTTTTAACTCGGCTATTTATCATCCGATCTTGATGAATATTGGAGGGCTTATAGATGTTGCGAATATAAATGTAAGTTTTAAATTTGAGATCGATATCTCAAAATTGCGGGAGCTATTCAACATTTTTATTGTGGGGGCGGGGGTGGGCGTGGCAAAAATTTGAAATAAACTTGATCTGCGTGCATACAATAGGAGTCTACATTTCAAAATGGGTTGCTCTAGCTCTTCTAGTCTCTGAGATCTAGGTGTTCATACAGACAGACGGACTGACGGACGGACGAACAGACGGACAGACGGACATGGCTATATCGTCTCGGCTGTTGATGCTGATCAAGAATATGGTTGGAAATGATTCCTTCTGCCTGTTACATACATTTGCACGACTTTAGTATACCCTTTTACTGTACGAGTAACGGGTAAGGTCTATGTTAAATCTTAGATCTCTCGGGAAAGCGGTATTGCCTGTGGGTTGATAGTCAGTCAGTCAGACGAGCCTACAGATTTATAAGTATAGATAATTATTTAATAGTTTTTTTTATTTAAATCAAAAATAGAAGTCAAAATGAATATTAATAATAAAATTTAAAGATTAAATTTAATTTTGTTACAGGACTGTATCAGAAATTAGTTTATTTAAGGCTTTCCCATTCATGTAGATGGTTTTTTTCAGGTTTAATTTTTTTAAACCAAACTCTTCTTTGCGATCCCCGCTAAAGTATAATATTCTTGATCAGCATCAGCAACCGAGTCGATATAGCCATGACCGTCTGTCCGAATAAACAAACAGATCTTCAGATCTGTGGAGGCAGATTAAGATATTTTAAATTTTTGCCACCCCATTTGCCTCCCCCGTAAAAGCGTAACAGCTCCCACAGTTTTGTAGTAAGATGGTTCGTAGCTTTAAGACATATTTCGTATTTAGCATTATTTATCGATCGAATAAGGTATTAGTAAAGATGCACGATAGTCAAATTATGAGCACCTGGAAGTTCGCTGAAAAGGACATGCTGAGCTTCATCACTAAAGCACATTTTCAAAAATGTTATCGAATCTTATTGGGAGTCTTTACTTTCTGAAATTCAATGTGTTATTATTAAAATTATTGATGTCAATTTAACGTATAAATTTATTGCAAATCCTATCTATCTGGTGTTTGCACGCCTCAATTAAGTGTTGACTCAACGAGAGAGAGACTCTTGTGAGAGATTGACGTGCTTTGTTTGTGCTCCGTATTTAAAAATTAATTGTGACGTTCAACGTGCCTATAATTTCGCGAATACATCCAAAATCTGTCAATTACTAATACCCACTACCGGTGAGTGCTTTGCTTCCTTGTTGTGCATCTGGGTATTGTTAATTTAATAAAAATAAATATCGCGGCGTCTGTGCTGTGTGTTTTGTTTTTGCTTTGTTTTCGCTCATCTGTTTTTGGCGGTTTTGTTTACTTTTCTGCTGAGAAAGCTTTGAGCTTTTCTATTTGTTACGCCGCTCTTAGAGTGAGATATTAAAACGCGCTTTGATTTCTAATCTCTTTAGTTTTGAGCCCCAGTGGTAAATTTTGATCAATGTCGTGCTGCAAAAAGTCGTGTACTAATAAAGATGCAAATGATTCGGAACAATTCCGGTTTGTTAACTGTTGGTTGTGCGATAATATTATGCACATAAAATGTGCTGCACTAAGTGGACGCGACCTTGATAAAATTTTCTCAACTAAAAAAGATTGTGGTGCGTTAAGGTGGTCCTGCCCTGTATGCACTGTTAAGCAATTTAATTTCTTGCGTATGTCTAATACCGTGAAAAATAAATATAATAAGTTGCATAAAATAACTAAGCAACTCGCAAGTGAGTTTACCTCAAGTTGTAATAGTGCCACCTCCCGATTCTGACAAGTCGACTGATCCCCCTTCATCGTTGCCAGTCTCGCCTCAGTGTCAAGACTTGTCGCCGACCATTTCCCTGTCCGCTTCACCAGCTAGTATGCTTGGTTTGTCTCCATTGCCTCCCTCCCCAAGTCAAGGAGTTATTAATAGTTTTTTAAATAAACCTCCAAATCGTAGACTAGTTAGTTCTCCAATAGTGCCACCTGAACCTGATGAGAGTGCTTCCCTTTCTTCACAGCCTTCCCTTCTTACCGTTATAGCACCACGCAAAACAGTTTTTGTGTCTAGGTTGTCTCCTGAAACTACTTGCGAGAAAATTGCCGCCTATATTGCTAGCAAATCCTCAGCAAGTGTTTCCATTTCAAAGTTTAATTTTGCCCAGCCTCGTGATGTAGCTTCCTTTAACATAAGTGTTCCAGGTGAAGCTTTTCCAATCATATGTGACCCAGAATTTTGGCTGCCAGATATGATTGTTCACGAGTTTAGGCAAAAAAATCGTGTTAGGCCAATGCCCGTCAGCTTGCCCTCAAATGTAGGGTCTAGCTCTAACAGGGTTTCATAAAACTAGTTCTGTCCTTTAGTCCTCTTATAGCCTATCAGAATGTTAGGGGTCTGTTATCAAAACTTACTACCTTGTTCTTGAATAGTGCTTCATTTGAGTTTGACATTATTGCCTTCTCAGAGACGTGGTTAAATCCATCAATCTCTGATTGCGAAATTTTGTCAAATGATTTTTTTATATATCGATATGATCGACCTACTCGAAGAGGTGGTGGTGTACTGATCGCAGTGAAGACTAGCCACCGTTCGGAATTAATTCCACTAAGTCTGCCTGATGGTGTGGAATTCGTAGCCGTAAAAGTTTCTTTTCTTTCCTTCTCGTTATATATTACTTGCTCCTATATCCCTCCTTCTTCCGATATTCAAGTTTATATGAACCATATAACTTGTATAAAAGATGTTTGTGCCCAATTACGAGACATTGACTCATTGGTTGTTGTAGGTGATTTCAATTTACCAAACATCGCCTGGTCATATCTTAATGGGTCCTATCTTGTGCCATCAACACAGCATGACTTTTTATATCATCTGTTTGATATGTCCTTGTCTCAGATAAATTCAATTCCAAACGATCTTAATAAATTGCTGGATCTTGTCTTTGTCGCTGACAGTACTAATGCGGTAGTTTCTAGGTCCGCCCCTCTATCACTGCCCGAAGATATTTACCATCCTACTCTTGAAATCTCTCTTTCAGTTTCTGAGACTACTTCATCAACCTCTAAAATTCCTAATAAACCTCGTCGTTGTTTTCGTAAAGGAAACCTTACATTATTAAATCAACTTATTTGTGCAACAGACTGGTCACCTCTGTTCAATGCGGTTGATTTTGACTTTGCTCTTGCCTTTTTCTACGAATCCCTTAATTCTCTCTTAGATATCTGTGTTCCTTATAGCGTAGCTTCTCCCGCGTCACTTAATCCTCCTTGGTACTGCCCTAGACTTTCTAATTTGAAAAATATTAAGTCTAGATGCTTCAAAAAGTATAAACGATCTGGTTTGGCTGTTGATTTCTCTAAATATTCAATAGCAAAATCCAACTTTACACTTTTTAACTCTGAGTGCTATAAGAATTATCTTGCCCGGTGCAAAATTCAATTTGCAGAGGACCCTAAACAATTCTATAGCTTTGTGAACTCTAAGCGTAGATCTTCATCGCTACCTTCTTCTTTTTTTCTGGGAGACCAAAAGGCTGGCAATGATTCCGCTGCCGTCGACCTATTCGCAGACTTTTTTCAATCAACGTATTCCTCTGTCCACTTTACTAACACTTCTTATCCTTATACCATTCCTTCTTCTAACTCGATTTGTGTTCCCTCAATTAGTGAAAGCTCCCTACTTTCGCATTTAAAATCTCTAAAATCCTCATACTCCCCTGGCCCTGACAACATTCCTAGTTGTGTTCTCAAAGAGTGCTGTAGTTCCTTATGCAAACCTTTGCTTAAGATTTTCAATCTATCACTCGATTCTTCAGTCTTTCCAACTCTTTGGAAAGAGTCCTATATCATTCCTCTTCATAAAAAAGGTGGAAAATCTGATATTTCCAATTACAGAGGCATAGCTAAGCTCTCCGCTATTCCTAAATTATTTGAAGAGATTATAACCTCCACCTTGCAGCATTATTGCAAATCGATTTTATCACCTTTCCAGCACGGGTTTATTAAGCGTCGGTCAACTATGACCAATTTGCTTGAATTTACTTCATTGGTTAATGATGGGTTCCTTAAGAAAAAGCAAACCGATGTCATTTACACCGACTTTAGTAAGGCTTTTGACTCTGTTAACCATGATCTTCTCCTCTATAAGCTTGATCGGTTAGGATTTCCCGCCTCTTTTCTGCTCTGGATTTCGTCCTATTTAAAAAATAGAACGCAGAAAGTTATATTACGTTCAGACACTTCAAAACCCGTCTCTGTAACGTCCGGTGTACCGCAAGGTAGTCACCTTGGTCCTTTGTTTTTTACTCTTTTTATTAACGACCTACCCACAATACTATCTTATTCTCGGATACTTATGTATGCCGGTGACGTTAAACTTATTTTATCTTTCAATGAACCGACACATTCCATTAGATTGCAAGATGATTTAAACTCCTTGCAGTCTTGGCGCTTGGTTAATCATTTATACCTTAATTGCTCCAAGTGCATGTTTATGACTTTCCATCGTTGCAAACCTTCGCTGGTTATTTATACGATTGGCAATGAACCCCTGCAACGAATATCTTGGAATTCTTTTTGACCCCAAATTGAGTTTCAATCCTCATATCTCCTCTATTGTTAATAGGGCGAATGGTGTACTTGGATTCATTAAACGTTGGTCGAAGGAATTCAATGATCCATACACCACAAAGCTCCTGTACACTGCTCTAGTCCGTCCTGTACTTGAATACTGCTCGTCCGTCTGGTGTCCGCAGTACAAAAAGCATATCGATCGTATCGAATCAGTACAAAAGCAATTTTTGCTTTTTGCTCTTCGTGGTCTGAATTGGGACCCTAACCTTCGTCTGCCATCGTACTCCAGCAGACTCTTGCTTATTAACCTTCCTTCGTTAGCTAATCGTAGAACAGTCCTAGGCGTTTCTTTTCTTCAAAAGCTAATCATTAGTGATGTAGACTCTACCGAACTTTTAGGTCGCCTTAACTTTTCCGTTCCTTCTAGGCCAACTAGAAACTATTTACCTTTAATCTTGCCCAGATGCACAACTGATTATGCCCAGCACAATCGTCTTCGGGTCTTATGTCAAAATTACAATGATCTCTATCACCTGCTCTCAACAGATCTCTCTCTCTTCTCTCTAAAAACGTCTCTCTATAATTACCTCAGGGGAAATCTCTGACCACTCCCAGCTGTGAGTAGGGGCATAGCTTGCCGGACTGGCTAAAAAATCCTCCCCCACCGGGTCAGAGATTTTCCGGTTATTTAGTTTCAAGTTTTACGTAAAAATTTTTTATTTTTAAAGTTTACTTTAAGATATTTTTCTCTCTATCTCAGTTTTTTTTTTTTTTAATTTAATATATTATCTTATTTTTTTTCTCCTTTGTTCCTACATAACTATAGGTTTTGGTTTTTTTCACTCTCTCCCTCTTTCTCTCTCTCTTTCTTCTCGATCTCTATATTATTAAAGTTTTTGTTAGCTCTAATAACGTCTCTGACTACAATTGGCTGTGAATAGGGGCATAGCTGGCCGGACGGGCAAATAAAATTCCCCCACCGTGTCGGAGTCGTTATTAGTTTATTTTGTAATTTTATTAGATTTTCTTTGATTAGCTCATAAAAATTTTTGTAACGTATATACATTTTCGTTGACAGCCTTTTTTTGTCAACTCTAAATAAATAAATAAATAAATAAATAAATAAATAAATTAATAAATAAATAAATAAATAAATAAATAAATAAAGACCCCTTTGTCAACATTTAACAAAATATCGACTGATGACAGTGATCATGGATAATTTGGTTGTGGATCACAAATGCATAGGTATAGAAAGCCTTACGCTTTGATATTATATATGTATTTTGACTTTGGTACAAATATTTCAATTTTTAGGTGTGTGTGCAAGGGACCTGGTGAAAAAGCTGCGTACGCCAACTATTAGCAACCTCATGTCAGATATGAACCTAAATGAGCCGCCAATCGATTGTCCTACGCGTTGAAGTTCGACGTACAGGATGTTCAACTATCTGCAAGAGAAGCGCGTTTATGATTTTTGTTGCAACTTCTCGGCAGCAAACACAGATCTTTTCATTTCATTTATTAAAAAAAATTTGGAATACATTGATCAAATTTTTAGCGTTCTTGAACCAGCTTAGGTAGCAACGACTAGACTGCAAGTTGAGCAGTTCGTTTTGGAGGATTTTTACGCAATTTGGCACAATTGTAAGCTTCAAATAAAAAAAAAAGATTCAGAAATAGAAAAACGCGAGTCCAGTCTCTTGGAAAATATTGCATTTCTATGAGGCATTTTCTTAGACCCTCGTTATAATGTCATGCTAACCTCTGAACAGAAAAGTACTTGTAGAACTGCTTTGACAGATATTTATTCCTCTTCCGTTCAATTGCAAACTAAATGAGAAAAGCAGCTTTGATCCAATTACTTTGTCAGAAAGTGGAGATGACGTCGATTTATAATATATATGAATTTGTATGAAAAGAAAAAGGACAATACAAATAGTTTAGTATTTTCACAAAACAGTGGCATAAATCAACGTTTTCCTGAGCATAAAACGTTTACAAAATAAAGATGATGTACTTAAATGGTGGTCAGATAATTCAACAAAGTTTCCGGAATTGTATGAACTATCAAAAGTTATTCTTGCTGTTCCAGCTACCCAAGTAATCGTAGAACGTTTATTTTTCGGAGTGAAGTGTATTATGTCTCCGCTAAAAAATCAGATGGACGGAAATACATTGACCGCTATTATGCTTCTAAGAAATAATCATTAATTTACCTTCTTTGTAACTAAGTATTTTTGAGTTTGAGCAACGTTAAGTTTGGCGAGGACATTGTTAATTAAATATTATTTTCATCATCTTATGAATACAAAGTTGTGAATTTTGTTTAGCAAACACATGCGAATTAAATAGATAGTTTATGTACACATACATGTGTATAGCTTGCTTACCCACATTGTTTGGACTTAAGTTTTAAAATTTCTGTTAATTTTACCGGACCATAACGGTAAGTACCGGTATACCGAAGTAAAAATCTAGGTACCGATATGGAACCGAATACCAAAATAAAATAGAACCAAAACAGAACCTTTTACCGAAACATAAGTTTCGGTACGTACTAGAACGGAACCGAAAAACGATTCGAATTGATTCTAATTTAAAGTCAAGAAATTAGTATCTTAGGAATTAAGAACATACTTCATATTTACTTAGTCTGTATCTTTTATATAAAGATTAGTATGGTTGGAATATATTACTTAATGTGGTCTTAAAAGAGTAAACATACCTACATAAAAAATAAAACACGTTTATCCCAATATCTATTGAGCAAGATGACCTTGTGAAATCAGCACCCAAAAGCTCTGAAGAAATCTTTGCTGCCTTCTCTGTTTTACAAGATGCCCTTTTTAAAAAGCTCATTAGCTTAATTATACAATTTTATTAGTTGAACTCGCTTAAACTAGTTTGATATATTGCACTTGAATAGACATCCAAATTAATCCTATTGTTTGAATCAGAAGAGTTAGTTTTAGAATTTTGCATATTCTTTGAGCCTCTACTTAAACCATCACTAACACAAAACTCGGAAAACAGTTTGCTCTCATTGATGCTTCTGTTTCCGATACAGATATTAAAACCATCCACTCCATCAATTCCAATAGTGTGCTTAACATCTGAGTTTTTTTCGGTTACAATATTTTGGTATTGCTCAGTGCAATTGTCACATGGGCTTTTTTCAGTGGGAATACCACTACCTGATTGACTCGAATTCGGCGATGAAGACGGCTCATATTTTCTAGGTCGTCCCCTCGATAGGTGGCGTCTTTTAATAAACTCGTTGTCGTCGACCATCCAAAATGACCCAAAGTCATCTTCATAACGAACAAAGCATTTATGTAAGGATAAATTTGTTCGTATAGCATTCTATAGAATATTAATAGTTCCATCCAGCACATATACGGAACCACGCAAGTAGTTGAAATTTAATGAAAAACAAATAAAAAAATATTTATTATATTTTAGATATGAAAATTTGATTGTTGGTTATTTATTTACTTGTTTTAGCAAACAATAAAATTTAATCAATATATGATTTATAAAAACAAAACTCATCCGGGTTCAAAAATAAGAATACCGTGGATTTCATGGTTCAGGAGTTTTTAATAATAGTGGGCTTATTAGAATAAAATAATAAATAGAAAATCTGTCCCCATGATTACACGATGCAACAACTAAAATGCTTCCAGAATGAAACCGGGTTTTTCTAGTGCGTAAATCTTAAAATTTTTTTATGATAAGTTTACACATTTTTTTAATTAAAAATTTTATTACAACTGCACGAGTTATTCCAGCATCGTATAACTACGGGGTTTTCAATTATGGGGGATTTCACATCAACTTGGTTATCAAGTAATCTGTTTAATTAAATCTCCAACAACAATATGCGCTGCATTCGGGCACACTGGCAGGTTGCCATATATTTAGTTAATATCATACACCAGCCAGATGACTGGTGCCATATATGCTCAGAGAAATCAGTCAATACTCCAGACAATTTCACACAGGCAAATAAGTTGACAAATTGTTGATGAAAATTTGGCTAAAAGCTCATGATTGTGGATTTTGCCACTTAAAACATACACTTTGGTTCCATTCAATAATAATTTTTTGAAATTTGGCCAAAAAATGTTCGCCAATTTACCCAAATTTCCTTCAAAACTTGTCAAATTATTTGCCTGTGTAAACTTAGCTTTAGTCTGCCAGTCTGGCAGATAACTGACAACTAAAAACATGGCAGTCTGCCAGTGTGTGTGAATGCACCCCAACTGTGTGTGTAAATATAGTTTTCAGTGTTGATAAACGATTCGTTATTTTGTAGTAAAAACACTTCTGAGGTTTATACTTGATCTGTTTAAACTTGATCTGCCTACAAATATAAGAAATAAATGTGCCATATATGTCAAAACTCTATCTCTTACCATCTCTGAGATCTGTTTGTTCATACGGACAGACACACGGACAGACGGACGGACGGACAGACGGACATGGCTATATAGACTCGGCTGTTAATTCTGATCAAGAATAGTAGTAGTAGTTGGTTTTTTACTTTTGTAAATAGAATAGATTAAATCTATGTAAATCTGAGGCATAATATAAAAAGACTTAAAAATAAAAAGTTTAGTTTCAAGGCGTCTAATACACCTGTCTTCCCGGGTTTTTTCCCAAATACCAGATCGTTCATTCATGCGCTTTGGGTTTGAGAATTAGTGCTAGCATGATTTACAAATATTATAATTAAGGAATAAATTATATAAAACAAAATTTCCTTGTAAAATAATCTAGTTAAGATTCTATTTCTATATGCTAGGGCTCTAGTCACATAACTCTGTAGCTTTGACCAGTCCGCGCCGTTGAGGATGTTAAATATTTCGTGCAAAAAAAGGGTACATTTTCAGAAAATTGAGAGCCGGAGTTCCCGCAGAATGGGGCAACCTCCAATGAAATGGATGACATTTTCTGGCTCCCTCCTGTTGCACAGAGGGCAGTTTGTGTTACTCCTCGAGACATTTCGCTGCCTAAATATTTAATCGCTCTGAGCTTCTTCGGGATTATTCAACAAACTTCATTCTATATGCTGCATCCATTTTAAGTGTGACATTCCTAGCCCAAGTTATCCATGTCGCG
Organism: Lordiphosa magnipectinata; assembly: GCA_037044535.1. Lineage (NCBI taxonomy): Eukaryota > Metazoa > Arthropoda > Insecta > Diptera > Drosophilidae > Lordiphosa > Lordiphosa magnipectinata. Next base: position 360,111 of record JBAMBO010004526.1, on the reverse strand, counting down.
TTATCTTCAGGATTCAGTCGAAGTCCGTGGTCCGCGGCTAGAGTGTCCCACTCTCTGAAGCATTGCAGACGTTTCTAAAATATATATATTTTGCCAAGATCCTAGGTACCCTTCTTTCTTTCATGGTTATGGCTTTTTGCATGTAACCGAAGGGCAGATTAGCTGTATATAAATGAAATAGCGATAATCCGGGCTCCAGATATAACATTCTGTTCGGTGTGTTGTGGTAAAAACTTTCCACTTCCTCGAATCGTATTGCCCACACTGAGGCATTAAACAGCTTGAACTTTGTGCTGGTAGGAGCCTCCTGTTTTCCAAGTATCGTTTTCCAACCTTACCTTACCATATTTTAGTTTTTCTCCCAGGTGAAAGCTGAATTGGGCATTGTGATGAATCCAGACTCCTAGGTATTTGTATGATTTCACCACCTCCAAATCAATGTCTCCCAGTTGTCATTTTTCAGCAAAAATTCTGCAATATTTTTTAAAAATAAGCACCTTCTATTTGTCGCATTTAATTGTGAACCCCCCCTCCTTGCAATACTTCTCTAAAGCGTTGATTTTATCTTGCATAGCCTTAAGTGTTTCTGCGAAGACCACTATATCATTTGCTATTATACGCTGCTTTTTATTTCCAGTCCGTTTGTTGTGAGTCCTTTCGGAAGAAATTCCACTATATTATTTAGGTATATTGAAAAGAGAACAGGGCTCAGCAAGCATCCTTGCTTAAATCCAGACTCCGTAGGAAACCATTCGGATAGGTTTGAGCCATCACAACCTGCTACTTTATTGCTTTCATACATACTTTGCAATGTTTGTATAAATTTTGAAGATATGCCGATATTGCTCAGCTTATAATTTAGCGTCCTTCCATCAATCGAGTCAAAGGATTCCTAAAAATCCACAAAGACGGCGTAGACTTTTTGTTGTCTAAATAGGATCGCGCAATGGTATTATGACAGAAGATATTATCTACTGTGGAGTATCCTTTTTAAATTATGAAACTCTGTTAAGACATCGACACTGTTGAGCCTAAGAGAACTGCAGAGAAAACTTCAGCAATCGATTTCTGAAAAGTAACACCCCTGTAATTGCTAGTTATTTGTGAATCGCATTTCATGAACATTGGAAATATTATGGCTTTCTGAAAATTGTTGGGAGCTTTTCCGGTTTGCAATATATTGTTGTATGCTTCTGCTAACTTTTGTAAAAAAGATGGTGATGAAAAATTTATAAACTCAGCCGGTATGCGATCAGGACCAGGAGCTTTGTTATCTTTTAATTTAGCGACAATGCCAGAAACTTCTTGAGCTGTTATTGTTTCATCTAGTGCTACATTTACAACATACTCCAAGGGTTGCTTCGAGCTAAATTTAAGTAGACTACCAAAATAGATTGCCAACTGCGCGGCGTCCACTTCTATGCCTTTTACAAAAGAGATTCCACTTAGTCTTCTGATGGTGTTCCAGTACGACTTACTGTCACGGATATCTTCTAGAGAAGCGGCTATCTTTGCATAGAACTGTTTTTTGGCTTTTTGCTTGCTGATACCGAATCATAGATTCTTCCGAGTTTTCACTCTTTGCGATTCCAAACAGTTTAAATAATTTGTCCCGCGCTAATTTACATCTCTTGTTATACCAGTCCGTTTTTAGGATGTTCCAACACTTCTACTCTGGGTTATCGCTGAGTTTTTGATACAGTTTGTGGGGCGAAACTTAATATACTCAGTGTATCTTTGGTACAGAGTATAAACAGACCGGGGTTCAAGTCTCGGTAAGGCTTATTAAGATAATCATTCAAAGCTGTGTACACTACAGTTTATTATTAACTTTATTTTTTCAACACAACTAGATAACCAGGTTGCCATGGAAATCATAAATAATTTTGTAAATAAAATGATTATTTTATTCATCGGTGTTATTTTTCGCACTCTTCCGAGAATAAACTATGACATCGTAAGTGTATAGTCACCAGCCTACTATGCATACGAAGACTTCATAGAGAAGGTGTTTAAAATAAAAACTCAAAAAGTGAATTAGGGAGTTCACTTTATTTTGTGCACACAAACGCACTCGGGCCAAAGTGTAAGCTTATATGCAGTGTTTGGAAGTACCTAGGTACATACCTATAAATTTTTTGCAGGGTGAAGTGAAGTCTTCGCTAAACTCATAAAAAAATCATCATCGAACAAGTTGTCGAGTGACCTGTAAAGGATTCACGTTTCGTTATACAGCCGCAGATGATTTGGCACTTTGGTTGGACATCTTATGGCGCCCCGGGTGGACTCACTCACTTATACTGGAGTTTGGATTTGGATTTGTCTTTTTGTCGCTGGATTTGCTTTGGATTTTAATTTCCCTTTGATACTGCTGCTTTGGATTTGCTCTTCTACATGGATTACCAACAATACCAGGGAAGTCTATAGCTACTACTGTGTGCATAAAATCATTTAGTAGCATACCCACTTATGTTGCCCACTGATTCGTAGACGATTGAGTAGGATGGTTCAAAAATTTTTGGCATTTAATTATATTTGAATTAAAATACATACATTCATTATTTGAGTGAACATTGGATGTTAATTGCTTGGTAGCCTTAGGCGCCGAATACACCACACAAATTTTATGCGCTCCAAAATTTACGTGGTGTATGCGGGGCTTAAAACTACCAGCAAATTTCTCGCCCGAATTTCAGCAGCGGAAAATTTGTTTTGCATCCTTTATATTTTCGTCGCTTGTCATAGCACTCGGTCAATTCGTAGCAGTATTTATTGCTGGCTACCTGTTTCGAGCATTTGGTTACGTTCGTTTTTATGCTAACGCCGCGCTGATCTTAGCACTTGAGCCTATATCACACGACATTAATTGAACCTAGTAATAATAAACTAGTTTCAGCTGAAATTGTATTTTCGTGGGTGTGAGAGAGACAACTATATGATGATATAAATGTGCATTTTAATGCATTAAGTTCGTCTTATCGATAAATATGCAAGAAAAAATACAGAATACTGAAAAATACCAAAAATTCGCCGATTTCGATTGCCATCGACCGATACATTAATGCATTAATTTGTCCTTCAAAACTTATTATTTCGTCATTAATTTGTTTTGCATCCATCAAAATGGATAAGATTGAAAACCATTTGCTGCTATATTCAGCATGTTTAAATAAAAAAATAAAAAGAAATGTTTGGCGATTTGGCTAATGCTTCGCGAACAAGAAGGCTTCAGTCTTAAATTGCAGCCGGAGGTAATGGACGAGGACACGACAATACCCAAGACTGTGCTTCGCATGACCCCACTTCAGTGTGGATTGCTTCTAAATATTTAAAAGCAATATAATCAGAACTGCATTGGACCTGCAGAAAAGCTAAAAGTCACATTACGTTATTTGGCTACTGCAATTGCCTTTTCGAATCCAGCAGTCGACCGTTTCCTAAATTTTAAAGGAGACAATCCCTATTATTTATTCCTTGATGAACAAGAAGTACTTGGCAATACCATCTACAAGCACGGAATGGTAATAGATTTTCAAAGATTTTATGAATTATGGGAATTTAATTTTAATTTAATTTAATTTAAATTTAATAATTGTAATAATTTAAGTTAGGAAAATTGATGAATGTTAAGGATAAAAAAACCGTGACTAGCGCGTTTATTTATAAGTGCCAATGTACTTGTTGCGCTGGGAGTAACATAAATAAATAAATAAATAATTTTCAAAACTGCTTTGATGCTATCGATTTCAAGTGTTTCGAAGAGATATTATTTTATATTACTGTTGGAAGCTGCCGAGCTTTTTCGACAACTTTAAATAAAAAGAAAGGTCCGAGAAGTTTCTCTTCATTAATTACATTTATTTTATTAAGGGCGTGGCCGTGGATAAATTGGCATATGCAAAAATGTTCGTTCGCGAAGATGCTGCTGCACTCGATGGCTCTCAAATTACAACTAACATAACAAAGGCAATAATTTAGGCACTCAAGCTTAGCATGCTTGAGTTGAGCGTATGGAGAGTAAGATAACAGCAAATGATTGAACATAGATAATTAGCGAGGGGTGTAACAAGAGTTGTGGAGGCTACTTAAAATTAGCTGCTGCGCCGAACATACTCCCCCCCGTTGAAAGTTCAGGGCTTTCAACAGAATCTTCAACGGGAAGGACGCACAGCTTATTGACTGCCCGTCTAATGGTTCCAGTAGTTGTGCGTAGGTCTGCGACTCTGATGACACCGTCAGCTCCAGAGATGGTTTTAATGACCCGTGCTAGTGGCCATTTTAAAGGTGGCAAGTTCTCGTCCTTAACACACACCAGGTCGTTGACCCGGATTGAACGTTGAGAAGTGCGCCACTTTGCGCGCTGCTGGAGAAGGGTTAGGTACTCTTCACTCCAGCGCTTCCAGAAAAGTTGCTGAACCAAGGTGGCGCGTTGCCAGCGATCGAGACGATTGAAGTTAAGTGGCGCCAAGTCGGGTTCGGGAAACGCCATAGGTGGACGACCAGTAAGGAAGTGGCCTGGTGTGAGAACTCCAAGATCTTCGGGATTTTCTGAAAGGGATACAAGAGGACGAGAATTGATTATGGCTTGAATTTGGCAAACCAACGTTCGCAGCTCGTCAAAGCCAAGAAGAGACGATGCCATTGAGCGGTATAAGTGTTGTTTAGCCATCTTCACCGCTGCTTCCCATAAACCGCCGAAGTGGGGTGATCGAGGAGGGATAAATCGCCAGTCGAATCCATTGTTGAGGCAGTGAGCATGAACTTCATCCCGATGTCTTTCGCTCAATAATAAGAGCCGAAGTTCCTCTAGCTCGTTCTTCGCGCCAACAAAATTAGTTGCATTGTCCGACCAAATGCATCTTGGTATGCCTCGAGTAGCTACAAAACGCTTCAGAGCGCTTAGAAAGGCTGCTGTAGAAAGATCCTTTACCAGTTCCATCCAAACGGCTTTGGTGGCGAAACAGATAAAAACGCTGATGTAGCATTTCTGCGGCGCCTTGTTGCGCACCTCTGACCTATAGTAAAAGGGCCCGCAATAATCAACGCCAGTAACGGTAAAAGCCTGCGAATCTTGGATGCGCTCTGTGGGCAGGTCAGCCATGATGTGTTCAACAAGACGAGGTCGGGATCTGCAGCATATAACACACTTGCGCAGCACACGCGCAACAGTTTTCATACCACCTATGGGCCAGAACTGCAAACGAATAGAGCCCAGCAGTGACTGTGGACCAGCGTGGTGATGCTTGCGATGCAGATGCGTGATGATAGCGAACGTCAATGGGTGCTCCTTTGGTAAAATGATTGGGTGACGCGCGTCAAAGTCAAGGGTTGAGTGACGTAGCCGTCCACCAACACGTATCAAGCCAAGCTTATCCAAAAATGGTGAAAGGGAAGCCATATTGCTTGAAGAGTCAACGCATCTCCTCTTTTCCAGTGAATGGTATTCAGGATACAATTGAGCTCTTTGAATGATCCGAATCAGCAAGTGAAGTCCTCCTCGAATGTTCTCAGATGTCAGCTGAGGCGACTTAATTTTGTTGATGAACTTGTGCACATATCCAAAAATGCGCTGCATCATGCCAAATGAGTTTATGTATTTAAAATACAACGATATGTCGACCCGATCTGATGACAGCATGACCTTGTGGCGAATCTCTGGAAGTTTGCTTTCAGGCAGGCAATGTTCTGGCCATCCGCATCTTGGCTGTTGCAAAAACGATGGCCCGTTCATCCAAAGTGTTGAATGCAAAAGCTCCTTCGGTGCTGCTCCCTTTGACAGTATGTCGGCCGGACTCATAGCTGTTGGAACATAATGCCATTTCATGCCCTCAGTCAGCTGTTGTATAGCACAGATCCTATTGGCCACGAACATGTTGAATTTGGATGGTTCCTCCTGCAACCAAGAAAGGACAACGGATGAGTCTGACCAACAATGGAACTCACAGTCAAACGGCTCCATTTTTGATATTTCGGATACTAAGTGTGCGAGCAGAACGGCAGCACAAAGCTCAAGCTTAGGTACTGTAAGCGTTTTCAGAGGGGCAACTCGCGCCTTTGAGCAAAGTAGGTGCACTTGAACACTATTTTCCGCCAGGGATCGAACATAAATACAAGCTCCGTAGGCCTCCAGACTGGCATCACAAAAGGCATGTATCTCGAAGCTACCTTTGGACTGCAGTACGTAGCGAGGAAATGTGGCGTGTTCTACATTAGCAAAATCTTTGCAAAATCCGGTCCAAGACGCTTCCAAGGACTGAGGCAAGCTTTGATCCCATTGCAATTTGTCTCTCCACATGCGTTGCAAGATGATTTTCGCTCTGGTCAAGGTAGGTCCTATGAGCCCAAGTGGATCATAGCATCGTGCAATAGTGGCCAATACTGAACGCTTAGTGTGCTTGCCAGAGCCTATCTGTGGAGCAAAAGTGAGAAAGAACATGTCGTTATGCGGCGCCCAGGCCAAACCAAGCGCCTTGGTCACATCGCTGCCGTCCTCAAATTTGAGGAAGCTTTCCTTGTCCTTCTCTGGGACATCATGAAGTACATCCGGTGAGTTGGAGCACCATTTTCTTAAGCGAAAGTGCCCCCGAGCAAGAAGCTGAGTGGTTTGATGCATGATGTTACGAACTTCTTCAGTAGAACTGCCTCCAGATATCATATCGTCAACGTAAAAGTTTCTTAAGACGACTTGCGAGCCCAAAGGGTATGATTCAGACTCATCCATGGCCAGTTGCGCGTATGGCAAGAAACGCGGCAGGCTTTGTCCCGTAGGTGACCGGGTCCAACTTATAGACTTGAATGTCTTCGTCAGGAGAGTTTCGCCACAAGATGCACTGAAGCATGTTGTCAGGAGCAGTGACCCGAATGCAACTGTACATCTTACAGATGTCACCTGTAAGAGCAATGGGAAATGTACGAAAGCGAATCAGTATATTGAAAAGATTGGCCTGAATTGTGGGTCCTGCCATAAGAAGCTCATTTAATGAGAGCCCAGAAGTTGTCGCTGCGGAGCCGTCGAATACAACTCTCAGACTTGTTGTAGTACTGTCTTCTTTAACTACGCAATGGTGCGGCAGGAAATATTTGCATTTCTGAACTTCTGCTTTAGGTACGATAGACATATGCTTGAGGGTCAGCTATTTCTTAATAAATGCAGAGTATTTTGCCTTGAGATTCGGGTTGCGATTGAGTTTGCGCTCTAAGTTTTCAAATCGATGCTTGGCCTGTAAGTAGGAATCTCCCAGAGACTCTAATCCCCGCTTCATTGGCAAGCGAACAGAATATTCCCCAGAGGGCAATCGAGTGTAGTGGCTTTTGAAGTGCTCCTCACATTGAAGCTCTTCCGTTGTAGCTTTAGATATTGGCTCAAAGGTATGCTCCACTTCCCGGAAGCGACGCACCAAATCGTCCAGCCGAGTGCTGGTATTGGTGCCTTCCGAAGACATTTGGCTAACGACAAAAGATGACAGTTTTTGGGTCCTATGACCGCCACCAGAGAGGATCCAACCAAGATGGGTTTTTTGTAGCAATGGTAATCCAGGTGCAAGCTGAATCTGCCCCACGCACAACAACTCGAAAAACAGACCTGCTCCGATGAGCAAATCTATCCGTTGTGGCAATGAAATGAGGGATCGGCCAGCTGAATATTTGAGGGAACGTTCCAATTGGTAGTGCTCACTGACATGCCTGGCTGATTGTCAGTAATCGTTTGCGCAATTATGGCAGTGAGGCTGGTAGTGAAATCTGAAGTCCGCGACTTCAGCACGAGGTCGACTGAGTATCCTTCGGTTGAGAAATTGGTATCTCCAATACCTGAGACTGCAGCCTGCGATTTAGTTTTGCGAAGTTGAAGTTGGTTTGCAAATCGAGTTGTAACGAAATGTATTTGAGACCCTGAGTCCAAAAGTGCACGGCAAGGTACGAGTGTGCCAGCACGGTTTTTTATTAGGACAACAGCAGTGGCTAATAGCACAACATCAGACGAAGAGTGAGATATAAAGGCTTGAGGCAAGGCTGGCGACATAGCGATCATGGCAGTAGATTGCGATGTGGTTGATTGGGCAGAATTTTGAGTGTTAGATTGAGTAGCAGGACGATTATAATGCAAAAGAGTGTGATGATTTAATTTGCAAGAACGACAGGAACCAGATTTGAAATCTCTCATTTGATGGCCTCTTTTTAAGCAGTTAAGGCACAATGAAAGCCTCTTAGCCTCTTTATGACGAGCGATTGGCGATAAGTTTTCGAATGTTTTGCAGTGGTAAATCTGCTGATCTGTGCCGTCACAAATTATGCACGTACCTGGCGAAGCATTTGCAGCTACAAACGACTTTCTCTGATGCGTACTCACAGTTTTTCCAGACTTGCCCACCTGACCATCCTACTCTTGAATAGCGTGCTGCACATTCTCAAGCGTTCGGCATCGCTTCTCCAAGAAGGCTGATAATTTCTCCCAGGATGGCAGCTCGTTGCTCGGAGAACTTTCCTCCCATTTGTCCTGAGTAGTCTTGTCCAGCTTTTGAAGCAAAGTTTGCACGAGAATGCAGTCAGCCACTTCTTCCGTGGTGGCAAGCGATTCTAATGCCCGGAGGTGCGAAGTAACCTTGTCCGTCAGCTCTCGCAGCTTGCCCACAGATGCATCTGCCTTGCCCAGCCCAAATATCTCCCTGATGTGTGCCTGTAAAATGAGACGCTTATTATCAAATCGCTTTTTAAGAATATTAATTGCAATTGCGTAGTTAGCCTGATTAATTTCCAAAGAGCTGATTGCGTCGAGCGCAGTGCCAGTTAAACAGGATCGCAGATGTTGCAGCTTTTCTATAGGAGTGATCTCCGCCACCTTGCCAATTACAGAAGTGAACATTGCGAAGAAACTTGCCCACTCTGTATATGCCCCATTGAATTTAGGCAGCTCCAACTGAGGCAAGCGGGATCGATTGGACATAACCACTAATGATTGGGACTCGTTCGTATTGACTCTGAAGGTGGAACAGTGTTGAGTCGGCTCACGTTTGCTAAGCTCACGCTGGAGAGTAGCTCTAAAACTCAACAGAGTAAGATCGAATTTGCCGGGCAGCTCACTAGATATGGAATCGAAGTTCAGCTCCTCCAGGCCTGCATGCGCAATGATAAAATTAGACTCCAGCTTATTTAATGATTCCAGCAGTCCACTTAGAACGTATTCATCCATGCCTTTCAGCTTCTGATCATCCATCTCAGCACAAATAGATTTAAGCCGGTCAAATATGGCACTTGTTTTTTGCTGTAAAAACGCAATCCGGTCTACGGGTGTGCGTCCACTGGATGCAGCAGCAGAGCCGCACGATTCGTTAGGAGTAGAGTTGTTGGCTGAAGAATCATTAGGAGCCATGGTGTTAGCTAATGAATCCTCCATGTCGATTAATTTTTAACAAAAAAATACCGATTGCACGTTGCAGTTTATGTTGGCTGTGAGCGCGCGTTTTTTCAGCCCCGAGAAAAATATATAACTATTTTTTGACTGCAGCTGCAACAACAGCGAACCGAGATCACCGTTAGAATCGAAGCAAAGCGAATGACCGTTCAGTTGCGACACGTTTCTATGCAGGTGGCCAAAGCAAAGGGCGAAAGCAAAGACGAAAAATATTACAGATTCGCACACACAAGCACACGTACGCAGCTCTTATGTGTGTGTGAACATTTTTATCCACTGATATGAAACCGTTATTGTTTGCATGTGCACAGCGCAGACAATTCGAAAATTAAATTAATTATTTTTGGTAATTAGTTTTTAGTTAGTTTATGCACAATATTATTAACCACGATCACGTCGGGGTCACCAAAATGTTGGAAGCTGCCGAGCTTTTTCGACAACTTTGAATAAAAAGAAAGGTCCGAGAAGTTTCTCTTCATTAATTACATTTATTTTATTAAGGGCGTGGCCGTGGATAAATTGGCATATGCAAAAATGTTCGTTCGCGAAGATGCTGCTGCACTCGATGGCTCTCAAATTACAACTAACATAACAAAGGCAATAATTTAGGCACTCAAGCTTAGCATGCTTGAGTTGAGCGTATGGAGAGTAAGATAACAGCAAATGATTGAACATAGATAATTAGCGACTTACTTAAAATTAGCTGCTGCGCCGAACAATTACCTTTAAATAAATTAAAATACCGAGTTAAGTTTTGCGTGCATTTAGTTAGATAAAATTACAAGCGAGAATGGGTTAGAGATGACAAAAATATCGATACTAACTATCGCAAGTTTACAGTGATGAAAGAGATTAGTGATGATCGCAACTCGTGACTTAACAATAAACAAAATAGTGACTTCATATTATAAATTCACTCTAACTTTCATTTATATGACTAATTAGATAGGGTAGTTTAAGAATGCACTAAGGGGTTTTTTTCGATTTTTTGGTAAAAACTCAAAAAAAAAAAGTTCTGTTTTTTAAAATAACCTTTATTTATATACCCTCGTATTTATAAGTTGTCTATGCTTTTGCATAATTTCACCTGCCACAGAAATTGATCAGGCTACTAATTTATATAAATTTTACAAGCTACAAGGATATATAAACATCGGTCGAGCCGAATTTAGCTTTCCTCTATATTTATTTTTATAATACCCTTAATAAATAAAAAATCAATCGATAACATTTTTTACGGTCACTCTGATTGAGCGGTACGCTGTTAAAGTCAGCTGATTACGCATGTGGTAGCTTAGTGTACAGTTCACCGTAACACATTGATCAAGTTTAATTGTTTACGTTTGACACATAAAAAAACAAAAAGAAAGTCGTGTGACGTATCAAAAATAGTACGCCCCAACATAGACTAAAATACTCACGAGAAATGTATCTCAGCTGCCTTAAAATTTAAATTGTTACCCGAGAAATGTAGGTGAAAACCTGGACCATGTGCTCTCGAAGATCAGCCGGGGCAAGGGAAATTAAGCGCCGCACACTTCAGGTGAACACCTGGCAAGTGTGCGTGAGGAGTTTAAACGGATGCCTGAGTACCCCTTATGGAAACGGCTAGAGCCACATGTAAGGTGAAAACCTGGACCATGTGCTCTCGAAGATCCGCCGGGGCAAGGAAAACTAAACGCCGCACACTTCAGGTGAACACCTGGCAAGTGTGCGAGGAGTTTAAAAAGGAAGCCTGAGTACCCCTTATGGAAACGGAGAGAGCCACATGTAAGGTGAAAACCTGGAACATGTGCTCCGAAGATCAGCCGGGGCAAGGGAAACTGAACGCCGCACACTTCAGGTGAATACCTGGCAAGTGTGCGTGAGGGAGAAATTATGCCTGAATACCTCGTGGCGGGACGGTCATTAACACGGAGCGGGGGATGGACATGGACCCTGCCCGTAACACCACACGTTGGGGAAACCTTCAAGTCAGGAAAACTTTGTTCTGATTCTCGCACAGGAGTCGACGTCTTGTTTTTGATCACACCTTTTCTTTATATCCTTGCACTGCCGCACAGAGAGTTAACAAAAATAAGAGAGGCACTACCAGACAAATGCCCTATTGACTAGCTTATCACAATCCTGATCTCTGTGGGTCGGGGAGTCTCCTATTTCGGGTGGGGCGTAGTAGGCCGTTGGTGTCTCTGTGGTGTGCGTCTCTCGTGCACTGGTCACTCGTAAATCAATGGGTTTTTATTTTAACTGGTGTTTTTTCTCACTGGCACTCTGGGAGTGTTGCATATAAGCGATCACATGGGTACTTTTCCGGGCACTCCTGCGCGTACAACCGCTCACTAGCTCAGCTCAAATTCGACTCCTCATTCTCCGCCAATCTGTCGACCGCGACGCTTCTCCAAAAAAAACTCTCCAGTGTGACCAGAGCTGGCGATTGCCTGAGAGATGGCGCATCGCGTGAACAGGAACTGGTTCGCTGGTACGCTCGTGACAAAAATACTACGGGGATGGGCTGACTTAAGTTATTTTATTCTAGTTAAAGTGTAATTATACAAACTTAAAACCTAAGGCAACTATGGGATCCATTTTTCGGGGTACAGCAGTTGTGTTTTAGGTAGGATCCATTTCTCCGACTAACTTTAAGGCAGCTGTGTTTTGTGTAAGATCCGTTTCTCGTGAGTATTTAGTAGGTGTTTTGTGGCGTACTATTTTTGCTACGTCACACCCTCCCCTTTCTTCGGGGGATGAATTGAAATTGTGATTTGATTCTGTCGGTTTATGTGCATTTGAAAGCGGGTGCCAGCTTCTGTGTCCAAGAATTTCAGGTTTTTTTCGGGGCTAGTTGGAGTCGTGCAGTCATGCGGTGGAATAGGGCGCTTGGGATTCGTCTCCCTTCGGTAGTCACCCGCCAATCTCGGGGTGCTTCGATAAATTCCTCGGAGCCTGTTCCGCATGGGAGCGTGTTCCGGCGTGTCTGGGAGATTCTCGGGGTTCGGCTTGCTCATGGCGATGGCAAAACAACGGGTATCCTGGGAAACCTCCGCTGGTGACATGGGTGGATCTCGTACCGCCCATGAGGTACTAGGCTTCTCGTATTTTTTTGTGGGTCCCTCGTCCGTGGGCCCCTTGTTCATTACGTGACTTTCGCTTTCATCGGAACTCTGAGTCCAGGTTGCCTCCCAGAGCGATGATGCGGTTGAGATCGCATACTGAACGCCGCACACTTCAGGTGAATACCTGGCAAGTGTGCGTGAGGGAGAAATTATTCAGGCGGCGCCTCCAAGGCTCGTGGCCAGATTATGGGCTCCTCCTGTAGTCTATCTGTAGTCTATGGTTCATTGGGCACTTCATCGACGTCAGGGTCGATCACCGGGTATGGGGAGAGATGAAGGAAAGTGGTGATAACCCGAGGGTTCCGAGTGAGATGTCGGGTCCCCATTGTTAGTCTGGGTTGGGAGCAGTGGACCGACTTTCGTTTTCGATGGCCATCGCCTCTGGGAGTTCGGGTGCGAATTCCTCGGCTACTACCTCGGCGTCCTCTTCCTCCTCTTGATTTGGACCCCCAACATCGGGACTACCGTTCGGTTGCTCTGGGATTTCAAACTCGCGCTCCACTATCATGATTTGCCGGATTGTGGGTGTCAATGCGGGGCACGGTGGGGACACCGTGGTCGAGTAGCACCCCGTTTGGGTCGAGATCCCAGACGTAGATCGGGACGGCACACCTCTTTCGTATGCGCCGCAACTCCTCCCCGTTGGGTTCGAGGGTTGTTCGTCTGATGGGGAGTTGGAGTTGGTCGGCTCGATGTCGAACTGGCCTTCAGCTTCCTAGACCAGTTGCACCATGAGGGCCCAATCCGGGGACGGTGAAGTGAATGACGAGTGGGGTGCTGACATAGTCGCTGTGGTTTGGGGTAAAAGGAAAATCTAGATGTACTTATAGCTACTACGGATGCAACGTAACCTATGCTCTCGGTGCGCTAAACTAACGTATGCTATAGCTAAGGACATGAGGGTTACTAATGTTAGCTTAGGCTAGATGCTCTGCATAGTTTTTCTTGGTTGTGGTACTACTTGCTTGACTTCAGTTGCAAGGTGGATGAAGCTAAACAGGAGTTTCCCTTACGGGAGCGGGGACGTTGGGAAGGCGCACCAACCAGCAAGTGGCCCCCGCTGAATCTCTGGGTTCGCTATTCTTCTTGGCTTCTGGGTGTGAGGTTGTTATATCGAATCGGGTCTACGTGGTGGTGGGGTCTAAGTTTGTGTCGGGGTCGTCTCGCTCTTATTCTACGTTGTCTACTTACGGCTGCTCGTTGATCACTGGATCGTTGCTACTTTTTGCGTTTGGGTCGGGGCCGTCTGTTTGGCCGTCAGTGGGTGCGGTATCGTTGGTGTCAAACGCTTTCAGGTTGGTAAGGCCAGCTGTCTTACGTTGTCTTCTTTGGAGGCTCTGCACGCGAACTATGTTGGGAGAAACAAACTTGATTATCTTATAGGGTCCCTCGTACTTGGCGGCAAGCTTTGCAGTAAGCCCCTCGGATGCCTTGGATAGGTTGTGTTGGCGTATGAGTACCAAGTCACCCAGTTCTGGTCGCCAATCTCTTCTCCGGAAATTGTAGTATCTGCTCTGGTCCAGCGCTGCACGTTGTGAGTTGTCTCTCACGACTTGGAAGATGTTTCTCATCCTCTCCGCCCGGGATTCGGGGGTTACATTTGGTTGGTGGGCTACTGGGGTGACCTCCTCGTACAGGGCACCTGAGAGTTGCGGTTCTCGACCTTGAACCAAAAACGCCGGGCTAAATCCTGTGGTGTCCAAAACGCAACTGGTGGTCGCCAGACTTAGTTCGGGGAGGAGTTCGTCCCACGAGCTCTGCTTCCCTTCTATATACTGCGATATCATGGCTTTCATAGTCCGGTTGGCCCTCTCAGTTGGATTCTGCAGCGGTGTATAAGGCGCGGTGTGCTGGAGCTGCATCCCCGCCTTCTTGCAAAATGCTTTGAAGGACCGACTCGTGAACTGGAGTCCATTGTCACAGACGAAGATACTTGGGACCCCAAAACGGCTAAGGATGCGTTCCTGAAAGGACTTCTCCAGGTCAATACTCGACGACTTGCGCAAGGGGACGAGTTCCACCCATTTTGAGAAGAGGTCGAAGAAGACTAATAACATGGTGTTCCCGTGTTTTGAGCGGGGTAGAGGAACGACGAAATCGGCACACCTAGTGTGAAATGGTCTAATTACCTGGCGGGTATGCATTTATCCTGCGGGTTTCAGTTGGCTTATCTTGTAATTTTGGTAGGTTTCGCAACTCTTAACGTATCTGGCGGCCAGTAGTATCTTAGGGACACCCTCATGACTGTTTTCCGGGCCCTCATGTCTGTAGGATGGTTGTGGCATTCCTCCAGTACTCGGCGTCGATGCTCTTGGGCCACACTCAACTTGCATGGGAAGCAATCCTCCTCGGTGGGTCGATTGCCCATATGCCGGTAGAACTGACCGTTATCGTGGAAGTAGTCGGGGTGGCTGCAGGGTTGCTCCTGAACCTGTCCCAAGATCTTGTTTCACCATTTTGGAAGTTCCTCTTGGGTTAGTTGCAGCAATGCGAGCGGCTGGCGATGCCACAACGTTTTGCTTTCCCCGTCTGTGATGTACGTCAAATTGGTACTGTTGTAGCTCCAATGCCCAGCGTGCGATTCTTCCAGTCGGGTTGTCTACGGAATTGAGCCACTTCAATGCTAGATGGTCAGTGATGACGTCAAAGTGGTAGCCTTCTAGGTAGAACCACATCTTCCTAATAGCCCATACTATGGCCAAGCACTCCTTCTCCGTGGCAGAATAGTTCTCTTCAGCCTGACATCTTTCTTAGGCAGCAAACACAGCTTGGCGACAGCTCTAGTTGTAGTACCAGTGGCAGTTCTCAATTCCGCCACCCGGGCAACGCCAGCTCCTCCGACGATCAGTTTGGACACCCTAGACAGTGGCCATTTGAGTGGAGGTAAGTTCTCGTTTTTGACGAGAACAACATCATCAACTGTGATCCCAGGACGAACAGTTCGCCATTTCGACCTCTGCTGAAGAAGAGTGAGATACTCTTCCCGCCAGCGCGACCAGAACGTCTGTTGAAGGTAGTTGATCCTCTGCCATCGGTCGAGGCGATTGAATTTCAATCCAGTGATGTCTGCGAACGAACAGAGATTTGCAGGAACCTAAAAATGTGGTGGTGTCATTAGTAGTAGTGGTCGTGAATTAATGATTGCAGTGATATGACAAACAAGGGTACGCAAGTCATTAAAGTTTAGCAAGGAATTGGCAGCAGAACGGTAACAATGGTGTTTGGCTGTTTTGACAGCAGCCTCCCATAGCCCTCTAAAGTGTGGAGAGCTCGGTAGAATAAAACGCCAGTCAATATGGTCGGCCACGCAAAACTCGTGGATCGCCTGCAGATGCTTGTCATCTAGAAACAGCTGCTTCAATTCCTCCAACTCGTTATCGCCCCTACAAAAGTGAAAATGAAACTATTGAGGGCGCATAGAAACGAAGCTGTAGACAAGTCCTGCACAAGTTCCAAGTGCACGGCCTTGGTAGAAAAGCAAATGAACAGGCAAATGTAGCATTTGATGGGAGGCCGTCTGCGAACTTCACTTTTGAAAAAGAACGGACCACAGAAGTCCACGCCATTAATTATAAACGTGTATGATACATCAACACGCTCCTTTGGCAAGTCTGCCATAATATGCTCAAGTAGACGTGGTCTAGCTCTGAAGCTCCTGATGTAGAGATTAGCGACGCTCGCCACAGTTCTGCGCCCACTAATCGGCCAATATAGATGTCGAATGAGTGCGAGATGCGATCGAGGCCCTGCGTGTAAATTGCGCTCATGAAAATGCACGACTAGGGCTGAAGTGACAGGATGACGCCTTGGAAGGATGATGGGATGACGAGCGTTGAAATCAAGTCATGAATTCCCCAGACATCCTCCAAACGCGATGAAGTCCAAATTCATCAATGAATGGTACAAGTGAAGCTAACGAATTTGATGGAAAAACTTGCTTGTTGTCGAGTAATGCCTTGTAGTCAGCCCAAAAATGTACTCTCTGTATCGAAAGAAGTAGCATCCGTGTGCCACCGAATATATCAGATACAGTGTATCCAGAGGACTTCGTACGCTGCTGAAACTTGAAAACATATCCAAACGTTCTCTGCAATTTGTCAAAGGAATTGGCGAATTTACGCCCCTCAGATAGGTCGACGTATGGACAAACGGCAAGCAGGACTCTTTTTCGAAGCTCCAGTAACGGCATGTTCTCTGGCTATTCATTTTTCTCCTCGAAAAGAAACGGTGGCCCATGGGACCAAAGCTGAGCTCCGAAGGTAGAACTCCTCTTGACTAGATATCAGCTGGATTCACCTTCGTTGGTACATAGTGCCATTCCATGTGGGCAGTCAACCTTTGAATGCAGTTGTTACCAGCCAACACAATGCAGTTGTTGAGTCAGACCAGCAATAGAACTGTCCAGCAAACGATTGAAGACTCAATACCTCGTTCATGAGTTGGGAAAGCAGCAAAGCACCACAAAGCTCCAGCTTTGAGACGGTCAGAGTCTTAAGAGGTGCCACTCGAGATTTCGCACACAGTAGTTGCACCTGTGTTCCATTGTTTGTCCTTGAGACGATGTAAACGCAAGCCCCATACGCGTGTAAACTGGCATCGCAGAAGCCGTGGACCTCTACGTTCGAATTGGGAACTAGCGCTAATCGAGGAAAGCTTATGCTCTGAGAGTTGTACAAATTCTCGCAGAAATTAAGCCAGGCTGATGAAAGAGATCTCACTGGAGCTGCTCCTTCCACAACTGCTGAAGGAATATTTTTGCCATGGTTATGACAGGCGCAATCAATACCAGAGGGTCATAGAACCGAGCAACTGTGGATAACAAAGAACGTTTTTTTGGCATTAAAGACAGCTTGGGTGAAACCGAAAAGATAAGTTCATCGGATGTAGGATGCCAGGCCAATCCAAGAGCCTTTGTGAAGTCGGTGCCATAGTTAAACCTTAATAGAATCTCCTTATCCTTGTCAGGAACCTCGCTCAGCACGGCTGGAACATTGAACACCACTTTCTGAATTTGAAGTTTCCCTTAGCTAATAATTCAGATTTCTGTCTCAGAAATTCATGAACTTCTCCATCCAGTCATGGCATCCACCACCAGTCATTAAGTCGTCGACATAGAAACAATGACGTATAACTTTAGAGCCAATTGGAAATAAAGCTTGCTCCTCTTCAGCCAACTGATGCATAGAGCGGACCGCAAGGAAGGCCGCTGGCTTCATTCCATATGTCACGGTGTCGAGCCTGTATATTTGCATCTCCTCCTGGGGAGAATCTCTCCATAAGATGCACTGCATGTAGCTATCTGGCTCAGAAACACGAACGCATCGATACATCTTGCAGATGTCACCAGTGAGTACAACTGGAAATGTACGAAATCTCAGCAAGGTTTCTAGAAGTTTTGGTTGGATGGTGGGTCCTGCCATGAGAATTTCATTCAGCGAAAATCCTGTCGATGTTACCGCAGAACCACCAAATACGACCCGAAGCCTGGTCGTAGTGCTTTCATCATTAAGAACATAATGATGTGGCAGAAAATAAAGGCAGCGATTTAGTAACTCGGGTTCTACCAAAGACATGGTATTCAGTTTCCGATATTCTTTGATGAATGCTGAATATTGCTCCTTTAGCTGCGGATGACGCCAAGCATAACCAAATTTCGTTTCACAGGCAACCTTACGGAAAATTCTCCTGATGGCAATCGAGGAAAACGATCCCTGAAATGTTCTTCGCAGTCAATGTTCTCTTGCTTGGTGTCAGCAGAGAACTCACTGAAATTTTCAATTTCCCAAAACTCTTTAGCAAATCATCGACTCGATCGTGGGTCTGCTGAGCCACTTTAGGCAAGGACTGAGCTGCAACTAAAGCTATCCTGCGTGGCTGATAACCGCCTCCAGATACCACCAATCCAAAACGAGTTATTTGGAGCGATGGTAATCCTGCCGAAAGTTTGATTCGCCCAACACAAAGTAGATCAAATAACAGACTTGCCTCAATAAGCAGGTCTATGCGCTGAGGCCTGAAGAATTGTGCATCAGCTAATTGAATATTTTGAGGGATTTTCCAATATGCAGTGTCAATTGAGAAACTGGGCTGGTAGTCGGTGATATTGGGAGCTACCAAAGCAACCATATTTGCATCATAATCAGATGCTTGCGACTTCAAATTGAGGCACACAGTATACCCCTCGGAGGTAAAGCTGGCCTTAGCAAGACCCGATACCGAAGCCGATGATTTGATTCTTGTAAGCTGTAGTTGTTGAGCGAAACTAGAGGTCGCAAGATGCAATTGAGAGCCTGAATTTAAAAGTGCCCGACATGGCACAAGGGATCCAGCGCGATCTTTGACCAAAATGACTGTAGTTGCTAAGAGCATGACATCACTGCTGAGATTCTGGGCAACGAGAGTGTTAGATGTGGACGGATTCGATGAAGCTTTATTTGACAACGATGAGTGTAAATGTGCTTCAGTATGAGCCAGCGATGATGCACCCTCTGCCTGAGGTGATTGAGAGGTTTTGAAATGCAGCTAAGTATGATGCTTGGCACCACATTCTCGGCAAGAGATAGATTTGCATGTGCGGAACTGATGTCTCTTCTTTAGGCAATTAAGGCACAGAGCAAGTTTCTTGGCCTCTTTTAACGGAAGAGAAGACTAAAGATTGGCAAAAAGTGTGCAGGAATATATAGCATGGGTCGAATTGACACAAAATACAAAACCAGGACCAGAAGATTCAGTTGCCATGAACGTACTTCTACAGTTAGTTTTGTTGATTTTTCCAACCCAGTTACTAGGCGCGTAGGTGGCCGTAGGATGCTCCACATTCTCCAACTTCTGACACCGCGTATCATGAAATGCTGCAAACTGCTCTGCTGATGGTATTTCCCCAATTGGCGCATGCTCCTCCCATTTTGTTTGCGTTGCGCTGTCCATTTTTTGAAGAAGCATGTACACCATCATGCATCCAGCTATCTTCTCCGAGGTACCCATTGCCTGCAACGCACACAGATGTGCATTCAGCTTGTCCGAGAATTGACGAACTTTGGCAGCAGACGACGACTCCACTCTCTCAAGCCCCAGAATCTCGCTGATGTGTGCCTGAAATACAAGTCGTTTATTACTTAAACGTTTTTTAAGCAACTCTATGGCAACTGCATAGTTGTCACTAGAAATCTCCAGCGCTCTGATGGCACCCAAAGCCGGACCCTGAACACAGGATGTCAAGTCCGGATCATTGTCGATGATTGTGGAGAACATAGATGAAAAGTCTGCATATTCCGTGTATCCTCCAGAAAATATCGGCAGCTTAAGCTCTGGTTTGCGCGATTTGCTTGCCAAGACTACAGTTGGCTGTTCCGCAGAGGAATCGTGGCGAAAAGTTGAACTTGCCGGCGGTTGAGATTGACGACGCGTCGCGGAACGAACGCGTACTTCTAAAGAAAAACAACACACTCATCAAACTCATCTCGCAATTTGCTACCAATTTCATTGTAGTCGAGTTCTTCAAGCGAATTTCACGCGAGATTAAAATCGGCTTGAGCTTGTCAATTAACTTCAAAAGCCCGTCCGAATCAATAATGCTGATTGATTCAATTTTGCCCACAGCTAACGCACGATCAAAATTCTTTACACGCTCGAATAATGTAGACGCTTTGCGCTTCAAAAAAGTCACCCTGTCTTGCACTGGAGCACTCGAAGCGTTTTCGTGCACAGGCATATTCAAAATGGTTAATGTCTGTATGTAAGCTCAAAATTTCAACGAAACAAATCTGTTTGACCGACACAGTTATGTTCACTGAGCTCGAAGTTAGCGAGAATAAGAGACCACATGCAAGGAACCGTTACTTGTATGATTGTATGTGTGCGTGTATGCGCGCGCGGCAACAGCAGACACTAAATATATGCACGTATATATGTATGTTTTTTGTTACACAAATTAAACAATTTAATTATTAGTATGTAGGAGGGTCACCAAATGTTGAACTAGTGAGCTTTTTCACTAGCCTGAATTGAATTTATTGAATTTATACAATTGATAATTGGACAAACGCGATAAGCAAATCAGACGTGATCCCTGCCGGTTACAATTAACAAGGTTAATACAAGGTTCTCTTAATTTTGACTATTAGTTTTGAGCTGTTTGCGGAAGGCGCTTAGCCGAACACCTCATATACCAATGCAATGCCGAGCTGAACGGAGACCAAACGGCATGACTTTCCAGTCGAAAAGTCCTCTCCTGGGCACCGTAAAGGCCGTGCATTCTCTACTCTCTCTAGCCATGGGGATTTGCCAATATCCGCTCTCAAGTCCAGGGTTGAAATATAGCGCGCGTTCCTTAGCCTTTCCAAGATGTGGGTTCTCATGGGCAAAGGGTACGCATCTGGGATGGAGTTCGTGTTGAGAGTGCGAAAGTCCATGCATGCCTCCCGCATGTCTCCTGATTTTTTCCCCACGAGCACTATGGGTGCACTATGAGGACTCGGTGAGGGTTCAATGCAATCATTGCGCAGTAATTCATCGATCTGCTCGTCGATGATCCGTTGCATGGCTGGGTTCTTAAGGTAGTACCTTTGCTTGATTGATTTGCTTGCAACCATATTGTCACGATATGGTGTTCTGCTATTTTATATTGCTTTAACTCGCCTTCGAGAAACTCAGCCAATCATCAGGCCAGTTGCTACTCTGGGAAGACACCTTCAGGGGTACGACGGGGTCGGAAATATTTTGAGTGTTTAGTGAAGCGAGTTTCTCACATCCGCTGGGCAAGTGATCCGTTGTATCGTATTGAGACGCTGTTGCCTTTTGAGGTTCCTGTGCGTGAAGGTCTTTCGGGCCTTGTCTTGCTCCTGGGCGACGTTTTTTCGAGAACTTTGGCCTTGGTCTCTCCTCCTGTGGTTCTAACGGTCCTGGGCTTCGCCTGATAGGATTATTGCGAATGGCTGCACTTACTTCTAGGTCATTATCGGGTTCCGCTGTGGCTTGCTTGGTCTCGTGTGCTGCGTTGTCCGATGTCGGCGCTAGGTTTAGCTTGATTGCTGGCTTTGAGGTGTGGGTCGGTGTTTCAACCGGGGTCGTCGCTGATGGGGACTCTGGGGGCTGTAGATCCTGCTTGTCTGTCCGACCTGGGCCTCTGGACAATGAACGTTGTAGGGCTCTGTCGTCTGAGAGTCAAGGTTTTCCGTAAGTTCGGGTTGCTTATGTGGGGTCTCGTGAGTCATCATCGGGGTTTCTTGACTTATCCCGAGGGTGGTTCGCTTAAATGTTGGCGGTGCCATGGGTGGTGGCCGGAGTTGAACGGCTTCCTGGCTGCACTGCAGGGTCGTCCCGATGCCACAAAGGAAATACAGTCCCAGGATGATGTCTTCCGTCATAGAGGGTAGTATTAGAATTGGGAGACACACCCACCGATGGCCTAGGTAGACCTTGGCTACCACGGACTGAGTGATTTCCTTCCGAGAGCCCTCCGCTAGGCTTACCTGGGTGCGTATGTGACGCGTGTTTTGTGGGGTTCCTATCAGTTGGCCCGCTCGTTCGCTCAGAAAGCTTCGGCTGTCACCTGTGTCATCCGTGGCCTGTAAAAGCTGGCCTTCGACAGTCACCATAGCAATGATGCGACCAGCCTCGTGACGTAAGGTGTTCCATTGTTCTGAGGTTGGGTCTTGGTCGTTCCCGTCCTTTCCCCGGTTTGGCGGAGACGTTGGCCGTTTCCCTGACGACAGCAATTGATTGTTCGTCCACAATCCCAGCAAAACAGTAGCTGTGGGTTCTTGCATTCCTTCGAAAAATGCGCATGTAGATGGCAAATTCGAAGACCGTGTTTTTGTTTGCTTAATATTCTAAGCAATGCGTAACTGTTCGCGTTGTAAGCATAAGTGTCAGCCTGCATCAACATAGTCTAAATACCCTAACTGCACACGCAGAATACTTGATATAAACTTTTAAACAAGGAAATTATGTAAAAAAAATAAATAAGAAACGATAAGGAAGAAGAAAGCATAACACTAAAGCCAATAATTACTAAAAATAATTTATATGTACCATATTTAGTTGACTTCAACAGCAGCATCATCTGCCGAAAGTTCAGTGGAAGTGTGGGCAAGGGGAGTCGGGGAGTTAGCGCCAGCACAGTTCTCATCCGATAGTGTAGAGAGCTTTTGAAAGCTCTCAATATATATGACGTCACCATCCGCTCTCTGTTTTACATGAACAAATGCTCGTCGGGTAAACACAGCTGACAGTTTTCGAAGCTTTTTCATACGCATTGCCTCTTTGAAGATCTCATAGTTGGATTTTGAGAGCTGCTCATTGATGTAAGCAGGGACTTGGGAGTCAAACCCAAGCAACTCCTAGCTTGGTTGCTGCTTGATTTCTCGCCGGTATGAACCAATTGCTCTTAGCAGTGCAGACTTTTCTCTCGGTCCGTCAAATTTTATAATTATTATTGGGTCCAGAACTGAGCGAGTCGGAGCACGTGGCCTCATCCGAAAAATTTCCTTGACTCTTGGTGGTTGCGCTAGATTGAGAGAAAAGCAGAGCGAGTTGAACATTGTTCTGAGATTCTCCACTTCCTGCTGCGGAACTCCATGCATTCGCAGATCATTTGCTATGATAGCGTTTGCTTCAGCTTGGATTTTAGATGTCAACTTGCACTGTAGCATTCCCACCCTCTCTTTCAACGCAGCAACGTCCAGCGCCTCCTTCTCCAACTGCTGAAACCGCTGGGTCATTTGGAGCAACTCCCCGGCCACACCACTCAGCCTTTCATTGAAGTCACGACGAATCCTCCTCAGCTTCGCGAATGCTGGAACTAATATGTTCCGCCTGCTCCTCGAATCGTTGGTTGATCAAAAAAATAAGCTGCGCAGAAGTTGCAGCCACATCAGAAGCCCTTCCAGCCTTCAGATCAGTGGACGAGCCATCGCTACGCAAGCGTTTTGGGTTCTTACTTGCCATATCTAGAGGTTATCTGAGTGAGTCTTTGAGAAAGTTTTTTTGAGTGAAAGTTGTTTTGTTTTTCGTCTTTCTGTTATGGCTCTCTCAATGCACAAACACTTGCAAGTGGTTAGGAGTTTGATATGAGCACACACACACACACAGTCAAGTGACCATAGTCAATTTGACAAAAAGTTTAAATTGTGTTATTTATTGTTTGTTTTGGGCCCTCAACTATCCCTGTGTATTGCCGCGGTTCTTAGCGAAATTTTAAGATGATCACACTGAATTTTTGTGTTGATGCAGTGGTCAAAAAAAAATTTTTGATTGCAGAGCGATGATTTATGCGTCCTCTTCTACTTTCGATGATTGTGGCGGAGAGCGCTGATGAAATGGAACGAATGATTGAGCAGGCGGAGCTATATTGTCGACAATGGAGCTTAGCAATAAACAAGGGTAAGTCGAATCGGATGGAAGAGGGCGGCGCCCCGAAAATGAAATGTGGATACTTGATGGCTACGCACTGGAGGTTGTTAAAGAATACACATACTTGGAAGTAACATTAACACAAAACATGAACTTTAAAACACACCTTAACCACAAACTACAGGATGCTACAATGGCGGTGAACAGCACATGGAAAAGCTTCATGGGAAAAAAGGCACAGCAAATTCGGCCAAATATCAGCGTTTCCAGGCTACTGCAAGAGCGATAATGCTGTATGCGGCGGAAGTATAGGGACATCAAAGTTACGATGACGTGGAAAAATTGATGAGAAACTTCCTTAAAAAGTTATTTCGACTGCCAGTGAATACCCCAAGCTATGCACTAAATCTAGAAACAGGCCTATTGGCGATGTACCCCAACACGCTGTCGACTCATTTTAGGTTTATAAACAAAATCATGGGACTGCCGCAACATCGACTGCCGAAAATAGTGGCGCTAGAAATACTCAGGGAGAAAACGCAGTGCTTCAAAAATTGGCAGCTACTCTTTATTGCACAGAGTGTAGAGTGCGACGTTCTAAATACTGAAGAATGGAATGCTGCGCAGGAGGCTGTACTTGTTGCGATAGACAACGAGAGCGTAAGTTAATTACGGCTCTAACCGACTTCGAAATACCCGTTACTCATGGAAAGATGTGTTTAATAGCCTTCCTGAGTGCCTGAGGTGGAACAGCCGAAAAGTATGCAACATTTTTTAACTCGGCTATTTATCATACGATCTTGATGAAAATTAGAGGGCTTATAGACGTTGCGAATATAAATGTTAGTTTTAAATTGAGATCGATATCTCAAAAATTGTGGGAGCTATTCAACATTTTTTTACTGTGGGGGCGGGGGTGGGCGTGTCAAAAATTTGAAATAAACTTGATCTGCGTGCAGACAATAGAAGTCTAGATTTCAAATTTGGTTGCTCTAGCTCTTCTAGTCTCTGAGATCTAGGTGTTCATACAGACAGACGGACAGACGGACGGACGGACAGACGGACATGGTTATATCGACACGGCTGTTGATGCTGATCAAGAATATACATACTTTATATGGTCGGAAATGATTCCTTCTGCCTGTTACATACATTTGCATGACTTTAGTATACCCTTTTACTCTACGAGTAACGGGTATACAAATCATAGATTTCAGTGTGAAGCTCAAGCCAGAAGAAGCGAATCGAGCATATGGTACAGTCAGCTCAACTACAACTTTGGCATAAACAATTATTTTAGTGAGCAATACAGTACGGAAGCCAGATGTGAATTGTTTCCACTGGAATACCGACTTTATGTGACTTTACACGATCGAGAGAAGACATAGTTCACCTTATAGCATAATGCCCTATCCTGGCGGAGTATAGAGTAGCATATTTTAATAAAATCTATTTGGAACAGAAGAAGGCAATTGAACTACTCAATGGGAAAAATTGGCAGGAATTTGCGAAATTCGTCAAAGCTATAATAAATTATAGAAAAAA
Organism: Lordiphosa magnipectinata; assembly: GCA_037044535.1. NCBI lineage: Eukaryota > Metazoa > Arthropoda > Insecta > Diptera > Drosophilidae > Lordiphosa > Lordiphosa magnipectinata. Next base: position 334,692 of record JBAMBO010004526.1, on the reverse strand, counting down.
TATTGTACAAGACAACTTTTAAATTTAACATATAAATTAGTGAAAAATTGTTGAATAAAACTAAGAAAAGAATTATAATTATATATTGTAAGAATAAAAGGCTAACGGTAAATTAACCAAGCGAAAATAAACAATCAACTACTATTACCACTAAAAAAAAATTAAAGTTTTAAGGAGTGCAGACTGGATTCAGCTCCAATGATGGGAAAACAGCCAGACGGGCGTTTTCTAACTCAGCCCTATTATCATCAATTTTAAATGTTGATGACAATTATTAAAGCAGTTCTACATAATTTTAATAATCATTTCCTGTGAGCATAAAATTAGCTTAAGTAAGCTTAAAACTTTTTGTGAAAAGATTTTTGAAACTTACCAGAAAAATCACAGTGTTACAAAAAAAAAAAAAGTTCCCCAAACTTTTCACGAGACCCAGTATTGTTGGGCTTGCCGAGTATAGCATTTCCTCATACTTGCTTTTTTCCAAACACCCCAAAACCTGAAGTTATGGGCCAAAACTCGCTTATTGCTTTTTTACCTCAATTAAATTGATTTAACATTGAAATGCGCGAGACGCATGGACCGTCTGATTATTTATAACCTTGTCAATTCCGAAAGCGACGAGAGCAATCTAGTATATTTTAATCAATGGCTTGACTGATTTAACACGATGGCTGAGAAATGCGGCTTACAGATGTGGCATTTTCAACTTTTTTTTTCGAAATTTCTACTTTGGCCACCACTGGTTTATCTACTTTATTCTATGCTATTTTGTCTTAAAGTTTATGATGAGATCTAACTATTATGAGATTGAACTTTCCGTTGAACAAATGTTGTCCCAATGAATTTGGATACCGTTTGACGAAGTTATTCGCATATTTCTGAGTACACCTTGGCGATCTAGTATTTTATTTTAGTGAGTTTACATATTAGTGTCAGCCTAAACATCAGTGTGCGCAAAGTTAACGCATTTTACTCCGCTGTTCAACTAGTCGAAAGCAAAATTACCTATGTTAATAAAATTTTCTCATGGATCTAGTAAAACCCGTTTTTTAAGTAATTACACTTTACTATAATAAATTTTATTGGCTTTCAGACTCAAAATATTGCTGTCATCCCCCACCTTACAGGTGGGCACCAGATAGGGGGTGAAAAACCTTACATGAAGACTTCTTTTCTACAAGCTAAACAAGACATAACTTTTAATATTTTTCTCCGAAAGTCATGAATTATTTTAAGGAAAGGTCGATATTATTCCGTAATAGGCAAACCCGTGGAAAAAGTAGCACACCTACTAAAGGGCTGTTCGTGTAATCGAACAACGCCTGAATTTCTATATCTGAATCGAGCCCTACCGCCGTTGTTCGACTCGTAGAACAGTATCGAATGGCGAAACCATCAAAGGTAGAATTGTTTGACTTCGGATTCGTGTTTACTGATTCCAAATTAATCAAGAAAAGTTACTTTCACCTCTAAATAAAATACTTCGTGCAGCGCGGCGTGAAATAGGTTAAACAAACTCAACAACTTCTCCAATACAGCAAAGAATCTTATGACATCATACCTTAGTGATAGGCAACAAGCTTTAGTCGCACAATCGGAATTCTCTGACTTTCCACAGGTTTCTGTCCTGTGATCCTTGCTATTTTAGGTTGTCGTCCAGAAATTTCCAGGCATAGATTTTCTGGACCTAATGATAATAATGGCGTATATAGTGAGCTAAAGCTGTAAGCGGCGAGCGCCTACTTACAGCGCCTCCTTACAGGGTACAATATATAGGGTTGGTGCGTCGGGCTTGGTACCCACCACCGGCAAAAAAAACTCCACCAATGAAAACCGCGACCACAATGCCTCGAATTGGACTCCCTCTGACGACGACCGACGCAAACGTTTTAAGGACCACGATTTGAGGATATGCACCTGGAATGTTCGCACCCTCAACAGAAATGGTGCTGATCTCCAGTTGGTGGATGTCCTCAAGAGATATTCATCGGACATTACCGCACTTCAGGAAATGCACGGATTGGGCGGGGTGCTAGTTGAGAACACCATCAACAACCAATGTACCCTGGGAGATCTACTCCAGCGGACATGCTTTAAAGCACGAGTTGGGGAGCGGCTTTGCAGTCAGTGCAAGAACCCGTCGCTCTGTTATCAGTTTCACACCAGTTGACATGCGACAAGCTGTACTCAGACTTAAGGCTAAATATTTTAATATTAGACTTCTCTGTGCAACCGCCCAACGGAAAACAAGGGCGCTTCGATAAAAGACGAATTCTATGAGCGCCTGTAACAACTATACGAGCACTGCCCTGATCACTTCATTAAGATAGTGCTTTGCGATTTTATCTCGAGAATCCGGAGCGAAGGAGTCTTTGGCACGACAGTCGGCTGATTCCGTCTTCATGAAACAACATCCGGTAATGAAGAGATTTTGTCGCGGGGAAAAAAATGGTAATACGTAGTACCAGATTTGAACATCGAGACATCCATAAGGCGATCTGGAAGTCCCCTGATCAACTAACGCGAAATCAGATTGATCATGTTGTGATCGACGGAAAGCACTCATCGAGTGTTCTAGATGTGCGAGCGATTCGAGGTGTCAACATAGACTCGGATCACTACCTTGTTGCAGCCAAAGTACGCACGCGGATCAGTGTGGCACATGCCTCACGTTCTACTACACGCCGAAAGCTAAATGTCGAGAGGCTGCAATCACAACTGACCTCTGAAGCCTACACAGATAAACTCACCCACTGCGAACAGTGGAATCATATATCACACTCCATAAGTACGGCTGCTAAGGAGATACTCGGATACTCCGAGTACCCTCGAAGCAGACTTGGTATGATGAGGAGTGCCGCCGCGCTACTGAAGAGAAAAACGCTGCCTACAGGAGAACTCTGCAGTCGGGAGCAACGCGAGCTTTTAAAGAGCGATACCGAAAGAAAACGGAGAGAGGAGAAGCGCCTTTTTAGAAGGAATGAACGACAAAGGCGCATGAGCGAGGAAATCGAGATGCTATTCGACATGTAAATTTTATCAAAAGGTTATGCAACTAGCTGAAGGTTTCAAGCCTCGAGTTACACATTGCAAGGGCGAACATGTGATTCTGGTTACAGATCCGCAAGTGGCACTAGACAAATGGAGAAGCTACTTCTCCAACCTGCTGGAAGGCGATGACAAACACGATGCCGCGCCTCCAGAGAAGTAGCGACGCCACGAATCGACAACATAGAGACCGTCACGAAGTCTGATTAGCCATAAAAAGGCTAAAGAACAACAAATCAACTGGAGCTGATGACCTGCCAGATGAATTGTTTAAGGCTGGAGGTAAGGAATTGGTAAGGTGCATGCATCAACTCTTATGCCGAATATGGTCCGACGAAAGTAAGCTCGACGATTGGAGTCTAAGTGCTCTAAATTGCCCAATTTGGAAAATGGGAGACCCTACAGTTTGCGCTAACTACCAGTCAGTCTCTTTCCGATTGCATATAGGGTTCTGTCGCGTATTATTTGTGAACGTCTAAAGCCGCTTATAAGCACACTGATTGGAGCTTATCAGTGTGGCTTCAGACCTGGTAAGTATACAACACACCAGATATTGCCATTACGACAAGTCCTGGAGAAGTTGTACGAGATAGATAAAAAACCGACCATCTTTTTGTCGACAATAAAGTTGCCTTCGACACACCGATATGGACAAGGTTCTTTGATGCCCTGTCTTCCTTTGGTATACCAGCAAAGTACGTTCGCCTTTGCATGATGACGTTGAGAAGCACTCAAAGCTCCGTCAAAATAGGAAAGAACATCTCCAAACAATTTGATACCAAGAGAGGTCTTAGGCAATGTGATACCCTACCGTGTGACTTCCTTAATCTGCTGATGGAGTATATACTGTGCCAGTTTCCAAATGCCAACAGATCGGGCTCATTTCTTTATGAAGATCTTATGCTACTCACATACGCCGATGATATTGACATTATCGGCAAAAACGAAGGGGCGGTAAGCAGGGCGTTTTCAGAGATTGAGAAGCAGTCTAAACTGATGGGCTTAGCGGTAAATGAGGACAAGACAAAGTACCAAGTATCCACGCGCAGTTAGGGAGAGTAGAGCTTTGAGGTTGAAAAGGATTTTGTCTACCTCAGAAAGATGATAACCAGTGACAACAGCATCAGCCTGGAAATCCGAAGAAGAATAACTCTTGCAAGCCGATGGTACTACGGGCGCAGTAGGGAGTTCAAGAGCAGAGCCCTCTCTCGAAAAACGAAATATACCATACGCTTATCATCTCAGACTCTCAATACGACGCAGAGCATGGACAATATCATCAGCGGATGAGCCGGCGATTGGCGTTTTCGAGCTAAAGATTCTTCGGAAGATTTATGAACCTTTGAAAGTTGGAGAGGATGTTCGCATCCGAATGAATGATGAACTGAGCTCTATGGGGACACTAGTCTAGTCGAGCACATGGATGAACAAGCTCCATTCAAAGAGGTCTACAAACGCGATGCAAAAGACTTTTGGATAAAAGGCCCGAAGAGACGACCACCACTAAGATGGGAAGACCAGGTGCGGGAAGATATAGCCAAGCTTGGTCTGAACAACTGGCGCCAGCTCGCACGAAACAGAAGCGATTGGCGGGTATTAGTAGCAACAACCAAGACCGTTAAGCGGTTGTGATTCAAATATCGGGCCAAAGAAGAAGAAGAAGAAATTACTGACCTGCAAAATGTCTTGTCTAAATGTGAAAATTAAATATATGCAAATGACGTTCAAATGTATGTTAGTGCTCAGTTAAGATAAAAAGTGAATGTGTCCATCATTGTTATAATGAGCTGGAACTAGCTAGTCAATAGGCCAAGAGCAACGGTCTTAAAATAAGCCCAATTAAATAAAAATATCTAGCTATTTATAAAAAGAAATTTGACATGAGTCAAAGTCTAAATGCGATGGCACATTGAAGAGCTACGCACACCATCAAAGCTGAGAGATAGAAAAAGCCATAATCGCGAAATAATACAAAAGGACTGAGTGAAGACTGATTTGCAATCAGGTGGACCCAATTTCTAATGAAATGTGAATGGCGTTTGTGGGGACTTTTTGTGTTACCTTGTGTAATCAGTGATAGTACGCGTCAATATAAGTGCGAATGAAGCCCCATTGCTTACATTCTGTGACTGACGTAAATATCCACTAACATCAGAATCTAGAAAAGACTTTTCTATACCAGAAATCGAAATGTTAGAATTACGAGTTTGGAGCTTAAGTTGATTTGGAAGACGAGAAATAATACAATTGATCTGACATCTATAATCCAGTACAGCACGACTTGGTATCATGGCTTAATCGCAACTAGAGCCGGAGCAAGCAGGACGCAATCTGCAGGAATGGTATTCGGGGCTTTTAGCTGAGGACTTGCCGAAATCGTCATCGTCATCGTCATCGTCATCGTCATCGTCATCGTCATCGTCATCGTCATCGTCATCGTCATCGTCATCGTCATCGTCATCGTCATCGTCATCGTCATCGTCATCGTCATCATCGTCATCATCGTCATCATCGTCATCATCGTCATCATCGTCATCATCGTCATCATCGTCATCATCGTCATCATCGTCATCATCGTCATCATCGTCATCATCGTCATCATCGTCATCATCGTCATCATCGTCATCATCGTCATCATCGTCATCATCGTCATCATCGTCATCATCGTCATCATCGTCATCATCGTCATCATCGTCATCATCGTCATCATCGTCATCATCGTCATCATCGTCATCATCGTCATCATCGTCATCATCGTCATCATCGTCATCATCGTCATCATCGTCATCATCGTCATCATCGTCATCATCGTCATCATCGTCATCATCGTCATCATCGTCATCATCGTCATCATCGTCATCATCGTCATCATCGTCATCATCGTCATCATCGTCATCATCGTCATCATCGTCATCATCGTCATCATCGTCATCATCGTCATCATCGTCATCATCGTCATCATCGTCATCATCGTCATCATCGTCATCATCGTCATCATCGTCATCATCGTCATCATCGTCATCATCGTCATCATCGTCATCATCGTCATCATCGTCATCATCGTCATCATCGTCATCATCGTCATCATCGTCATCATCGTCATCATCGTCATCATCGTCATCATCGTCATCATCGTCATCATCGTCATCATCGTCATCATCGTCATCATCGTCATCATCGTCATCATCGTCATCATCGTCATCATCGTCATCATCGTCATCATCGTCATCATCGTCATCATCGTCATCATCGTCATCATCGTCATCATCGTCATCATCGTCATCATCGTCATCATCGTCATCATCGTCATCATCGTCATCATCGTCATCATCGTCATCATCGTCATCATCGTCATCATCGTCATCATCGTCATCATCGTCATCATCGTCATCATCGTCATCATCGTCATCATCGTCATCATCGTCATCATCGTCATCATCGTCATCATCGTCATCATCGTCATCATCGTCATCATCGTCATCATCGTCATCATCGTCATCATCGTCATCATCGTCATCATCGTCATCATCGTCATCATCGTCATCATCGTCATCATCGTCATCATCGTCATCATCGTCATCATCGTCATCATCGTCATCATCGTCATCATCGTCATCATCGTCATCATCGTCATCATCGTCATCATCGTCATCATCGTCATCATCGTCATCATCGTCATCATCGTCATCATCGTCATCATCGTCATCATCGTCATCATCGTCATCATCGTCATCATCGTCATCATCGTCATCATCGTCATCATCGTCATCATCGTCATCATCGTCATCATCGTCATCATCGTCATCATCGTCATCATCGTCATCATCGTCATCATCGTCATCATCGTCATCATCGTCATCATCGTCATCATCGTCATCATCGTCATCATCGTCATCATCGTCATCATCGTCATCATCGTCATCCCATTTTACTTTATTTCGAATTCTATCCTTACATACCGAGTTTCAAGCCAATCGGATGAAAAATAGTTATTTGCATACAGAATTTTCCGGGCATTTTCACGCCTGCGGGGCGGATTTTCCGACATTGGGAAATCACATTTCAAATAATTTCGTATTCTATCCTTACAATCCGAGTTTCAACTCAATCGGATGACAAATAGTTTATTGCATGCAGAATTTTCCGGCCATTTTCCTCCTGGGCGGATTTTCCAAAATCGGGAAAACAAGTGTCGAATTATTTCGTGTAATTCGCTTACAAAACAAATTTCATGTCAATCGGATGAAAAACAAAATTTTTCCCGTACAAACTTTTCCGACGCTTTTCCGGTTGGAATTTTTCAAAACCCCGACTTAGTACGCAATTTCACCACGAAGCCTGTCCAAGTTTCAGCCTTCTATCTCTTACCGTTTGCGCTCTGCGTTGATTGCCAATCAGTGAATCAGTCAGTCAGTCAGTGAATTAGGACAAACTGTTTTTTATGTAAAGTAGATTGTGATATCTTCCAATTCCAATGATTAGCCAGGTCCCATATATATATATTGTCCACCTTTATTTGTATAGTTTTGATCCACCCTTATTTCTCATACATTGAAATTGAAAAATATATTGTTTGGGTGAGGCACCATGTGCACTCTTTTGTGGTCATTTTTATTCTGTTTCTTGGTTTGCTTAAGCTAAGCGTACATGGTTATATTCTTACTGGCTAGCGAGAGAGTGTGAGCGTTTGTATGTACTTATATGTATATATATGTATGTGCGTGTATGACTCGAACGTACCGCAGCAACGCGCTGGCGGCAAAATGCTAATGTGCACTTTTGTTAGAGTTTGAGTGAGGCATGCTCATATTACACATTTATGTGTTTGGGTTATTGCTCAAGTGCAACAATGTATGTGCATATGTTTATTAAATGATATAAGTGTTTATTTGTATAAATATATATGTATATAGTTATGTTTGTAGGCTCACTACAAGATATTAAGTAATTGTTGCTAAATTGTATATATAATTTTTTCTCAGTGTTAACCACCAAGATATATAACAACAAATTATTGCTCTAAGCCAGAGATGGGCATGCACACATATCGTGACACTTTTCACACGCATATAAGCACAATTTGCGTGCGCCGCATTCGTGTTCTATAAATAGCTTTCAATGCTTATAGCGTACGTGTGATTTTGTGCAGTCGGCCGCGGCAGATGTCCTATGCACACGCTGTCTCGTGTGCATTGGAACGTCGCGACGCGCCCATCTCTGCTCTAAGCATAACTTATGGTTCAAAAGAGATTATTTTTTGAGGATATAAACAAATAAAAATATGCCCTTAAATAAAGCTTTGCCACGCAGTCAGCTTTAAAGCCATGTGATTGAAACTTGGCACGTGTGCTTTATATTTATCAAGTTTTAAAAAAATGTCAACATCATGCAGATCGGACCTCTATATCATATATCTGCAAAAGAAATGCTGAATTTCGTTGTGGTAAAACTTAGTTTCTAAACTATGGTCACACTACACCACAACAAAGTTTAATTATTCCTAGCATTCGTATGGCACCTATATTTATTTATTTATTTATTAATTTATTTATTTAGTCGACAAAAAAAGGCTGTAAACAAAAAAAACGAGAGCGTGAGTTAAAGTCGGCTCTAACCGACTTCGAAATACCCGTTACTCATGGAAAGAATCGTTTAATAGCCTTCCTGTGTGTCTGAGGCAGGACAGCCGAAAAGTATGCAACATTTTTTTAACTCGGCTAATTATCATCCGATCTTGATGAAAATTGGAGGGCTTATAGATGTTGCGAATATTAATGTAAGTTTTAAATTTGGGAGTTATTCAACTTTTTGTATTGTGGGGGCGGGGGTGGGCGTGGCAAAAATTTGAAATAAACTTGATCTGCGTGCAGACAATAGGAGTCTACATTTCAAAATTGGTTGCTCTAGCTCTTCTAGTCTCTGAGATCTAGGTGTTCATACAGACAGACGGACGGACGGACAGACGGACATGGCTATATCGACTCGGCTGTTGATACTGATCAAGAATATATATACTTATATGGTCGGAAATGATTCCTTCTGCCTGTTACATACATTTGCACGACATTTACCCTTTTACTCTACGAGTAACGGGTATAAATATATACACGTTACAAAAATAATTTTATAAGCTAAAGAAGCCTATCAAAGAAAATCTAATAAAATTACAAAATAAACTAATATCGACTTCGAAACGGTGGGGGTATTTTATTCGCCCGTCCGGCCAGCTATGCCCCTATTCACAGCCAATTGTAGTCAGAGACGTTATTAGTGCCAGCAGAAACTTTGATAATATAGAGATCGAGAAGAGGAGAAAAAAAAAGCCAAAACCTATAGTAATGTAGGAAAAATAAATTAAAATAATAATAACATAATATAATAAATTTAAATAAAACAGACATAAAGAAAAAACAAAAAACTATCTAAAAGTAAACCTAAATAAAAAAGGTATGCGTAAAACTTAAAATAAATAACCGGAAAATCTCTAACCCGGTGGGGGAAGATTTTTCAGCCAGTCCGGCAAGCTATGCCCCTACTCACAGCCAGAAGTGGTCAGAGATTTTGCCGGAGATAATTATAGAGAGACGTTTTTAGTGAGAAGAGAGAGAGATCTGTTGAGAGCAGGTAATTGAGATCATTGTAATTTTGTCATTAGACCAGAAAACGATTGTGCTGGTCCTTCGACCAACGTTTAATGAATCCAAGTATACCATTCGCCCTATTAACAATAGAAGAGATATGAGGGTTAAAACTTAATTTGGGGTCGAAGTGAATTCCAAGATCAACGACTGTAGATATTGGTGGCAAGGGTTCGTTGCCAATCGTATAGGTAGCCAGCGAAGGTTTGCAACGATGGAAAGTCATAAATATGCACTTGGAGCAATTAAGGTGTAATTGATTAATCAAGCACCATGACTGCAAGGAGTTTAAATCATCTTGCAATCTGATGGAATGCATTGGGTCGTTGAAAGATAAAATAAGTTTTACATCATCGGCGTACATAAGTATCCGAGAATAAGATAGTATTGTGGGGAGATCATAAATAAAAAGAGTAAAAAACAAAGGGCCCAGGTGGCTACCTTGTTGCACACCAGAAGTAACAAAGACAGGCTTTAAAGTATTAGAGCAAAGCAGAACTTTTTGAGTTCTATCCTTTAAATAGGACAAAATCCAAAGCAGAAAAGAGGAAGGAAATCCTAAACGATCAAGCTTAAAGAAGAGAAGATCGTAGTTCACAGAATCAAATGCTTTACTGAAGTCGGTGTACATGACATCAGTTTGATTTTTTAAAAGGAATCCATCGCTTACCATTGAGGTGAATTCAAGCAAATTGGTCGTAGTTGACCGACGCTTTGTAAATCTATGCTGGAAAGGGGATAAAATCAATTTACAATAGTGCTGTAAGGTTAACCTTATGGTTAGAATCTGTTCAAATAGTTTTGGAATTGCGGAAAGCTTGGCTATACCCCTGTAATTATATATATCAGATTTTCCGCCCTTTGTATGAAGAGGAATAATATAAGATTCTTTCCAAAGATTCGGAATCACAGAAGACTCTAGCGACAGATTAAAAAGCTTAAGCAAAGGATTGCATAAAGAAATACAACATTATTTGAGCACGCAGCTAGGAATGTTGTCAGGCCCAGGGGAGTATGAGGATATTAGAGATTTCAAATGCGAAGGTAGGGAGCTTTCACTAATTGAGGGAACACAAATTGAGTTAGAAGAAGAAAATTTATAAGGATATGAAGTGTTAGTAAAGTGAAGAGAGGAATAAGTTGATTGTAAAAAGTCTGCGAATAGGTCGACGGCAGCGGAATCATTGCTAGCCTTCTGGTCACCCAGAAAAAAAGACGAAGGTAATCATTAGGATCTACGTTTACACTTCACAAAGCTATAGATTGTTTAGGGTTTTCTGCAAATTGAATTTTGCACCGGGCAAGATAAGTAGAAAATTTTAAAGCTTTATAAGCAGAAACGTAAACAACGTTCAATCTATCACTCGATTCTTCAGTCTTTCCAACTCTTTGGAAAGAGTCCTATATCATTCCTCTTCATAAAAAAGGTGGAAAATCTGATATTTCCAATTACAGAGGCATAGCTAAGCTCTCCGCTAATGCTAAATTATTTGATGAGATTTTAACCTCCACCTTGCAGCATTATTGCAAATCGATTTTATCACCTTTCCAGCATGGGTTTATTAAGCGTCGGTCAACTGTGACCAATTTGCATGAATTTACTTCATTGGTTAATGATGTGTTCCTTAAGAAAAAGCAAACCGATGTCATTTACACCGACTTTAGTAAGGCTTTTGACTCTGTAAACCATGATCAGATAAAGCAGATAAAAAAAAAAAAAAACTAAGTTTGGGGTGAGAGCGATGCAGACAGAGAGTATGCAACAGCAAACGTACACACTAACTTTTGTTAACAGGGGGGAACGGGGGAACCGCCAAAAGCAGATGAGCGAACAGAACACACAAACAAAATACACAGCACAGACGCCGCGATATTTATATTATATTTGTTACATTAATTATACCAAGATGCACAACTAGAAAGCAAAGCCCTCACCGGTAGTGGGTATTAATATTAAAAGATTAAGGATGAATTCCCGAAATTATAGACACGTTGAACGTCACAAATAATTTTTAAATAAAAAAAAACCAGAAAGCCAAGCTAGCTTCGTCTGTGCCGAAGTTTTTATACCCTTGCAAATGCAAAAGTCACAGTTTATGAACGCTTAAATGAACAGTTCCGACAGATAAACATCTGATTTCGACCAAATTCGCGATTCTTTTTTAAAAAAACATATCAAATTAACAATCGCCGAGTTTAAGAACGATGAAATTGAAAACAAAAAAGTTTTTCTCACTAAGACTCGTTTTCCGAAAAATCGGTCCTATGGCAGCCTTAAGATATAGACATTTGATTTTGACCCAATTTTGCGAATATTTTCGAAAGCAAAATCAATTAGTAATCAGTGAGCTTAACGACGCTAACATAAAAAACAAAAAAAAAATTTCTTACTAAGACTCACTTCCGACCGATCGGTCCTATGGCAACCATAAGATATAGTCACCCGATGGCGATCAACTTTTTCAAATTAGTTTGAAAGCGTCTAATATTAATAATCCCCGACCTTAAGAACGATTTACTTAAAAACAAAAAAGTTTTTTATCACTATGACCCATTTTCCGACCGATCAGTCCTATGGCAGCTATAAGATATAGTCATCCGATTTTGAACAAAATTTGAAATTCTGTTTGAAAGCATATAATATTAATAATAGCCGAGCTTGAGGACGTTAACAGTGAAAACAAAAAAGTTTTTCTCACTAAGACCCATTTTCCGACCGATGGTTCCTATGACAGCTTTAAGATATAGTCATCCGATCTTGAACAAAATTTGCAAATCTGTTTGAAAGCATATAATATTAATAATGACCGAAATTAAGGACGCTAACATTGAAAACATTCATAAGACCACCGCCTTCCACACGAACAATACAAAACATATATCACTTTTCTTCACACTTTTTTGTGTTTTGCTCATTTGAAGACAGTAGTTTAGTGAGCGTCCGCTCACAAGTGTCCCGCTCAGTAGATATTGGCACTCTCGTTTGTTTTTATCAACCAAAACTTCGAAACAGAAAACACAAGAGTTCGGAAATAAAGTGTTCGGCTTAGTGAGAGCCCGTGTGTGCATTGTTTCTTTCGCGTTGATTTGGTACGCGTCTCTCATAAGAAAATTCCAGGATCACAACATGTCACTTAGTGGAAATACTACCCACTCTGAATGGGAAAAAGGGAAATGTATGTCTACTCACAGCCATAACAGAGGAAACCATGAATCAGCATGTGACTGTGGCCAGATCGAGCAAAGCGTGTGTATACAAACATTTAAACAATGCGGTAAAGGCTGCAATAGTGTCACCAAACAACGGACCATAAGCTAAATAATTTACAGCATTTTATCTGATGATGCCCTATTCTGTAAGAGTTTCGATGTATCTGTTTTCAGAAGGGAGTGCTTGAGGAAGTAGAGGTCTTTGCGGCTCTATATTTAGATATGGGTTGGGAAAATTTTTGAAATTATATTGAGGGTTCTTTTCTATATAGGAGGAAAATATTAAATGAAAAAAAAATAGTTGTATGGATAGCTGTATGGAAGTATGGAAGTTGTATGGATAGCATAGCTTGCATAGTATGTCGTGGTCCACATTGTAAAATGCCGTACTAAATCTTCAAATTTTTTTGCCGGCTCTAGGTCACGCTATGTTGGTACATAACTTTGAAATTACTAAATTCTAACAAGGTCGGGAAGGTTAAATGCATTAGTTTGCTAGCGGTTATCTTCGACTATATTTACGATGGTAGTTGTTCAACTACTGTTCTTTTTGAAGCCTGATTTCTTCTAACTTAAAAGAGAGAATCAAGAAATGCTTGCATTTGCTTGGCAGAGGTGAATTCATTCTATCGCTAAGATGACACAAGCTGGCAGCACAGCCCTCCTAAACGTCCTTTAATTTAATTTATTGTCGAATCGATTTTTAATATAATTTTTAAGACTAAACAAACCGGTCCGGAACCGAACCCCTGAGAGCCGGCTCGGTTCGGATTTTTTGGGGTTCGGACCATGAACCAGGCGCTCTATATTTTTGACTCCTCGAACCTGAACCCGAACCGGATCACTTTATAGAAAAATGAGGTTCGGTTCACCAATTTAAATAATTTATTCAACGATACATATTGGAAATCTCTGGAGATTTTACTATAAACAAATAATTTTTGATGTAAAGTGACAAGATAAAGTATGATGATGATGATAGATTACGCGGAAAGAAACCGAATGACCATATGATGAATCAACTTGGCTTTGAACGGACAGTATAAATTACAATTACTACCAAGTGATTTATATTACGCTTGGTTTTCACGATGCGCAATTGTTTTAAAATCTTCAGCAAATTGTTGTTTATTACTATCTAAGTGCCCCGATAAACATTCTTCTACTATGAGTTCAGTACCAGTATTGGCTGCAGTATTCTCCGACCCGAGATTTCATATTTGGCTTACAAAAAAAAGTTGCAAAGCAACTGACTCAACGTCTGATTGTGAAGAAGAGTAGCTTATAAAAGCAATAGAAAGCAATAAAAAATATCAAATATAAAAGCTGTGAATGATGTTATAGATTTCTTTCATTAAAAAATTAAAAATCGTTATCGTTGTCGAAACTGATCGGATGTGTTTTTATCAAGCTCCGCAATTCTTTTTTCGCAATTTGAAATACAATTTTTAAAAACTCTTCAAGTGTGTGAAGTGCCGAAGTTTAACTAACAATTGTTTGTGTGCTTCTGTGCTGCTGCGATCTGATTGTTTGCCACCTGCTTTGTGTAGCTGCCCTGTGTAGCTGTTGTTGTTGTTGTTGCCGCTGCCGGCGAGCGCTATGCCCGCAGAGACACACACTCAGCAAAGGAGGTTTTCAGGAGGTCCCAGCCAGGTGGGAGGAGGTTTTTGGGCACTCCACGGTGCATAGCGGAGTGAGTTTTTAAGGCGCCTTGTAGTCTAAAACTATAAATTATTTGGATGTTTTGATTCTCTGGGCAAAAGAACGACCCTGTCTTTCGTCAGTGCTGGGCTAGCCGTCAGTGTAGCATTAGCCAGAGATCAATTTTTTGGAATCTAGATTTTTTATAGCTAGATACCATAGTACTAACGTATATTTTTATAAAATTGTTTCCTTAATTGCTCACATTAATTGGAGGAAACATAGAAAGCAGAATCTAGCCGGCTTAAGGCTTAAATGGATAAGCATGAGCGGAAGGTTTTTCGTATCCTGAGACGTAATGCAACAGATCCGATCAGGTAAGACCAGACCACCAAGGAGGACTTTGCTAAAATTCAGGAAGACAAAGCCTGGGCATAGATAGTCTTTCCCGACTTCTCCATGGATCAGACCCCCTAGGGTCAACCCACCGCTCCCGTGCAGTCAGTCACCGCGAATGCAAAGTCCGCCATCGCTACTGCGCAGTCAGCCACCGCGACTGCGCAGCCAGCCAACGCGAATAAAAGGGACAGATCCATGAAGGAACCGCAGACAACGTTTCACAATCGAGCGAAAACCCACGGGCCCCCACTAAAGATATCTTTTGCTGAAGGTGCGAAGAGCAAGAAAATAGTGGGGGTCGTAGACGATGGTATCCCTACCGGAACCATTCCAAAACATTTTTGGAAATGGATCGAGGCAGCCACTAATCGTGTCACGATGGACGTACTGCTCGAAAACCCTGCAGCACCGCCCGAATGCTATAGCATTGGATGGTTTCAAGGAAACATCCGGCTGATGGCATGCGAAGATGAGCGATCGGTAGAGCTCTACAAAGCCGCCATCGCAAAAGAAGGAGAGGATTACCCTGGCGCACGGCTGAGGGTTGTGGATGCAAGGCCATAGCTACCCATCCACCTTTCAGAGCCCAAGAAAATTCTGCAAGCGATGAGGTTGCTTAACCCTAGCTACCCCACAAGCAACTGGAAGCTCATTTAAGTGGAGCGCTCTACCCGAGCAACCACTTTGGTGACATTCAAAATTGATAGCGACACGGTGGACGCTCTCACCAAGAGCGAAGGAGTCCAAACTACGAATTCCAGAGGGTTGTTATGACCGTTTACAAAACGGCCACGAATGCGCTTGCGAACCTGGCGGCGAACATAGAGGAAGAGACGCCTAGCGATGAGGAGATGGAAGTCAAGCGTACCCCTCCAAATGAGGAACGCTCTGGCTACATCTGGGGAGGGTCAGACAATGGTTCATCCGTTGGACGTGCTTAAACTGAGCGTTAGCTACTCCAACCAGAAGATGCCGATGCTACGCTGACGGAGGAGACGCTTTTAAACGACAATGATGCAGGTCCTACAAATAAACCTGCATCATTGTAAAACAGCATCCGCTGCACATTTACTTCGCAGCAGGCGAAGTAGACGACATGGTACTCGTCCAAGAGCAGTGGATTTCTGGCGACAGGCTTGAGGACACCTAAATACAGTCTTTTTCAAACCCATGGTAAGGGAAATATCCGTACTTGTATTCACACCAATCATTATAACACCCTTTGACTTCACCAATTCAGTGATCACCACACCACAGTCAGCGTGACACTGGGGGAAAAAACGTTTAGTATAGTCTCCTTTTACGGAGGGTCCACCACCACCGGAAAAATTAGAAAGCCTCAAAGGAAACAGCAGGAACAGTCGCACTAGCATCCTACTAGGAGGCGATGCGAATACCCATCATACACAATGGGGCAGCTCAGATATTAATGAACGTGTTGAGTCACTCTTTAATAACTACTAAGTACGAATATGGTTCTCGCCAACAAAGAAAACGACCCTACCTTTATTATAAAAAGCAGAAAGGAGGTTTTAGACATCACCCTCATTTCGGAGGACCTCTGTGACCAAATCGTGTGTTGGAAGGTTCTATCAGAGCACTCTTTCTCGGACCATCGGTATATAGAGTACAAATTCAGCAATAATTGCCCTCCTCCCATTAAAATCCAAGATCCCAGAAGAACTAACTGGGAAAAATACAGCAAATATCTAACAAAAAATATTGAACCCGTTCCGCCGGGTTCCACTGCATGTTCTAAGTCCTTCAATAGGGCCTGCCCCCATAGAAAAGAAAAATCCACACATAAGCCTCAATGGTGGAATACGGAGCTGGACAAGCTCAGGAAGGAATGTAGGCATACCTTCAATGTTGCCAAATATAATGACCAAACCACCTCATGGGAATTATACAAGAAAAAACTAAACACATCTAAAAAATCCCTAAGAAAAGCTAATCGCACCTCTTGGGCTTATTTCTGTAGCAATATAGAATCCACATCTGACGCATCGCGCCTTAGAAAGATCTTGGCAAAGTCACGTCTTTTGCAAAATGAAGACGGAACCTGGACTGACTCCAGCGAGGAATCCTTGGATCTCCTGCTGACCACATGCTTTCCAGCATGTTCCAATACCCCACAACGGACAATTAGGCAACCAGACCTTTCAAGATTAAACAATTGTGATATTGTCACTAAAGCCAAAATTCAATGGGCAATCGACTCATTCGAGCCCTTTAAGTCACCAGGACCAGTATTTTTCTGGCCCAGCTTCAAAATTCTTTGGAGCACACCATGGCGTGGATACACCTAATTTTTACAAGGCAAGGTTAGCTATATACCTACAAAATGGAGAGAATCAAAAGAGGTATTTATACCCAAAGCTGGCACATGCTAAGCCCATCGACTATAAGCCAATAAGCCTATCCTCAATTTTTCTCGAAACTCTTGAATGACTTATTGACGACCACCTAAAGCAGATTATTAACCCTTCTATATTAGCAAATACGCCACACGCATACTGCAAAGGCAGATCCACAGAAACTGCCTTACATTCCCTAGTTTCAAGGATTGAAAAATCGCTTGAAACAAAAAAATGATCTCTGATAGCATTTCAGGACATACAGGGTGCCTTTAACAATGTCTTACATGGTGTCATCACCACTGCCTTGGAGGATGTGGGAGTGGATGCGCCACTGGTTGGATTCATCAACCTAATGCTCTCAAGTAGAGCAGTGAATTCAAGTCAAGGCACCCCGCAAGGGGGCGTTCTTTCCCCGCTTCTCTGGGTCGTAGCAGTCAACAAATTGCTGCGCCACATGAAGGTGAAGGGACACGTGGTGGTGGCTTATGCAGATGACATTGCTATATTCAAATTCGGGAGTTTTCCACAAACCTTATGTGACCTCATGCAGACCGCGCTGGCGACACGTTCTGAGCGGGCGTATATTGCGGCCTGGATGTAAGTCCGAAAAAGACGGAACTAGTTCTCTTCACACGGAGATACAAAGTTCCAGATCTTACCCCTCCCAAACGAAACAACATAAGTTTGGAATTCAAAAACAGTGCCAAGTAGGCATCCATTGCGCTATTCTCATGTCAGCGGGCGATAGGCCGTAAATGCGGATTTTCCCCAGCAACAGTTCACTGGCTGTACACAGCCATTGTACGTCCCATACTGCTCAATGTAGTTCTCGTTTGGTGGACAGCACTCGATCAGTACTGAGCACTTTACACAAGGTACAGAGAAGTGTTGAAATATGCATGAGTGGCGCCCTTCCTCTAGACTTGATGTCAAAACAGTTAGCGGGCATTACAGCCTTGAGATTAAGAGAGTTTGAAGCCTGGAACGCGGTTACCTCAGGACACTCAACTGTACTAACTCGTCGAAACGCGGTTCCCGCCATTACAGACTATTGTATACCCACTACGCCATTCCAGAAATTTTATGACGTCAATATCCCTAGTAGACGCGACTGGGATTACTTGCCCCACAGTGGAGCAAATGCCATCAATATCTACACAGATGGATCTAAGCTCGATGACAAAGAAGGAGGGAGAGTTTTCTCCACCGACTTAAGTACGGAAATCGCAATCCGCACTAACTGATCATTGCAGTGTGTATAAAGCAGAATCGGTGGCCATCCAGGAGGCCGCCAAATACCTCAGCACACTCATGATCGAAGAAGGGAACATATACAATTACTCAGATAGTCAAGCAGCTCTAAGGGCCCTTAACTCGTACACCAATAACTCCAAGACGCTCACGGAATGCCGTAGATCCTCAGGTACGATCGCTCAGCATCTCCGTATCCACCTCAGTCGGATACCTGGACACCGTAACATTGAGGGTAACGAGTCAGCCGACAAACTGGCAAGACATGTACTACTCTCGGAGAAGAGCTTTATAGAGATGCCCTTAGCCTCATACAAGCTAATCACAAGGAATTAAACCTGGCGCCTGGTTATGGCACGATGGAATAACCTTCCGGTTTCCGCTGCAGCTAGGGTCACGTGGCCCTCGTTTAACATGAAACGAACCAATAGTCTTTTGCGCCAAGTAAGGAAAACATCTCACTTACGGTTGGGGCCCTAACGGGTCACTGCCTCATCGGCAGGCATGCAGCACGCTTGGGCGTCGCTCACAACGACTTCTGTAGAATCTGCAAGTGTGAGGAAGAGGAGGAGACATTACTGCATCTTCTTTGCCATCGCGCAGCTCCTAGTAGAAGGAGACTTTAAACTCTCGGCCACCCCTTTCTACTCAATCACTCGGAAGTGTCCGAGATAGAGATTCCGTCTCTACTGAAATTCTTAACGTTGTCACAATGGTTTAGTCGGGAGGAACACCCCCTGGCTTAAATAGGAAATTATATGGAGTCGCAATGGGCCTATCTTGGATCCCTACACTTAGGAACAGTCTTACTGACCCTATCCATCTTAACCTAGCCTAACCTAACATACATTACATACATTGACAAATGTTTTAAAATTTTGGAAAGGTCTTAAAAACGAAGACTTACAAAATATTGCGTTTACTTTACTAGGTGCCCCAGTAACTCAGGTATCACTTGAAGGAGCATTTTCAACTCTTAAGCCCTCTACGCAGTTGTGAAGTAACAAGAAGTAATGTACAATTTTCATTTACAAATTTTGACAGGAGAGAAGACGTAAAACTGTTTTTATGAGATTTTTACTTTACTTCTCGTTACTTCACAGCTGCGTAGAGGGCTTAGAGTTTGTTCCTTCTGAATTAAGAGCTAGTATAGATGAACAGCTCCTTAAGCTAAGCAGTTCCCAAAAATTGTTTGTGTCAGCTAATGGATTTGATAATTACAATAACTTAAGTTTTGAATATTATGATTAAGTATATAAATACAGTGTATAGAGTAAATAGAGTATATAAATTTCATTATCAACGTAGAATTAATTAATCGAAAGCCAAACCAAAACCTTGGGTTCAGAGGTTCCAGGAACAGGTCCGCGAACCGAACTAAGGACTTTGCAATGGGTTCGAACCCCCGGACCGAAACTTCTGCAGAATCTTAGAGGTTTGCAGCCTTATTCAGGATCACTTTCCACTCCGGCAACCTGGATTTTCGCATTGAGAAGCTATGTTCACAGTTTCCCATGGAATGCAAGTCGAACCAATTTCGACTTAACCTCAATGTACCTATATATCTTATTGACGCTAAAGCGCGAATTCGAGGTGCTCCATAAGGTCCTTCTTCTCCAGACTTGTCTGCTCAACATCGAAATCTGATATAAGATTTTCCAAAAAAATCAATGATCACCAAAAGCTTTGGCTTATCAAAGCTTGTCACTGCTTTCCCGTGATAAAAGTCATTTATAGCGTTTAATGGCTGCTTCACAGAGTCCTCTTTGGAACTGAAAAACTCTTGTGTGTTGAGTTTTAATCACAGCACAGTACAGGAAAAAAAAAAGTTCATTCAAATGCACTTGTGGGCCAACAAAATAACTCACCCTGTTTTTTGCGCGAGTGCCAAGTCAAGGATGACGCTTGGTTAGTTTTATTTCGCTTTATATATATATGAATGTGTATTTGTATTGCACATGTACGACACTGCACTGAATAGCAAAAAATATTTTTCATACACAATATATTGTTAAAACACCATACCTTACCATACCTGAGTATTTAAAATTTATAATATTTTACTAGATTTATAGCCCATTTCCACTGGTATCATTTTATACCATTTTCATTTCTTATTAGTAGTAGCAGTAGGTTATTTATTTTGAATTTTTCCAATTTTTAGTTTTTTCACAAATAACACAGTGTTATACAAAAAAAAAATTTGCACATACTTTTAACGAGACCCAGTACATATTATTGGGCTTGCCGAGTATAGCATTTCCTCATACTTGGTTTTTTCTTTGATGACTCTTTTCAACCCAAAGACATCAGCAGCGAACTGGAAGATCATTCGGGTGGAAGAGTCTTCCACTGCCAATATACAGGTGATCTTCCAGATTAACAACGAATCGGTGGATTACCCGGCAACAACAAATGGCCTGCTCGGCTATGCCTTCAAGAAAGTTTGCATGGTCGTTTACAAGACGGACAACAGAGCGCTAGCTACGCTTGCCGCTAGTGTGGAGGCAGAAGAGCCTAGTGAGGATGAAATGGAGACTGAGGATTCTCCTCTATGAACAAATCGTGCCCATACAGAAAATTGAAAGAGATCCAAAACCTCCATGGTGGTCCAAGGATTTAGATATTCTAAGGAAAGAATGTAGGAGGGCATTCAACGAATCGGGACAATACTTGGGAAATCTATATAGCTCGACTGAGTGTCTACAAAAAAGCATTACTTATTTTCAATTTCCAAGTTTTGAATTTTTTGGCTTATTCCTCCGAGATGCGTTTTAATATCTTCCATATCCTCCTTTGTTGCCATGGTTTTGCTTAGGTTCTTTAAGTTAGAGTCCATTCTCTCTTCAACGCTCTGAATTGCTACCATAAGAGTCGCAAAATTACAATCTGACGGCAAATCAGAGCGTTTTATTTTATCCATGTGTGTAGTTACGTTAGATGGCGTGGAAAGTGATTGCTCTGATGGATTAATGGTAGGCAAAACACCTGTCGCGGACGCAAGGTGAGTGGCGGGTGGTGGAGTCCTGAGCAAATTGGCCATTTAAATTTTGCGCCCTATTAGCTGCCTAAAACTATGCTATTTTCTTATTTTGAAACAGAATTTGAAAGTTTTGTAATACTGTTTCTGGTTTTAGGAGCGCTAAGCTTCTGAGGCCTTAGGCAATTTTTGGAGGATTTTCGTCCAATTGGGCAGCTGGCGTGTGGGTCAATTTATTCGAACTTTAGCGTTTGTTTACAATTTGTTTTTTATTTTTGCTCACTCAATATTAGGTGATCCACTAGGTAAAAACATAGTCTTCCACCGGCCTCTGATGAAGCAGGCAATGATCTGTTGTCTGGTGGTCCTTTGGTTGCAGTCGCGCTTGTTAGAAACGTTTATTAAATAAATTGGTATGGAGGTTTCGTTTTTAATTCCGCTTTCTGCTAGGGTTGTCGAGTCATTATCTGCTAGTGAAATATGTACACACATTGCGTGCGTGTGACGCATACACCCATATTTCACTAACACACAATAGCTTTAGACGCCAAAATTTGTGTGGTGTATTTGAGACTGTGTCCACGTGTACTTTACATACATACATAATATCTACTAAGAAGGTTGCACATAAATATTTATATATGTATTTGCCCAAATATACTAATTAAATCAAAATTATATTTTTACGAATTTATTTCAGTTTGATGTCAATTAAAGCTGATTGCGTAAGTCGTTTGGATAGCGCTATAATTGGAATTAACTGTCAGATTCATAAAAATGACGAGATTCGCATTTACACGCTGGTCATGAAAGAGGTTCACCTTCAGCACAAAAGTCTCAATTTGACTGCTATCATTCAAGAAGTTCTCCAATCCTACGACATTTACCCAGGACAGATTTTTACTAAATATGGTTCGAGCAGGAGAACTTTTAGATGACATCTGCATAGCGGAAAATGAATGCAATTTTGGAGAATGTAATGTTGATGAAGGCTGCTCATGTTAATCAAAAGCATTGCTTGATTTGGACGATGACCAAGTTAACTCAATAGATTCCCTGGAGGACTCTATAATTACAGTTCGTTGTGCTGCACACACTCTCAATTTAGAAGCTAACGATTTTTTTAAGGAAGTTCAATTTGACATTAGCAGAGTTCGCACACTTTGTAAGAAACTCCGTACTCACACTATCTTATATCTATTGCATATAGAAAAATTAAAAAAACCAGTGCTAGACTGTGTGACTCGATGGAACTCAACCTACAAAATGTGCGAACGATTACTAACTCTTAAAGATGTTTGCATTCAGAGTTCTTTAAAAGAGCTCCACCTAAAAACATCTGAATGGAACGTAGTTAAAAATATATGTAATTTGGTGCAGCCAATTTATAAAACTTCTTTAAAGCTGCAGGATTCACAATTACTACCAAGTGATTTTTATTACGCTTGGTTTTCATGTCGAGCAATTGTTCTAAAATCTTCAGCAAAACATTGTTTATTACTATCTAAATGCCTCGATAAACGTTCTTCTATTATGAGCTCAGTACCAATATTGGCTGCAGTGTTCCTAGACCTGAGATTTCAAACTTTGTTAACTTCTGACCAAAAAAATGTGGCAAAACAGCACATTGCAGACATGCAGAAGCACCAAAAAGAAATTCTTTATGAAAGCAATAAACATATATCAAATATAAAATCTGTAAATGATGTTATATACTACGTTTATACGCCAGCTATTTGCAAATAGAAATAATTTGTAAATAACTAACTCACTGTTTATACACTAAATACCATACGTAAGATAATGTTTTTTTTATTATCATTATCATCATTAGTTTTTTCTTCTATTTTTTTTCATTAGTCAGAGTAGTACCTTGGTATCCGCTTTAGTCCAATTGCAACGTTTGTTTTCAGTTATTATCTTAAACATTTTCCCTTTCTCTTTCACCTGCAGTCGATATGAACGTCAATTACAATATAGCAGTGCTACCATATAGTTGAAAACAGCAAAATCAGTGAATAGAGTGGCAACGCCTAGCACACTACTATTAAGTCAGTAATAAATAAGTCAGTAATCAGTAATGGATTTCGTGACTTAGCTATTTGCAAATAACGAATTAACTCAGTGTTTATACGCAATAATTTGTCACTCACAAAATTGTTATTTGCAAATAAGACGTGAGTATAAACGTAGTAATAGATTCCTTCGAAAATTGTCCAAGAGAACATACAGCGACAAATGTTTTAAAATTTTGGAAAGGTCAAAAAACACGAGGACTTAAAATATATTGCCTCATCTATACTTGCTGTTCCAGCAACTTAGGTATCAGTTGAACGAGCCTTTGCAAAACTTAAGTTTGTTCTTTCTGATCTAAGAGCTTGTATAGATGAACAGCTGAAGATATAATGCTTATTAACTTTAACTAAGCAGTTCTCAAATGTTGTAAATGTCAGCTAATGATTTTGATAATTTAAATTACATTATAAAAATAAAGAATATTATAAATTGAAACTATTTATTTTTTGTTCAAGCGAACCGAGGCTCAAATCAAAACTTCGGCTTCAGGGGTTCCAGGAACCGGTCCGCGAACCAAACCTTAGACTTTACACTGTGTTCGAGCCCCCGGACCGAACCCTCTTCAAAATTTTAGAGGTTTGTAGCCATGGCTTTAATTCCGTGGTTGAAAAAGGCTAAAATTAAGTCTTGCCTTTCCATCTGCGCTTCTGTGGTCGGGAGCGGCGCACCAGTAGTGTGTGTGGCTGCTGGTGCGGAAGGTTGTGGGTTCAATCCCGCCTCGGACCATCATCTAATAAAAAGGTTTTTTCTTTCTTTAGAAAAGTCACCTTCACCCAGTCACATTGGCGCCAGCTGTGAAGTATAACAAGCCATGAAAAAGCAAAATTCTCAAACTATGCCGTTCGGACTCGGCGTTAAACTGGTAGGTCTCCTTCTCTTGTGCGAAAAATTATATGCACACACGCCAAGGGACTGAGAGAAGCTAGGAATGGCCCTCTTTGGTGCTGTTGAGCCAATTTTACATTACATCTGTGCTTCACCACTGTGCGTCAGTACACACATGTACCGTTCACATATTTCCACAAATCGTTTTTTATCTCGTTATATTCACAACGCTTGCATCTGAATCTTCCAAAAATCAAGATTGTCTTTGCCAAAAGGCTCTACACGTACACTCGCGACACTCATTTTTGTGTAGTATATTATTTCGCAATTATTATACACTTGAAAAGTGTATTATAATTTTGCCCAGGAGCTTGCAACGCTTAGAAGGAATCATCTCCGACCACATAAAGTATATATATTCTTGATCAGCATGACGAGCTGAGTCGATTGAGCTTTGTCCGTTCGTCTGTCCGCCTGTCTGTCTTTCTGTCCGTCTGTCTGTTTCTACGCAAACTAGTCCCTCAGTTTTAAAGCTATCGAGCTGAAATTTTGCACAGAGTCTTCTTTTGGCTGCACGCTGCTAATATGTCGGAACAGCCAGGATCGGATGACTACTTCTTGTAGTTGCCATGGAAACGATCGTTCGAAAAATGGGTTTTTGTGAGAAAAGCTTCATTGTTAGCGTTCTTTAACTCGGTCATTATTAAAATTAAATGTTTTCAAACAGATCTGCGAAGTTTGGTCGAAATCGCTAACCTTTGGAGCGAGTTTTTTCAAGTGTATTAAAACTTCGGCACAGACGAAGTTAGCTTTCCTTTCTCGTTTTCCTTTACTTTCTGTCACTTCACGCCGACAACCAAGCGTGGGACCAAAGACATACACTTTCTCGAAATTTCTGACTTTGAGATTTGTCGCCACACAGGCAACTACAGTACAATTTCGCGAATTTTCTGTCTTTGCGATTTGTAGCCACACAGGCTACTACACTATACTTTCACGAATTTTCTGTCTTTGCGCTTTGTTGTTTTTCTCGCAAAACAGAATTTCACAATGACGTATTTTGTATCTTGCACTAAACGTTTTCTTTACATATCCGAATTTACTTATTCACTTGCGCAGTGGAAGCGTGCTGGGCTCATAACCTGTTGAATTTTAGGTTTAACTATAGAGTTTAATATGAATAGTAATACAAGTTTAATAATGTGCAGAGATCAAAGTTAAGCGAGAAGCGAAGCGGTCATCTTCGATTGGCGACTCTTGATCGACGACTAATTTCGATTGGTTACATGGTTGCCAGAAGGGCGAACTGGCAGTGCGTTGCCAAATGTATTTCCAACAATTAAACCTTAAACAAGTAAGAGCGCTGTAGTCGAGTTTCGCGACTACAAAATACCCTGCTCAATTGAGACACACATACAAACACACTCACATACACAAACGCATACATCTTGCCGGAAGCGGTTGGATAGCTAGCAAATGTGGCAGAGCAGCCATTTGGTCGTTAAATACTCCACCTAAGGAAGTCAATGCAGACCACGAAGGGTTCGTAAGGGCCAAGTTACGCGATATCAGCTCTGCTTAGTAGCTCACTATGCAGAAAAACAAGATGGAAGGTTAGTGAGGAGCTTACATTTAGTGACCACCAGGCGATTCTATTTAAAGTCCAAGGTAGAAAGCGAAGACAAAAATCGAAGACAACAGGCCCGAAATGGAAGGATAGTTTTCTGGACGAAGAAACACTAGCAGACGTTATACGCCATGCCGACTGGACCTGGACAAGAGAAACAGCTGAGGACATGGGAAACCAGCTAGCCCAGAGGATTGTTGAAGCATGTGACTCATCCATGCCTAAAAGGAGAGAGAGAAGGCAGGGTGCTCCATGCTACTGGTGGAACGAGGAGATCAACCGGCTAAGGAAAGCATGCATCTTAGCAAGACGGCACTCGCAAAGAGCCTGGCACCGCTCAGACTTCGAGGATAAGCTCAAAGCTTTTAAAAAAGCCAAGAAGATGCTGAAGAAAAGCATAAAAAGCAGTAAGGTCAGGTGCTTCAAAGAAATTTGCGAGGAGGCCGATATCCATCCATGGGGTGCGGCATACAAGGTAGTCACCAAAAAAATACGGAGCCTGGAAACTCCGCGTGTTACGTGCCCTACTGAGCTCAGAAGAATTGTCGAGGCGCTGTTTCCCCAGCACCCACCACCTGAACAGGATTATCCCATACATGTCTCGGACCCAGACCAGCAAGTCTCGATCGAAGAAGTGCTGGCTGCGTTTAAGCGCATTGGCGATAGAAAGGCTCCTGGGCCGGACGGTGTTCCGAATAAGGCCCTCAAGCTTGCGATAGCAACCATACCAGACGTATTCACTGCAACGTTTGGAAGATGCCTGCTGGACGGAGCTTTCCCAAAGAGGTGGAAACAGCAACGGTTGATACTCCTGCCAAAAGGAGGTAAGGCAGCCGATGACCCGTCAGGATAGAGACCTATTTTTCTCCTAGACACAATGGGGAAGAAAGGATCGTGTAGCAGCAAGGAATGCCTTTAATTCGGCCAGCTGGTCGCACATATTGCGCGCTTTGGACCAGTTTGGAGTACCAGCCTACCTACAACGGATCATATCCAACTACTTGTCAGACAGGGTGCTAGTGTATGACACTGAGGAAGGCCCCAGGCACTACAACGTCACGGCAGGAGTCCCACAGGGGTCGGCCACTTCTGTGGAACATAATGTATGACAAGGTGCTAAGAGTGCAACTACCGCAGGGCTGCAAGCTTATTGGGTTTGCTGATGACCTGGCGCTGGTAGTTGTAGCAAAGGAAGTCGGACAGCTGGAGGCGGCTGCAAATGCGGCAATAAAACGAGTGGCCAGATGGATGAAGGAAGCCCACCTAGAACTTGCTGGTCAAAAAACGGAGGCCGTGCTCATCACAAGCAGGAAGAAGATAGAATTCACGAACATAATTGTGGATAAGGCTTTAGTAAAATCGATAGAGTGCATAAAATACCTGGGAGTGATGCTGGACAACAGGCTTAGCTTTCGTCCCCACGTCGAATATGTAAGCCAAAAAACTTCGAAAGTGCAGACAGCCCTTTCGTGGATGCTACCCAACATAGGAGGACCCAGAGCTGGAAGACGACTACTACTGGCCAGAGTAGTTACCTCAGTCTTGCTTTATGCAGCACCAATATGGGCGTCTGCGGTGGCGAGCAATAAGAGCCTCCTGAAGAAGCTTGCAACGCCTTACCGGCTAAGCGCTCTCCGAGTCATATCCGGATTTCGAACGGTCTCCGATGACGCAGCCTTAGTCCTCGCCAGCATTATACCTGTATATATATTGGCAAACGAAATGAAGGAGATTTACGCAGAGCGAGCAGTGATGGGAAGATCGGTGACGACTGATGCCATACGACACTCTGAAAGAGTTGTTTCGTTGGCTACATGGCAGGCGCGGTGGAATATGGCCACCAAGGCAAGGTGGACCCACCGGATGATTCCAAATTTGGATGATTGGGTAGGGAGGAGCAGGGGGGATTTAAACTTCCACCTAACTCAGTTTTTCACTGGACATAGAGGATATAGAGAGTACCTACACAGGTTCAAACACGAAGAGACTCCGGAATGTCCGACCTGCCCAACTCAGAATGAGAATCTGCACCACGTAATGTACCAGTCTGTAAGGTACAGGACCAGGCAAGAGCTCGTACCACCCATCGAGGACCTTGTCAGCTACATGGTAGAGTCAGAAGCAAACTGGAAAACCATAAGCGAGATCGTTATGGACATCCAGAGCGATCTGAGAAGATGCAAACGCGAACGACGCGCAACGGAGAGTGCCTAAATAGGCAACCCATCCCCGCGAAGTAATACTTAACGGTGATCCCGCGGGTAATGAGGTGTGCAGTTATGAGGGGGTGTATTTAGCACGTAGGCACCAACGGGGTTGGTGGATCGTGCATGCTGCTGGTACGGGCCAGCAGTATCTTTAGAAGATTTTCATCCCCCATGGCGAACCCATGGAAAAAAAAAGCACAAGCGCATACACATACACGCATTTATATTCATATTATTGCTTATAAAATGGTAAAGTGCAGCATTAAACACAAACTGACCAACCTTAAAATAAATATTGCAATGCAAAGAATTAATTTTATTAATGGTGTGTGCTGTACATATATTTTTATGAGTAAGAACTAAAATTACAAAAACTTGTTGCTACAATTCGGCTAATCTGAAAATGACGCAACGGCCTCCGAAGAGATGAGTTCAATATACCGAAGTCAATTTACTGTATTGAATACGTACATAAGTCACAAATGGTTAACGCATTTATGACATTAGATCGCAAAGTTGCTATTATAAATTCGATACTGCAATTGTTCTTAAAATGTGGATTACAAAATAGCTTGCGATGATGAATCAAAGTGAAACACCGAAAAGACCAAGAGCGAAGAACTTTGAATAGGCTTATTAACATTTGTTTTTTGACCATGTTGAGTCAAACAAATGCTTATTCAAGAGCAAAAAGAGTGATGCGGTGACCTGGAATCAGAAGGCCTACGCTTGGAGATTAGTTTGCTGCCATGCCGGAGTTCATCGCCCTTGGAAAGACTTACGGGATAAGTCCGAGAATTTGAAAAACCGATCGCGAAAAAATTTCGCAATTAAAAAGCGGAAAACTTCTCGCTCTGCTGGCGGTAATCACAGAACCGCTGGAGTCTTGTCTATTTCAAAAAAATTCGTGGCATGTTCCCCAGCTCAGCCACAGGATTTTAAAATGTGGTTGATAATGATGGTACATTTTTATTTATGATATGTAAGCTTTAAAAATATTTAATTGACTTCTAAAATTTTAGCACAAATCAATCAGTCAGTGTCTGTTTGTGATGGCCAGTAATGCAATAGCGTGTGAAACTTGATTAACTGCAAGGTTTGCCGAAGGAAGTCTGACTCAACAGAAGTCGCCCGCAATGATAAGGAAGCTAAAAATATAGATAATTCTATCGTAACTTTCCGGGAGGTTAAAATTTGACCCCATCATGAGGCAGCAGTTAAGTTTCCGCTCGGTTCTCGCCAATGACAGCATGAGGCATGAGATTAACCTGCCGGTAAGTTTGCCTAACCGGACATTGAGAAATCGGGCCAAAATGTGCTATATGAAAACAGGCACAAAATTGACAGCACTTTTTATAGTAATAATAATAATAACACTTTATTAAAAATAATAAAAAAAATATGGCTTAAAAAATGCATAACTGATTTAACAGAAGTATTGATTTTTAATTAAGTAATACGGCTATGGCTTTCAAGTCGTCAGACGGAGAACTATTAGTGATAAATATTATTCATACATAAATTATTTTATTATAGAGTGAAACATGTTTGTCACTCCCAACCTTAAAACAAACTGCTTCTAATAAAGTGTCGAATGTCCTCGATTTCGTTGGTGTTGCAAATCTCACAAATGTTCGTTCGCCCTTGTTGAAATGTGTATTTATTTCCGTTGAGCCAGATCATTTCGCATCTCGCTTTCAGCACACATTATACCGTTCTGCTTTCTTATTGCATCAGTCTATTACATGCTTATTCATCGAGGTCTTTGTAGATTTGTCGCACTATTAATTTTCCTCTTCAAAAGTCTTTGATTTCGATTTTCAGATAACTTACCTAACAGCATTACTCGGGTTTGTGACACCTAGCGTATAGAGCTTGTAAACAAGCAACCATATGGGTATTCAAAGGCAGCGCGAAAGTCAACAAAGTAGGTATACGTTTCCTCCATTTTCAGATGCACAATCGTTTTGAGATTGTATATGTTGCCTACTGTTGAATATTGTTCTCTAAATCCAGATTTATATTCGTGCTCGATCTGTCCTCTTTCCAGAATGCAATTGTACACAGTGGGTAACGAATTAATATATCTAGTCGGGGCATTTTTATAAAACTCATATAATATTCTGTAATCGTCTGGTGCCTTGTTTTATTTAGTGCGTACTAGCATTTGAAGAACCTCTGCGCTGGTTACTACTTCATCCAATGTGCCAACTTAAATATATGTTCTCACAAATAAAACATCGGGTGATGTTTGTGCTGGATTTAAAAGGTTTTTAAAGTAGCTTTCTAAGTCTGAGGCTGCAATATTAGTGCCGGTTAGTGCCTTACTACATTTTACTTGGTCCATTTTTATGCCAAGCTCTTGCCAATATGTTGCCTTTTTTCTTTCGCACATTGAGCGATATTCTTTTCGTTTTTCAACATAGACCAAAGGAGCATCATTATCATTGGATCTCCTTAACTTATTTTAATATTTTAATGAGCTCTTGCGTACCCAAACACAATCCGCATAAAACCACCTTTCCTTGCTTTGAAAAAGCTGTTGGTTTGGCTTAGGCGTAGACATTTTGACAATTTTTTGTAACGTGATTAAGGACATAGTTTAAGGACATAGGTTATTACAATCAAATAATTTTTAACGCTTTCTCTGCACCCCTCTGCTTTTTCCGTCTTCAAAAAATATTTTGGCAATAGTTTTAGTGAGCATTTTTCACTGGACTCAAGTATATTAATTTTCAGATTCAGGGGTAAGTGATCTGACCAAGCTTTAGTTTCTAGTTTCAGGTCGCTGATCATTTCCAACAATTCCTGTGAGACCGCCACAATGTCGTTTGTAGAGCTCCCCATTGTGCTGATATATGTGAACTCTCCCTCCTCATCTTCTTTCGTTAGACCATTTAGAACAATAAGACAATTTTGTTCACAGAAGTCTACAAAGTATTTTCCCTTAGCATTTAAACCTTTGTCTTTTGCGTTCCTTCCGTTGAAATTCGTTATAGCAGCCATATATCCACACATGGGTATTCTTCTTCTTCAATTTTTTCAAAATCTTGGTTCCATTTACAACTTCTAATATATGCTGAGACTAATATAAAAAGTGATGTTTCTCCTGCAATGTTTATGTGTTGCCTTCCAGCTTCTTGGAAAACTTCGTGTTTTAAATTAAAGCGTGCTTAGAAGCATTCCACCAATAGCTCTCCCGTAGATTGCGACTCTTTCAGCTGGGGTCCAGTACGTATCAAATCCACAGACACACCTTTGAAAAGTCTCAATCCTCTCTTGGCGGACATGCGTTTCCAGCAGTATAAAAATGTGATATGACTTGACTTATTCAAAGAAGGACGGGAATAATAACTTATTTTCTAAACCATGAACATTGTATGATAAGACGTTAATTTTACTCACACTTATTCTATTAGCTATAGCTGTTTCTTTATTTAATGCTGGGGGCAGTGACTTATGCCACAGAAATGTTCTCCGACTGACCGAATCTAGTTTTTTGTATCTAAATGTTTAATAATATGAGTAAAGTTTAAGTTGACATTGAAGATATCGCCGTAAATGCTTTTAAGTATTTCCTCCGCCTGGGTTTTTTGGCACATCAGCTGTTTCTCCTTGCTCCAGTAGAAAATCTTGCCATCTATGAACATTCTATAATTTCGGACTTGTACCCGCTTGCTTTTATTTAAAGTCAGAAGATTTTTCCAGACCCACAACAACACCTTTTTCTCCAAGAGTCGCTCTCTGCTTATAACCTGGTCCACTAATATTTGGGTGCCTGCGAGACTCAACACAGACATTTGCGGGGATTTTAAGCGTCTCCTTGCACAGTAGATTGAAGGCTTCGTATGCGGATTCTTTGGCTGCCATACCTCGAAAAATGATATTCTTCCGTTTCAACGTATCCTCCATTTGCTCCATTCGACAACTTTCGGCTATTCGCCTAGAGATATGCTTCGTCCAAGGAGTGCCGGAATCGTATGCCCAAAAGTATGTTGCTAAAAACGCCGTCCCAAATCCAAAAGCTCAGCTTGTTCACAAAGCTTACAGTTGTGCCACCTTTAACTATATAAATCCACGTTCCCTCCGATTCGCATGAGTTGGAGCAAACCACCATGAAAACCTCGCGTCCGTTCTCTTCTCTGGGCCTTCTTCGGGTCAAAGACACACTCAAATTCATTGGCCCTATTTCGTAGGAGCCTCCAAAAAGTAAAAACATCTACCACCCAACTGTCTCTTGCGCCAGTGCCACCTTCCAATGTGTATGTGTGTATTGTTGTATGTGTGTATCGGTTTAGTTACTTTGGCAACTTCTTGAGTGTTTCTGCTTTTACATATGTATATGTGTACATTTGGTTGAGTTTTTCTTTCCTTTTCTGAGAGACTTTCTTCTGAGCCTTCACTGCACTTAATTTAAGTGTTTATTCAATGCTGATGGATATAAAAACACGCAGGTCGCCGTGAAACAACCTCCTGCTTACAGCCTTACAATTTTTAGAGTTATTCAAAATGTTTTTCCCGGTGTTTTCAGCAACCTTTGAGGAGCTATGCGAAAATGTGTCTTCTTTCTTCCACTTTCTCTCTCTTTTTTCCTTTTACTTTTTACCATTTTTTAAAGTATTTGGGCAGCACTTTTTAACTAGAAACACTAGAAGTTCTCATTTCAACCAGAGAAAAAGCTCTCAGTTAGTAAGGAGCAGGGGCTGCTTATTTGTTGATTTTCAGGCTAGTGTATTTTGTTGTTGTGAAAATGTCAAAAACACCTCAGTTCAATAGTTCCGTAGCTCAACTGGGGTTCGTGAAGACCCTAATTGTAAAAAAGTAACGTACGACTTTTTGACAACAATTAAAAGGCACGAGTTCAACTTCATTGCTGCAGTTAGTTGGTTCGCTCTTGACGGCACATTTATAGCAGAGTTACCAAGTCATATGCACCAAGTCATAATTTACATACACAAGAGCCGAATGCTTGCCGAAGTCATTCTTCACTGAATGTCTGAAAGTTAGTCGCAGTCAGCGTTTCGAGATATTCCATTCCGCGGCAGTATATTAGCGAGCAACACTTCCAAAAAGCATTTACACATTTTCTGGCATTTCTTCTTTGGGAACCCTGATTTAAAGCAAGATAAACAAACGTGAGAGAGCTTTGTGACATATAAAAGCTTTTGCATATGGGATATTCCATATCAACTCGGCCACCCCAATTTTTTACTTCCAAAAAATTATTAATGGCTATCATTTTGAAGTACTATATATAGATGAAAATACCCCAAAATGTTTTTCTCCTACTGTATGAACTTATACACCTTTAA
This sequence comes from Lordiphosa magnipectinata, assembly GCA_037044535.1. Taxonomy (NCBI): domain Eukaryota; kingdom Metazoa; phylum Arthropoda; class Insecta; order Diptera; family Drosophilidae; genus Lordiphosa; species Lordiphosa magnipectinata. Next base: position 301,118 of record JBAMBO010004526.1, on the reverse strand, counting down.
TCGAGCACGCTTGTTGCAGGTTTCAATTGTACTAACCTGCTCAGTCTGAGCAAGGTACCTTTTATTTAGAATTTCTCATCCCTTATCTTCTAACTTAACTAAGGCAGTACTTGTAAGATAGCTGCGTGAGTATAAATATAGAAATGCATTCGTGGAAGGACTACACATTGCCTTCCACGATGCATGTTAAGTGCGGATGACCCTTTCAAGTGGTTTGTGTGCTGGGCTGGGCTGATCCTCGTCATTGCGGCTATTAATATTACACAGGGGACAAGTTTATGACACACATGGCGACATAGGCTACATATTTAAATATGAGATTAACACTACGTGTGGGCCGAGTTGAATGTCATGTTCAAGTTCGAACATTCTCGGGGGGCCTAAAATGCGACAGCCAGTCATCCAGTTTGTGTCTTACTCTTCCGTAAGAACCATAGACTCTAATCGACGTAAGCACCAACCAGAACCCTGAGTGTTCATTTAAAATATATAAGACTATGATGTTTTGATAGTGGTTGCTAAGCTGGCACTCCAGTTCCTTTGTTTTGTCCATCGCGGACCCATTTGGTGTTGGTTTAAGCGATCTGACTTCGCCTGCCTCTTTGCTCGTGCGGATAGAGTTCCTTGCCTGCAAAATAGGAAAGAAGTTTGTGAAATAAATCTCCCGCCTTACCAAACGACTCCATATTAACAAGCGACTCCAGTTTAAGAGGACTGCTTGCTTGCTTCAAATGTATCTTCTTGGGTTTGGATGGGTTGTCCATCTTTCTGGTCGATTGTGGTATTACTTCATTTTTTCCATGTTGAGCTCCCACTTCTCCTTGGCTGTGTTCTTCGTCCTTGTCGACGTGTTCCTGTTGCCCATAGTTCACCGCAAGCTCTTCACGGGCCTGAAAGACATCCTTGTCCTTCTTCTCCATTGTGGGTCCGCTTTCCTGCTGAGTGTGACCCACCTCCATTACTTGCCCTTTGAGCTGCTCGGCATGTTCTTCTCCTTGGAGTTGTTGATCCAGTTTTTGGAATTCGGTGGCTAGACACATGGATTCGTCGGCAGGCTTCGATTCAGCCAAAATTGTTGAAGGTGCCTCCTGGGCATTACTAGCAGCATCTTCTACCTGCTTATCTTTTTTATTTACCCGCCTCGGGGTGCCTTTGAATAACAGGAAAGCTGGCTTCTTGGGAGTTGTAGTCGTCTCTCTAACTGGAGTACCAGCTGGCTCCAGATGTGGCTTTCTGACTTTCAGCTGCTCTGGAAAACTGTTCCAGCTTTCTTCATTTTTCTTACATATACGATCCCATGCTGTTGTATAGTAAGAAGGTTCTTGCATAAGGGAGGAAGTAAGGGAACTTCTTGCTTCCCCTTTAAGACACGCGTTCAGGTAATACATCTTGATGCCATCCCCGAAGTCTGCTCTCTCGTGGACTGCCTGCTTAAACCAGACATGGAATGTTGGCCAATCTTTGGGGTTTCCACTAAATGTGGGCATTTGTATTGCCGGTGCAGCTGGTAGAGGCAATACTGGCTTCACCACGCTTGACTTTTTTAGACGCTGCTTTCTGACATCCAGCATTTCCATCATTGTAATGGCCTCTATTCTCAGATCGAGAATCTTGTCAAAATGGCTGAGATTATTCATAGTCCTCAGCTTGTTATGCATTTCTTCCAACTCCTCAAGCATAACTTCAATCTTGGAATTGTGCTTAAGTATTTCATCAGTGTGCAATTCCATGAAGCATTTGCTAGCTTCTTCAATAGCTTGACTTAGTTTTCCTGCAAGTGAATCCAATAGTTTTGCCAATTCGTCTATTGGGTTTGCAGAGCCAAAGCTGTCCGCTTCGGTAGCATGTGTGGGCGTCGTGTACCGCTGCACATCATTTCGTTGTGATGGCCCGGCGTCCTGCATGGCGTGGTCACTCATATTGACCTTTAATCTCGCCTCCTCATAAGGTTTGATATGCGCCATGGTTATGTCGAATATTCCCATATTCGCACCCACTTCACGGATTTCGATCAACCAAAAAATGTGTAGCGCTTACAACAATTTTCCGCGAAAATCGAACATCCGGCTAGAAGGACCAAAAAATGTATGTACTTGTTTGTTTCGCGTCTGATTATTGTTTTTAATTAGGTCACCAAGTAGACCCTGTTGTATTAATTTACAGTTTTTAATTAAAAACCACCGAATCCGTTGTCCTAAGCCACGGAAAACGCTTAACACTGCACGGACCTACCAATCCTTCAAGTAGATCCGGCTCGAAGCACCAAAAAATGTATGGACTTATACACTTCTAATGAGCACGCTTGTTGCAGGTTTCAATTGTACTAACCTGCTCAGTCTGAGCAAGGTACCTTTTATTTAGAATTTCTCATCCCTTATCTTCTAACTTAACTAAGGCAGTACTTGTAAGATAGCTGCGTGAGTATAAATATAGAAATGCATTCGTGGAAGGACTACACATTGCCTTCCACGATGCATGTTAAGTGCGGATGACCCTTTCAAGTGGTTTGTGTGCTGGGCTGGGCTGATCCTCGTCATTGCGGCTATTAATATTACACAGCGGACAAGTTTATGACACACATGGCGACATAGGCTACATATTTAAATATGAGATTAACACTACGTGTGGGCCGAGTTGAATATCATGTTCAAGTTCGAACACCTACCGTCAATAGTTCTTAAGATAATGCGGAAAACACATGAAAGTTTAAAAAATCATAACTTTTGAATGGTGCATTGGATTTAATCATAACAAATACCATTTTTATCTATAATCACGTGATCTTTTCGAAAAAAAATATAAGACAACTGTCAGAGCTGTAAAAACTAATTCTTTTTTTTTAAATCACTTTATTTTATATTTCTTCATGAGGGCCACTCTGTATTTGATCCGAATATTTTTATTCAGAAAGAGCATATTTTTATGTACATTTCACAATTTATAATAACATGGAAGACAGCCCGAAAGCGCGGAAAATTGTTTTATGTATTTCCATTTTTCTGAGTTTGACTGATTTTTAAAAAAAAAAAATCATTTTTCAAATATTATGTATCGGAGTTGCCTTAAAAATGAACAAATTATCAAAAATTTGTAAAATTTTGTTCACCGCGCTCTAAGACTTTTATTACCCAAGAAAATAATCCAAATTCGGACCAAAGAAAACAAACAAAAGAAGAAAAAATGACGGACATTTAAATTCACATTGTCATTGATTTGCACTTGTCGCTCTAAAAATTTAATTCTACGATTTGTTAGCGCAACACACAGACAGCGCACGGACAGACAGTCAGACAGATAGATGGGCAAACAAACAGACCAGCAGATAAGCAAACAGACGGACAAACAGGTGAACAACCCGACGGACAAACAGACGGACAGACAGATGGACATGTTCGATTTGGTATAAAAAATATGTAAAATCTCAGATCGATTCTATAACATATTGAGCAGTTATAGGAAAAACGGTGTATTTTTAGAAATAAGCGGATAGTGACCTTACAGGTTTTTGGCCAAATGGAGCAAACCTGTCTTTTTCTTAATAATATAGCCCACTAAACAGGAAAATCTTTTATCGGCTAGTTATCGAGATACTTTTGATAAACTTTATTTTTTCGATTTCCCCAAGCATGAAAACGGAGAATGAATGTGCAGGGTGCTGAATGGGGTAAAAGTCACCAAGTGTTGGTGCGAATCAGGAAGTTTTTGACAAAAACCTAGGTCGAGAAACATTCTAAATGCAGCTTAGAGCATGGCACTTGAAGGTCTCGACGGCTGTAAAAGAAGAAGATAAGTGTGTGGACGATGACCTGATCGTAGCAGTCAACCCGTCTGTTGAAGCCACCCATGAAAATAAGTGTACTAATACTCATTCCTCTTAGAAGACGTATCTCATTATTGCCATCGACCAGGAGTCTGTCGATATAGCTCTAGTCCATGAACCCTGCATTGCGTCAGGCAACCAGGTATCCGTACTAAAGTCACAGATCTTAACTGTGTTCTATTCACCAAGGGTAAATAGGACAGCTGAAGCGGCATTAGTGGGACCAGCATACGTTAAATATTACATGATTATTTGGCCCAGGAGATTCGTTCACGTTTTATACCTCAAAGTTTTAATATCGAACAAAATAAGAAATAATTACAGAATTACTATAATCGTAACAGGTGACGAATCATGGATCTATACCTAAGAGCCCAAAATAAAACGGAAATAAAAATCGCCGATGACGGGTCATCATCAGCAACAAAGCTTGCTATTGAAAGTCGGTACACTCCAATGATTTTTTAGCATAGAAAAATCGAATTGACGGGCTATTCGACTTCCACCCTTTACTTGAGACGCAAACAGACCAGTTCCCAATTTCTCTCTCGATCAAATCATCCGGAATCGGAATTGTTGAATGTTACCGCTTCCAAAAACCAACTGTGCTACTTAGACTCTAACTTTAAAACCACATTTTTTTTTCGACCCTCTTCATGGCAAAACGTTTCGGCATAATTCTTTAGTCGGGATTTTGAAATAACAGCTCTTACCAGTTCCGATCAGTTGAATTCAGAAACGAGAACACACCTGAAAGACTTTTTTCCGCTGTTGAAGCCTTCATTTAGCAAACAGGGAAGCGGTTGTGTAGATATGATTTCGAGCTTAATTGAACCGTAATTTACATAGCTTATTATTGAAAACATAAGCTGCCGATCGCCATATTAGAAAAATAACTAGTATGTTGCAGTATCGTTGCAGAAGATGACAACAATTTTATTTTAATATAATCATTATTTTTGAGTTTTATTTTTTTTTTATAAAAAATAATGATTATGGTTAAGTTATATAAAATCACTCAAAACTAATGATTACCATTGAAGAAAAACGTAAAAATTAAGAAATTGGAAAATCATGGCGGATATGCACAGATTGTACAAAAATAAAGATTTTGGTGTGAATCATTTTTTTCTAGGTCCATTATAAGTGGGTGATTTTTTTAGTTAAAGAAAAAAAAGCATTATTTACGGTCCCTGGTTGTAATCAAACTAAAGCAAAGCAGGTTCATTGGGATTATGGCTTACAAATATCCTTAAATGATATAGACATTCAGACAAACAAACGGACTGACAGTCAGACAGGTAGGCAAGCACACAGCCTTCTGTGTGCAGACTGATGGAAGAACAAACGGACAGACTGACGAACGAACAGACGAAAGAACAGATGGACAAACAGCGGTTGACAAAGAGACGGACATATGGATGAACATTAGGGTGTCGCAAAAAAACAATTTTTTTTTCATTTTCACGGGTGCTCAGGCATTTTCTGAAAGCTTATAGGGGTAAGTATTTTTGAGTTTTTTTTTTCAGATTTTTCGGAAAACGTTTAGAGATCGCGAATTCGAATTTTCCCCAAAAATCGGGTTGTCGGTACTGTTTTTGAATTTTACTTTTAACTTTGTCAATAATCACGATTTTCATGGTTTTCAAATCAGCATTTTTTAAAGAAAAATGTCAAATTTGTACTTTTATGAGCATTAACGATAAGTTTTGGCTATGCTTTTGCTCATTTAGGTACACTCACGGAAAAATGGGATAGTAAAAAATATAACAATCATATTTGATTTTACTATGCAATTTTTGTATTAAAATCAATCAATGTGCACTTTGATTCAACTAGAATCATATTAAATCACCTAATTTTCTTTGCGCCTTTTATATGAACTATTCGGGGAATTTGAACTTGAGAATTAAGAATTCTTTATAATTAAGAATTACATGGCGACTTGGCTGTTGACGCTGATCCATAAATATAAAGTGTTCATATATATGTACTGGGTCCGCTGAAAAGTATGTGCAGATTTTTAACACTATGTAATCAGTCAGGCAGACAATTAGGCAGACAAACAGACGGGCAGACAGACAATAAGATTGAAAACAGACTGACTATCTGATGGAAAAGCAGACGAACAGACAGTTGGACATTGTTATATCGACTCGGCTGTTGACGCTGATTCATAAATATAGTGTTCATATATATGTACTGGGACCGATGAAAAGTATGTGCAGATTTTTAACACTCTATAATCAGTCAGGCAGACAAACAGACGGGCAGACAGACAAACCAGCATCCTTCTACGGCCCAGGTGGCCGAGGGAATGTGCATACAAACTCCGGCGCTGGCGAACCGAGTTCAAATCTCAGGCCAGTCACCTTTTTTAATTTATTTTTATTTTCTTTGTTTTTTTTTTTTACTTATTTATTTATTATATATACACAAAAATCTGCTGAGAGCGCGTGGTGCTCCAAAGGCTCCTGGGAGCAAAAGGGCAGAAGGTCAAGGAACGGACCGATTGCCAACCCGATCGCTTACCGACGCCCAAAACCTTTCAGGGCTTTGGTGACCGAGTCGGGGCGGTATAATATCCACCAGCTGAAGCCAAGGGAAATCTCTGGCCATCGCGGGACTCCCACGAAGGGCCCAGAGACAGACAGGGCTTGAACCCTGGCGTCTCCGAAAAGCACGCAGAGCAGCAGTGGCATGGCGGACGACGAGGTGGATGCAGAACGTGCAGAAGCCGAGCTGCTAGCGAGCTTTCAAGCAGAGCCGTCCTCTGCCCCTCCGATGATGAGCGAACACGTATTTCAGTTTCATGAAACTGAAAATACTAACGCGGCCTAAACCCCAAAGAGGAGCAGGGATACTCCGATTCCGAACGACTCACAGGAAGTCCAAAATAAGAAGCTAAGAGTGCAAAAGAGCACCATATCGCTTTTAGAGGAATTGGGGTCCTGATTGACGAGTTCACTCAAACCTTTGCCGAAAAGAGGCCAAAAACAGGCACATCACAAACAGGCAAACAGGGATGCTTTTGCACATATGAAGAAACTGCACGCAGAGATCAGTTCCCGGCTAGTGGAAAAAAGTCAGGAGAACGCACTCCCACTGGAGCAATCCAGAGCTGGAAATGCAACTGCACAGCAGCGCTCGACGAGAAGAAGAAAAATGGGAACGTACACAGCAGGATGATCCAGACCTCACCGCAGACACCTCCCACGCTACCGCCAGCATCAGAACTGAACGAAGAAGTTAATCACCAAGGTCGATTAGGGCCAGCAGAAAAAGCTGTAAGAAAACAGCCTGGAAAAAAGAAGTCCCAGCCTCAAACAGACGGAAACAGTCCGCCGCAGACATTGAATGATATGTCTTCGTTTCCCCAATTGCCTACACACCACTCCCAGCCAGGCGAAAAATCGGCTGTGGCGAAGAAGAGTACCGGAGATTGGCATATGGGTTAGCCGAGAAACCGGCAACCACCGAAGAAGCGCAGCCGACCAGATGCGATAGTCGTCAAATGCACTGATCCAGCAGCATACGAGAGGTATTGAAGGCAGTCCAGAAGGATAGTGCAATCCAGGCATATAGGGAGAGGGTGTGCGGCATAAGACGCACAGCAGGCGGAGAGCTCCTCATGCAAATGAGCAAGACAGGCGATGAGGCCACAAACCAGCTTGTTAAAGCGATGGTCGATGGGAGATAGGGCTTCAGTAATAGCAATCTCTGACAAGCTTCTTGTAGAGGTCATATATATTTCTGACCACAAGCGAAGAAGTGCTACATGCGGTATTCGCAAATGTCGAGGGAGATATCCCATCAGCCGCAGTACCCAAACTGCGGAAGGCCTACAGAGGAACCCAGACGGCCAGCATGTTCCTCCCTAAGGAAATTGCTGATGATCTCCTTACCAGAGGAAATATCCGAATAGGATGGCCAGTATGCCGTGTGCGCCAAAAAAATTGACCCTAGAAGGTGTTACAAGTGCCTGGACTTCGGCCACATAGCCTCTAGGTGCAGAAGTGGGCATAACGCAACTAAGCAGTATTTTAACTGTGGAAGCACAAGCCACACTTCCAAATGCTGCAAGAACAGTCCGGCGTGCATACTGTGTACGAGAAATGGAGTCCACAACGCGGCGCACAACACCCTTAGCAGGGCTTGCCCTCTGTTTGCAAAGGCAATGAGAGCTAACGGTAAGCATTAAGTTACTCCAGCCTAACCTCAACCATTGCTGAGCGGCCCAAGACCACGCCACGCAAACTGTTCGAGATCTAGGAATTCATGTGGCACTCTTCTGTAAACCATATCGAGCAATACCGGACGGAGTCTGGGTTCAAAACCAGGGCCAAAGGATTCAAGGATATGGAGCGGCAATATGGAGCTGTGGAGACCCACCTCAGCATCTTAGTGAGCGGAAGACAGCACTGGGCTATGTTAGAGCCCGATGTGGAGGCATATACTGGTACAGCTGCTACTTAGCACCCAGCTTATCAGTTTATGAATTCGGACGCATAGTTGACGAAATTGCGACGGATTCTCGCAGTCATGCGCCAACAGTAATTGCGGGGGATTTCAATGCATGTGCAGTGGACTGGGGGAGTACCAGAACAAATGCTCGACGAACAATCCTTCTTGACGCCTTTGCATCCCTGAATGTGACGCTGCTAAACCAAGGAAGGCAACGGCAAAACCAACCTACGCACTTCGGATGGAGCGAGAAGAATATTGATGCAGCATCCTTGCTTACAATGCTAGAGGGCATCCAGCTAACTGGAAGTGCCGAAAGCCAAGCGAGTGGGCTTGCAGAGGACATGGAAAGAACCTGCGATGCCGCGATGGAGCGAAATAAGTGCGGACCAGCCAGAAGGAAACCGGTTCACTGGTGGACCAGCGAAATCCAAAATATTCGGCAGGAGTGCAATCACTCTAGAAGGCAATACCAACGCGTGATGAAGCGATCCCGGCAGAGGCCGCTGGACCAACAGGCCCAGCTCCAAGTCAAAATACTACAAGCAGCGTTCCAAACGCGCCGAGCTGAACTCAAGAAGGCTATCAAACAGAGCAAGGCAAACTGCTGGAAAGTATTGTGCGAAGAAGCGGAGGAACAACCTTTTGGACAAGCCTACAAGGTCGTTATGGGAAAGCTGGCAAGGCGGCCATCTCCCACATGCCCAACGCAGCTACAAGCAATTGTCCATACGCTATTTCCGGCCCACCCAGAGACAATAGACCACACGATAGAGTCGGAATTGTCGCACGATTGTACTGCGAACGCAGAGAAAGTACTAACTGCACTTTCCGGTGTTCACGTCGACAAAGCGCCTGGGCCAGACGGTATCCCAACAAAAGCTGTAAAAATTATCGTGGGAGCACAGCCGGACGTTTTTGCTGATCTCTACAGCCAGTGCATTAGGGAGGGAGTCATTCCATCAAGATGGAAGCTTCAAAGACTGGTTCTGCTCACAAAAGGGCACAAGAATATGGAGGACCCCTCTGCATACAGATTATTGTGCATGCTAGATGTCGTCGGCAAACTGTTCGAGCGCATCTTATGCAACCGTCTAGAGGCGGAATTGCAAGAACGGCACAGCCTCTCAAACCGGCAGTTCGGCTTTAGAAAGCAGCGTAGTACATTAGACGCAATTTCGATGGTGGTGCACACAGCCCGCAGGGCCACAGCTGGAAGATGGCGTGGTGGTAATAAGAAGTATTGCCTGCTTACGACGCTTGACGTGAAGAACGCATTTAACTTCGCTCGCTGGGAAAAAATACTCCAAGCACTCACTCGTCTTGGTATATCTAAGTATATGGTGAAATTGGTAGCCAGCTACTTCGAGAAGCGTATTCTGCTTTACGACACATCAGATGGGAGGCAAACATACGGAGTCGCAGGCGGCGTGCCACAGGGCTCAGCTATAGGGCCGATTCTGTGCAACGTGATGTATGACGGAGTTCTTAGGCTAGCTACACCGATAGGCGTCAACATTGTTGGTTTTGCAGATGACATCGCGATGACTAGCTCCCCATAAAACCGAAGCGGTCCTTATAAGCAGCAGGAAACTGCCAACATCCGAGTCGGAGACCAGCACATCATATCGAAGGATGCCATAAAGTACCTGGGGGTTATGCTGGACCATAGGCTTAACTTTAAAAGCCACCTAGCGTACGTGGAGGAAAAGGCCACCAAAGCAACGAATGCCTTATCTGGAATTATGGCGAACATCGGTGGACCTCGACAGCGTAGCAGATGGCTGATTTGCAACGTAGTCAGGTCAATCATAATGTACGCAGCACCGATATGGGCCCCTGCAATGACCATGCCATCATACAGCCGCGGATGCAAAAGCGCGTACAAAAGGTCTGCCCTCCGAGTCACCTGCAGTTTCCGGACTGTGTCGGAGGACGCGGCGCTAGTCTTAGCAGGAATGGTGCCGCTTGACCTGTTAGCGATGGAAAGCAGTGAAACAGTTGAGCATCGACGAGAGAGGACGATGACGCAATGGCAGGCGAGGTGGAGTACTACCACCAACGGCAGCTGGGCAAGAAGACTAAGTGCGGACATAAAGCCGTGGTTGGGTAGACAGCACGGATAAACCGACTTTTACCTATCACAGCTACTGACCGGACATGGATGCTTCAAATCTTATCTCTATAGATTTAAGCATGAGACAGATCCGTTTTGTACACACTGTACGCGGACCATAGAAGACACAGAACATATATTCTTTGTCTGTCCGAGATTCGCTGCCGAACGGGAAGAACTATGCCAAGGTATTGGAAGGCCATTCACAGTCACTGACTTGATGGACATCCTACTTAGCTCGCAAAACAACTGGAATGCAATATGCACCATGGCTGCAGAGGTTCTAAAATCCTTGCGTCGCGTTGAACGACAGCGCAATTCGACTTCAACCCCTAGATAGGAAAGTAGTGGCGGCCTTCGTGCCATCTCCCCCTTGTGAAGTAATACTTAGCGGTGGTTCCGCAAGAGGGAAACGGAGAGTAGGGGTGGTTTTAGTGGGTGAGGAATTCCAAGTCCCACACTTTAAGGCTTTCAAGGCTTTCCCCCCTGTAATAATAAAAAAAAAAAAAGCAGATGGACAATCAGATGAACAAACACACAGATGGACATGCTTATATACACTCGGCTGCTGACGCTGATCCATAAATATAAAGTGTTCATTAGTATGTACTGGGTCCACTGAAAAGTATGTGCATATTCTTAACACTCTATAATCAGTCAGGCAGACAAACAGACGGGCAGACAGACAAACAGATGGAAAACAGACGGACTATCAGATGAACAAACAGACAGATGGACATGGTTATATCGACTCGGCTGCTGACGCTAATCCATAAATATAACGAGTTCATTAATATGTACTGGGTCCACTGAAAAGAATGTGCAGATTTTTAACACTATGTAATCAGTCAGGCAGACAATTAGGCAGACAAACAGACGGGCAGACAGACAAACAGATGGAAAACAGACGAACTATCAGATGGACAAACAGACGAACAGACAGATGGACATTGTTATATCGACTCGGCTGTAGACGCTGATTCATAAATATAGTGTTCATATATATGTACTGGGACCGATGAAAAGTATGTGCAGATTCTTAACACTCTATAATCAGTCAGGCAGACAGACAAACAGATGAACAAACAGACAGATGGACATGGTTATATCGACTCGGCTGCTGACCCTAATCCATAAATATAAAGTGTTCATTAATATGTACTGGGTCCACTGAAAAGTATGTGTAGATTTTTAACACTATGTAATCAGTCAGGCAGACAATTAGGCAGACAAACAGACAGGCAGACAGAAAAACGGATGGAAAACAGACGGACTATCAGATGTACAAACAGACGAACAGACAGATGGACAAGGTTATATTGTAGCAGTTCACCCAGGAAGAAGGGATTTGCGCTATAGCGGACGAGCAGATGGTAATTTGCCAATGAACGGAGCACGCGGTGGTATCCGGCCTGAGGTTAGTCGGTAGAATGGGAGTGGGAGTGGAACCGTCTTGCAATGCGCTCGCTGATAAATTCTATTACTTATTAAAAATTCGCGTGCCTATCTACATATGAATTCATTCGAAAGAAACAGAAGTTGCACAGCACAAAAAGAAAAAAAACACAGAAGACTAGACGAGACAGCTAAAACCGAAACAAGCAATCACTCCAACTTGAGCCACAACTATATGCACACCCATCCTTGATCACTAAGGCCTTTAACGCCACCTTTTTGTTAGTGATCCCTTGAAGAGAGTTCAACGCTGGCTACTCTCCCTCATTGCTGCGACACATGGTCCCCCCAAAAGAAAAATTAACAAATATTCATTTTAAGAGTATTATTATTATAAATATAAAACTTCATTTTGTAACTCTAACATCCTAGGTATATAATTTTACTAATTTTTTTTCTATCTCATATATTTTTAATCTAAGGTGATGTGTTTCTAGTTTATGGCCAGAAGGGTTTAATTCATTTAATAATACTAAAAGGTAGCACACAGTAGGGCAAAAAAAATTTTTAAGAGAACGAAAAGGAATTAATCTCTGGAAGTCTTTCTTTTTTTTCTTTTAAACTTATAGGACTCGGTTGTTTCAATTTGTACAAAAACGACATGGCTCAGAAGTTAGGTGTAAATAGGCAACCCACAGCAAAGCAACTGCTAACGAAACGCAATAGGGTGAATCGAAAGATTACACTCACTTGCAAAGCCCGATTCATCATAGCCAAATAAAAATAAAATAAATAAACTAAAAAAAAAGTTAATATATACAATCGTGTGACCTCACCACAGAATAATTGCATCTTTCAATAATAATTGGAGATCGGTTCACTCACCAGATAAAATCCCACGGCGGAAGCGCTTCCCAGCGGTCTAGATACTTTTCGGAGTCACTGTTGCTTGATTTGTAGGAATTTGAAATTATTGCATGGAGAGGTTTACACAACAAAAAAAAAAAAATTAGAAAATAAAAAAAGAAAGAAGAAATAAAAAAAAAACCGAGGAGTCGGAAATTTCTTTGCTTAGTCTATTTGCAGATTCTCTCGTGACTTTTTCTAATAACAAATATTACTTGTAAAAGAAAACAGGCAAACGCGTACTCTTAATTTTTAAGTTGTGCTAACACAGCGTTCCACCGTTTGCATATACTCCTTTACACTTGCATTTGTTACTGTAACTCAGTATGTATCTCTTTTTCTCTCTAGCACTCACTCTGCAATTTTTCGCTCTCTTTTTTACCGCAAAAATGCGAAATTTAATTTTCATGCCACGCTGTTAGACCACTTTGTGGAAACACAAACTAATAAATTGGATAATTAAACAAAGATTTTTACCATCACGGCTAGATCTCATTTGATCGAAATGCAAACTTAAAGCGATTAACTGAATTTCCACTCAAAAAAAAAACATGGCTGCCGCCACAAGGTTGTGGTTAGGTAACAAATAAAAATTTAGCAACAACAAAAAAACTGAGCTTCGATTATGGGGTTTTCTGCACGAATTTTCGCTACCGACTTCTGCCAATATTCAAAGGGATTTTCGCACTTTTTCCTCAAACACGGTTAAATGCAGAGCTGTGGCCGCCACTCTGCGCTTTGCTTTCGCACCAACTGCAGAGCCTGGGGGGGAGATGTAAATTGGCTGTGTCGCTCTCTCTCCCTCTGACGGTTGGTGGGAAGGGAATTTAGGTACTGGAACACAGCCTTTGGCGCTGCATCGATCTCCTCTCCGAATATGCGTTTGTATGTATGTACGTCGTAGTTATTGTCGTAATTATTGTTGCCGAAATTTGTGTAAATATACAATAGGGGCCAAACCTGCAAGCAGGTCGAATTTTCAGGGTTAAATTTAGACATGGGAGGCATAGACTTGCTGTACCCGACTCTTGGAATAAACTTTGTATAAAATAGGCAAAATACGTCTGAGCTGGACAGGGATCAAATTGTAAAAGACTGAGTGTGTCAAATTGTCTCGCGCATGAAACCTTTTAACAGCGCTGCGGAGACTGGGCGCCATGTCTCCACTCCCACTGACATTCAGGTCTGTAAGTCGCTTTCTCTCCGGCTGCTGTTCCGAAAGATCAACCTCAAAAATATGTGGTTGCGTGCTTTTGGGCGGGCGAAAAAAGAGACTGGCGACACTACAATATCGACTCGGCTGTTGACGCTGATCCATAAATATAAAGTGTTCTCCTTTGGTTTTTGTTGTTTTTAAAAGTGCCACTTTCAAAAGTCTCAAATACTTTGGATAGCATCCAAAGTACTTGTGAGCAATGGTATCCATGCATTAATGCATGCTTACCTTCTCGGCACTGATTACATGGCCGTAGTTTTTCATGAAGAATCAGGTGGAGGCCTGATAGAGGCACCCTGCTGCCCACCGTGGAAGCTGAAAGCTAAAGCCAGCTCCAAGGGTCTTTGACTTAGCGTCAGATCAGCTAGCGCACATCATCGGGAAGTCCCGGCCAAAAAGACAAGCGTTTCTCACTTCTTGACTATCTTCTTTCCTCTTAAGTTATTGTAGGGAAACAACGTATGTGGGCCCAACCTCATCAGACGTGCTAGATGTAACTCAAAATCGTTATCGGGTCATCGATAGGAATCTTCTTCTTTGACTTCTGATATATCCGATTCAACACCTGCACTCAAGAGCAAATTTTTTGACCAAACATGGGCATAGCTTGCCGCACTGAAGGGGCATTAGTGCATTACATGATTATTTGGTCCAGGAGATTCGTTCATGTTTTACAACTCATAATTTGAAAATCTATCATAATAAAAAATAATTATAGAATTACAGCCGCTGTGCTTCAAGATTCCATGATCGTAACAGGTGAAGAATCATGGATCTATATCTAAGAGCCCAAAATAATACGGCAATAAATAACTTGCACCGTTTACTTGAGACACAAACAGGCCTGTTCCCGATTTCTATATCGATCAAATCATGCAGAATCGGAATTGTTGAATGTTACCGCTTCCAAAAAACGACTGTACCATTTAGACTCTAACTTCAAACCACATTTTTCTTCATTCGACCCTCATCATGGCAAAACGTTTCGGCCTAATTCTAAACCACTCTTACTAATTTCGATCAGTTGAATTCAGAAACGAGGACACGCCTGAAAGACTTTTTTCGCTGCTGAAGCGTTCATTTAGTCAACAGGGTAGCTGGTTTTTAGATATAATTTTTGAACTTTATTGAACCGTAATTTACATAGCTTATTAGTGGAAACACAAGCTTCCGATTGCCATATTAGAAACACTGACTAGTATGATCGTTGCAGGCAAACGGCGAAATACCATGGTTAGTGATATCAGCGCTCCTGTCTCTGTACCTCCACAGTACCACCAATCCAGTGATATCTTCACGATATATATGTGAAATCCTTTTTGGTCCGTTTTTGCAGTGCTTGAGATGTGCTGTTCCGGGTCCAACATCTGCTCGTCTTTGATAAAAATCAATGCCTTGAGTCTGAAGCGATACAGCAACTTTCTTGTCGTTGATCCGCTGGACGTAAACACGATCCGTTTGCCGCTATATGACT
Organism: Lordiphosa magnipectinata; assembly: GCA_037044535.1. Taxonomy (NCBI): domain Eukaryota; kingdom Metazoa; phylum Arthropoda; class Insecta; order Diptera; family Drosophilidae; genus Lordiphosa; species Lordiphosa magnipectinata. The sequence goes on along the minus strand of JBAMBO010004526.1, from coordinate 285,727 downwards.
TCGAATGGACGACTTTATGGTGGGTCGAGAGGTTGCTTGACTGCATCAGTGCTGATCGATGCCTTTGATTAAAAACATTTTCTCCTTGATGTGACGAGCTGTTGACGTTGGTCGAAATTTTTATATGTTTGCGGAATGCAGTTATAAAAGTCGATGGACTTACAGTTCTGTCGAAGTCCTCAAAAACTCATTTGGCAGTTGGATTGACGTTTCTTACAACATTTCTGCTGCAGATGACTGTAAAACTTACTAATAGCACGTACATAGACCAAGCTATAAAAGTGGGGCCGCGTTATTACACATCAAGGAAGTTTTAAACGATCTGAGCCATCTTTTAATGAGATCCTTTGATTGGGGGTGGTAGGCAGTTATGTATATATGCTGGCTTCCCACGAGCTGTGATAGTTCTTTGAAAATTGCAGACTCCAATTACATGTGGTTATGTTTTTGGGAGTTTCAAATCGAGTTATCAAATGAGACCAGAATGACGTCTATATATATAGTATATATAGTCTCAGCTGTGATGTTGGTGAGCGGGAACGACTCCGGCCACATCGAAAATCGGTCAATCATATTGAGGCAATAACGATAGTTTTATTAGATCGGCATAATATCTTTATCCAGATGGACATGGTCGAATCTTCCGATAGGTACATGAATTTTCTCGGGAATGAGATGATTGTGCTTGCTGATTTTGGAACTCCGGCATGTAAGAAAGTTTCTACACCAGCTGATGACGTCTTTGTTTATTGAGGGCCAAGCAAACTTCTGCGGAATCTGTTATTTGGTTTCTCAACCGCTCGATTGATGTAAGCTGTGGATGAAAGAAAAAATCGTATCGTGATTGGGACACACGGACGAACAAATCCCGTTGATGAATCACAGTAGAGATGTTTCTTATGGTCAGCTTTGATGATGAAAAGGGTGGCCGACCAAGTTCTTGAAATATCTGATTGACTCAAAAATAGCTAGCAGTTCTCGGTCCTATGTGCTGTAGATTTTCTCAGTGCAGCTTATCTCTTTAGAGAAAAATCCAAGTGGTTGCCGTTTATCGTTTAGTCGCTGCTCCAAACTGGTTGGATGCGTCGGAAATCAATTGAAGATCAGCGTTTGGTGAGGGGAATGACAAGAGCGCAGCATCCGCGACGCTTTGTTTGCAAGCCTCGAAGGCTTTGATGAGCTCTGGTGTACATTCGATTTTACGTTGGTCATTCTTCTTAACATCTCTTAGCAATTCCGACCGTGGCGCCTGTATGGTCGACGAGAGTGATAAGCAAATGCGATAAAAATTTATTAAGCCGAGATATCGGCCCAGTTGGCTGATGGTTTTAGGTCGTGCATTGTTGAGAATGGTGTCCATGCTTTCGGAGGGGGGCTTGATTGCATGTTCGTTGATGGTGAAGCTGAGAAAATCTACCTCTGTCATTGCGAGTTGACATTTGCTCACATAACAAACGAAACGGCCTATATCAAAACCAATACGAAACGTTAGAAGGTTTTCTTTACATTTTTTAACCCAAAAGGCATGTACACGAACTCGATTAGCCCGAATGGAGTACACATGAACTCGACTGGGAATTTGATAGTAGGCCTTCAGCAGGTCAAATGTAGAAAAGATTTTATTCCATTGTAGCTGCTCGGTGAAATCATGGACGTGAGCGATGGGATATCGATCCAGAATATTAGCCTCGTTAAGTTTTCGATAATCGCCGATTCCGTGATTCTTGCTTACCCTGAAAAATGCATTGCAGCTCAAAAATTTCGGGATCATCACTTTAGCTAACAGGGTAGCTGTTGTTTAGATATAAAGCTTCAACTTTATTTAACCTTCATTTACACAGCTTATTAGAAGAAATATTAGCTGCCGATCGCCGTATTAGAAGAACTGAAAGATATGACCGTTGCAGGTAAACGGAAAAATACGGTTGTTGGAGATGACGGCGCTGCTGGCGCTTGGCCGCCAAATTCATGCTTTTCCTTTTAAAAGCAGCTTTTACTTAATGGGAAACAGACAACAAACGACAGTAACCGTGCAACAAAAGGTCTACAGAATGTAAAACTTTTTTGAAAATGACAATTAATAAAATTGTCATTTTGACCTATCTCTTATAATCTGAGATATAGGTGTTGATATAGACGGACGGACAGCCGATCAGACGAACGGACGTAAGCGCGAACTGACGGATAGTTTCTGCTATTGATGCTGATCAAGCTATTTCGTCTTTTCTCATAGTGGACACTACATATAATTTGTCTGAGTCCTTATTATTGTTATAATTTACTCGTGTCCTATCGTTGAACTATTTTGTATAAGAACGGAAGAACAGAATATTTATATCATAAAAAGATATCTTCAAATCTGCAAAAAAAAAATGGCTAAAATTCTTTCGCCAACATTAGATTCTCCATTAAATATGTAAATATACGTTTTAACAATTTACACTAGGAAGTTGAGGGGGTATTTTTGATGATTTTCATGTGCTAAAGACGAATCTGTTTTCGGATATAGTCTATCATATAGAATTTAAGTAATTTAAGCTCAAAGTTGCTTAAAATGTCCATTTGGACCCTTTTAGGTTCGTTTTGTTGGAAATCAATTTTGTTGTTTTGATTCTTTTTAATATTATCGTAAAGTACTACTCCATATCTTTTAAATAAACTATCCCAATATATTCTACGATTTTTTATGCAAAGATATACCATTTGTAATGAAAGATGATTTTTAAAAACTGTTTCGTGCTCAAAATCTCGCTTTCTCAAACATTTTTAGATTTTTAGTCCATATTTGGTCCAAAAAAGGTTTAACTTCGCAAAAGTATTGCGAAAGTGAAAATGGGAGCTTGGCTGTGTTATATATGAAATTTTTGCGAGGCTCTGATAATTATTATTTAAAATATAATATTAAATTTGTTTATTTATTTCTTAATTTCTATTATTAGCATATATATATATAGAAGAATCAAGATAATTTCCAAACATACAATCTTACATTTTAGTAAACGGTACAAAAACATTTAGAAAAAAAGTGAAGAAGCGAGAGTTATGGAAGAGAAAAATTTAGATAACTGATTTTAAAAGATACCACGTACCCAAAGTTGAGAGCTACAAAAAAATTGGCTTCCGCAGAGCTTTTAGCAACAGCTAAATTATTCGCAACGCCAGCTGTACGTTGTGGTCGTCTTTTATAAAATTCAATTTCATCAACAGTCCAAACTGCACCTTTTACGTTTTCAACGCGCATGAAGCATTTATGAAGGGACAAATTGTGTCGAACTGCATTCTAAATAGAATGTAGTGAAATAAGTTCTAATTACAAATTTTGACAATAACGATTACATAAGAATTTTTTGTATCAGATACTTATTTACTAAGAAACCATATTCCCTCTCGTTTTTTCTGTGCTATGTACTAGCGAACGCAACCCATTAGGGGGCCCGTTCGGCACAGCTTCAATATTCCAGCATTCGAGTGGTCTAGAGCACTTAATTTAATTTTGTACAAATTGATTGAACAATTTTTTCCGATAGAAGGAAATCGCCGAGTACACCAAAAGCTGCTAAGCATTTATGCCTCTCATAGACAATCTAAAAATACTTTATAGTTAAATGTTCCCCCACAACAGAATAAACGAGAGCGTAAGTTAAAGTCGGCTCTAACCGATTTCGATATACCCGTTACTCATGGAAAGATGTGTTTAATAGCCTTCCTGAGTGCCTGAGGTGGAACAGCCGAAAAGTGTGCAACATTTTTTAACTCGGTTATTTATCAACCGATCTTGATGAAAATTTCAGGGCTTATAGATATTGAGAATATAAATGAAAGTTTTAAGTCTGAGATCGATATCTTAAAAATTGTGGGGGTTATGCAACATTTTCTATTGTGGGGGCGGGGGTGGGCGTGGCACAAATTTGAAATAAACTTGATCTGCGTGCAGACAATAGGAGTCTACATTTCAAATTTGGTTGCTCTAGCTCTTTTAGTCTCTGAGATCTAGGTGTTCATACAGACAGACGGACAGACGGACAGGGCTATATCGACTCAGCTGTTGATGCTGATCAAGAATATATATACTTTATATGGTCGGAAATGATTCCTTCTGCCTGTTACATACATTTGCAAGACTTTACTATACCCTTTTACTCTACGAGTAACGGGTATAAAAATCTTAAATCGATTAAACGTAGCCCGTGAAAATGTAAGCCACCTTAATAAGGAAGTTTCCAAGGCCTAGGTGCGAGTCTCAGTCTCTCCAAGGTCTCCCATAGCAAAATTTATTTGTTGCTGGGACTTCGGGACAGAGAAACCTAGCCCCCCTTCACGGCCACTGCCACACAACGGCCGAATAAATCCCAGCCCCCCTTTCTTCTATGCTACAGCCACTCCACCGGCCTTTACACCCCCCCCCCCCCCCCCCCCCCCTACCACCCTTTTGCCGCCAACCACCCGAATCCACCCGGTCTTAGCCAGTGAGCCGTCGTGGAAAACCCAAGGACGGTGCACTGGAACGACCCCAAAGCGTCCAACGCCCACGCCGCACACGCAGAGTTCCTTCTCGAAAACGTGTACGGGCAGTCGTTGTTCGGCCGGTGGAGTCAGGATCGTGAGTTCCAACCGGAGGAGTTAGCAGCCGGTTAGCGTATTTAGCCAAAACACGTACACGGGAGTTGTCGATTTGTACACTGTTAATAACTAAACAACATTTATTCATACTTTGGTCCCTTCCTGTTGCCTCCTAACCGCACCTTTTGTCAAAGTCTCCACTCCTGTGTACTGATGCCCTAGCCAGCATACCCGTTTCCTACGTTCGTCTGTCCCTGATCCTCCTGGATCTCGCCTCCCCACGCTCACTTCTGCTCGGGTCACAGGTGGGTCTCCTCTTCTCCCCCCTTCTCTTGCTTTCACTCTCTTCCAATTGCTCCGTTCAATGACGCTTACTTCACTTTGACACTTTCCATTTTCTGCGCTCGCGTTACTTGACTTTGCCGCTCCCGACTCATAACGCGTCCGTCCGTTTCTAGTCGCCAAACTTGATTCCTTAACGCCTCCGTCCGTTTCTAGTCTCCAAACTTGATTAATTGCTTTCCGCCAATTTTCGATCCTTGACCCAATTTTCGGCTTGCGCGCTGTCGATCTTCGGCTTTGGTGTCGACGTCGCTGCTCTAGCTGTGTGTCGAACGTATGACACACGACGATCGTCCTCTCTTTCGCACGCCAGCCTTGGCCTATGTTCGCCTGTCCTCTGTCGTGTGTCAGGCGCAAGCAGCGCTCGCTCTCTCTCGTTCTCTCCCTTTCATCAGGCAGCCTTGGTTGCGTGTTGCAGTCCGTGTTCGATCGCCCATGTTCGGCCACCTGCAAGGCTTGTAACGGAAAGTTCCTCCCTTCCCCCTCGTGCCCATCGTTGGCAACTACGCAGTTAATGCAGCTGCGAAAGGTCAGTGATGGGACGGTAGTTAGTGTTGAGCGGGTTTTGGCGGGTTTTGCTGGCTATTTAACTAACTAATACTGTGTACTGGGCCTTCGTGGCAAACTTTACTAACTTTGACAGGCCGTTTTACGGCTTTAACTATCAACTTATATACTATGCAAATATAAACTTAACGACTCTGACTATGAAAAATATAAACTTAACATCTCTGATTATGATTTCATTGCTCTTCCTAGCTATCTTATACCTACCAACTTAAGTACTATGATGAGTAAAGAAAATGTGAGGTCGTATTTTACGCATCCTGACACCTTGAACAAACCTTCTGGGTCAGCATCCAATATGTTTATATTCACTGATCTCAGAGACGCTAAAAGCTCAAGTCCCCTGACTGCCCCGCAATTTAAATAAACAGCATACCTTCCACAATTTTGTAGTTGGCATAGCTTGTAAGTAACCATGTTCATTCATACATACAACTATATATTAATACGATAAGCAAATTTCATACAAATTTTCGTCTCCCTTTTTAGCATAGTAAAACAAATTCAATTAACAAAAATTCGTAAGAGTATTCAAGAGTTGACGAATGCCAAAAACAAAATTTAACTGCAGTATATGTTGATGTGTTGTTGGGCCGTTTTCGTTGTGTATTTGTTGGTTTGTTTGGGGTTTAAGTTTGGCCGTCTTTCTTCACTCCAGTCAAAACACTTTTTGCCTGAGTTTTTCTCCTACGCGTTTCGGCAAATATATTGCCTTCTTCAGGGAGTCTGTATATTTTTTTATATAAACATGAACACAAATTAGTCATACATACATACATATTGAACATATTACTTAAATACCTATTTTAGTGTCCGTCATAGTTTTGCTGTATTGCACGATTGTTTGTTGATGTCAGTTGCTTTATTCGTCATGTTTTTGTGTGAATTGTTATGCTTAAATATTCCTCTTGTGACCGCCGCTGCGTAAATGAAGTTTGTCTGTTCAATGTCTTCCCTAAAATTGAGTGCATGCTCTCCCTTTTCTTGTATTCGCAAGCTCTCCAATGTCATCCTCGTCTTCCATCTGTGTTCTAAGTCCAATACTTTTACGTTTTCGAAGTCAGCTGAGTGATTTGTTTTGTTGATATGTTGTGCTAAAGCTGCTGTTGTTTTCCCTTTTTGAGTGTCTCTTTTGTGTTCGCTGAGTCGCGTGCTCAGAGAGCACGTTCCTATGTAAGTTCCGTTGTAGCTCTCTCCCTCTGCTCCTGCGCATTTGATTTCGTAGACTACGTTTGTGCTGTTTTACTTGCTTATTTTGTCTTTCATATTCGTGAAGAGGCGTCTGTTGCTGCTGTGCGGTTTGTATGCGCTGGTCAGCTGTTCCATCAATTGTTTGGGGAATATTTTTGTTAGTGTTCTGTGGTCTGTAACATTAGGTATGCTTAGAAATTTCTTTTGATCTGTGTTTTTGTCTTTTGGCTTATTGTCGTTTAATTTGTTTGTCGCTCTGTGATCAATCTATTTATGAGCTTTTCTGGGTAGTTATTTGCTAAAAGAATTTTCTTGATTTTAATATAATTTGTCGGTGTGTGTTTTATATCACATATGGTGAATGCTTTTCTTATTATGTTTTTTGCCGTATTTATTTTCTGGTTTGGTGGATGATTTGAGTTGAAATTTATTATTCTTCCAGAAGCCATGGGTTTTGTGTACCAGTTAAATGATAGAGTTTCCATTTCCCTTGTTATTTCCATTTCAAGATATGCTAGTTTGTTGCGTTCTTCTCGTTCTACGGTGAATTGGATTCTTCTATGTTGCTTGTTAAGTGTTTCTAACATTAAGTCAACATCTTTGGCTCTTACTTTGCATATAATGTCGTCTACATATTTTGACAAGTGCTTTATATGTATGTCAATTGTTTTTAGTTTCCCTATTGCATCGTCCATTATTTTGTCTAGTACTATATTAGCGATTGTTGGCGTCAGTGGGTTCCCCATAGGCATCCAAAATATCTGATTGTATACGGTTCCATTGTGTGTGAAATAGTTGTTGTCAAGTAGGCAAAATTCTAGTAATTCTTTGCATTTTCTTTTTAGTATGTTTGTGTGAGGGGCTAGAGGGATTGATATCCGTTGTTCCATTATAATGCTTATAGCTAGTGATGTCGGTATGTTCTTAAATAGTGATATCACATTAAATTATACCAAGATCTCGCATTCTCTATGTTTAGCTCCTGTAGTCTATTTTTATACTCTGTACCGAAGGTACACAGAGTATATTAAGTTTGTGCAAAAGTATGTAACAGGGAGAAGGAATCGTTTCCGACCCTATAAAGTATATATATTCTTGATCAGCATCAACAACCGAGTCGATATAGCCATGTCCGTCTGTCCGTCTGTCTGTCTGTCCATCTGTCCGTCTGTCCGTCCGTATGAACGAAGAGATCTCAGAGATGGTAAGAGATAGAGGTTTGACATGTATGGGACATATATTTCTTATACTTGCAGGCAGATCAAGTTTATTTTCAATTTTTTCCACGCCCCCTCCCGCCCCCGCAATTTGGAAAAAACTTCATATCTCCTACAGTTTTGGAGATAGATCGTTCGTTCTTTCTAGAGATACCTTGTAAACAATTATTTATCGATTTGCTGAAGGAATGATAAAGATCGGATGAACGATACTCAAGTTATGGGCAAAAAACGGCCAGTTAACACCACCCACCTCCCCACCAACAACCACAGCAACATACCCTAACCGTTCAACACAGGCAATCTTAGTGCGAGAGAGAAAGAGAGAGAGAGAGAGAGAAACTTAGAGAGCGCACCGCGTTGTGCGCGGGGTGTTAACTGGCCGTTTGACTCCTGAGCAAATGCGAGTGTAAGGGTACAGAGTATGTTATAGTCGGGCTTGACCGACTTTCTTTCTTGTTTAGTTGTATGGAGTTTAATATGTTGTAGTCTTCCGATACCATGTTTTGTAATAGATATCCTAAGTGTTTGGCTATTTTGTAACAAGGGACGTTTGTAGATGATGCTATAGGTCTGAGTGGTGTGTTTTCTTTATGGATTTTTGGTAGTCCATATATTATTGGGCATTTCCTCCTGAACAGTATAGTTGGTGTTTTTGTTTGATGTCTATGTGGTTATTTTTAAAAAGTTCATTTATCATCGTGTTTTTTTTTTGCAGTTATTATTTGCAGTTATTTATTGATTTTTAGAGTCTACTTGGTAGTGATAGTCGAGTAGTTAAATGTTACCAAATTAATATGTTTATTAATAATACTTAACATTTGCGCGTGTTTCGTTCATCCACTCATATCTCGGTGATAGTAATGTGTTCGTGACTTCATTAGTGGTGCTAAATATTCGATTAATATCGATAATACAATGATTGCTTACAATCAATCAATCTTCTTTCAAATAGCTGCTATGTGTCAGATAAGCTGTCAATTTATTCTGCTATTTGTAAGTTTATGTGACATATAGCTCTATGTAGAAGATGAGAAATGTTATGGGATAGTTAGAGATCTGAATTTAATATTATCTATTAAATAGTAAGCCGCCACAGATTCATAAGGAATTAAAAGTTGCACTAATACATTCAAAGAGGCGGACACCGATTGTAAGCAGAGTACAAATACATTTAACGGAAAGTAATGTGGTGAGTAATGATCCGATTAAATGAAATTCATTTCCAAATCTGGAACAACCAGCACACCTTGCAACTTCAATTTTGTGCCCTCTACGTCTGCCTAACCAAATTCATCTGCAGTAAGACGCTTGTCTCAGGGCAAGTAAATCTTCTTCTTCTGAGGCTTGAAATTAGTTAACAACTCACGCTGACTGCACATATGGGAGCTTGCTCTACTGTCTAAACCAGGTTTTTTCGGCTTTGGTTTTGGTTTGAACCTTGATTCGTTCCATGTTTTACCCAATTTATATAAAATTACAATACAATACATTGTAAGACTGTAAGACGTAGACTATAATTGACGTGAGATTGGCGCTCGTGTGCTGGATATGGACTTCCTTCGTTGCTAGTGTATAAATCTTCAGTCCGCCCTTTGTGTGTATGTATATATGTATGTATTTTTTTGAACCGAACCAAAAGCTTGGGTTCGGAACGGGTTCAGGTTCATCTATTCTCGTCCTCGTGGTTCGGTTCAGGGTTTGGTTCACAGTAAGAAAAAAGCCGGGTATCCGGGTTCGAACCGGTTCGGTTCAAAACCAGTTTGCAGCCCTGGTCTAAACGCCAAATCACTGCTGTAGCAGTTTCCGTTATTCCGTTTTTCGGTCTTCCCATAATTTCTCAGATAATAAATCTGTCCTCTTTCTATAGGTGGTTTTCCAAGTCGAGCTTGCATTAGGACATCTCCAGAAAAATAATCTTCGCGTTTCTCATCTGCCCGCTGACGATCAGACTCTTCTAGAATTTCAATTTTTACCATTCCTAATGCCGGGAGTTCATCTCGAGTTTTCATAGCGAATTCGAAATTCTCGTAAGACTTCCGAAGACTTGCACTCAAAATTATTGTTAAAATTTCGTCTGGCGTACTTATATGAATACCCTCCACCTTGTCAACTATTTCCGTAAACTCACACAGATTTCGAGATTTGAACTTCTTCACTGAATTTCATGTTCAAGAGTTTCTTGAACAATGACACCTTTCTTGCTGCACTTTTCGGCTGGAACACTTCCTTCAGTTTGGACCATGCTGCAATTGCCTTACTCAAATTCTTCACAATTGAGCTGAGTGGGCTTCAAACTCAATATGATTAAATCGAGCGCCTTATCATTTTTGGCGCAACTTAACATGTCCTCTCCTTTGGGCTTTCTTTTTAGTATATCATTGGTTACGCTGCAGAAATCTGCGTGTATCAACACACTTCATTTGGATACACCAAACGTCATTGTTGAATATGAATAATAAACCACCATTCATTTTCTTCTAAATCCTTGGCCGACACACGACGGATATCTTTTCTTATTCAATTAACACCCCAGATATTCGTATTCCTGTTAAATTTCAGTAAATGCCAGAAAACTGTTTTATATTTGGAACAGGGTTCGGAATTGCACTTTGCACGCTGCTCGCGACCAGATAGCAGCTGCTCGCGAGCAGAGACCCTTTGCTTGATGTTATGACGCTAAGACGGTTACGTCTGCGTAATCGAATGAGATTTGTCTTATTGCAGGTTGTATTTTGTTTTATTACAGATTGTATTTTGGTTAATCCAAGGGTAAATTGTCTGCAAATAGTTAAATCATTTTTATGACAAAGGCTGTTTGCCGAAACCTGTAACTTAACACAAGTATAATTTTAATGTTACGTAAGCTGAAAGGGCGTGGAAAGCAAGGCTGCAAACCGGTGCGGAACCGAACCCCTAAGAACCGGTTCGGTTCGGGATTTTTGGGTCCGACGATCCGTCCTTGAACCAAAACCCCAATAATTTTTGACTCCTCGAACCTTAACCCGAACCAGACCACTTTTTTAAAAAATTATGTTCGGTCCACAAAATTAAGTAGTTTTTCAAACGACACACACAGGAAAACAGAAATTACTTGTAATCTGACTGCTATCATTCAAGAAGTTGGAGAACTACGACATTTCTCTAGGTCAGATTTATAGTATCACTGTCGATAATGGATCGAATATGGTTACAGCAGCAGGAGAACTTTTAAATGACAACTGCAGAGCAGAAAAAGATTGCATCTATGAAGAATGTAAAGTTGATGAAGGTTGCTACAGTGAATCAAAAGCATTTCTTGACTTGGACGATGACCATGTTACCTTAACAGGTTCCCTGGAAAAATCTATAATTTCAGTTTGTTGTGTTTAGTATTTAGTAGTAGTAGTAGTAGTTAAGTAGTTAACGATTTCTTAAGTAAGTTCAGCTTGACATTAGTAGAGTTCTCAAACGAAACACCGTAATCTCACTATATGAAATCTATTGCATATAGAAAAATTGAAAAAACCAGTGCTAGACTGTGTGACGCAAACTTTTCCTAACTCTTAAATATTTTTTCATTCAGAGCTATTTTAAAGAGCTCCACATATATACATATGTAATTTTCTGCAGCCACAATGCAAAAGTGATTTGTATCACGCTTTCTTTTCATGTCGAGCAATTGTTCTAAAATCTTCAGCAAGACATTGTTTATTAATATATAAGTGCTTCGATAAATGATTTTCTATTATGAGCGGAGTACCAATATTTGCTGCAGTGTTCTTAGACCAGAGTTTTTATAATAAAAATTACATTATTGAAATAAAGAATACTATTAAAAAAATAAGTATTAATAAACCGAAAGTATTCTTTTATGTTCAAGAGAACCGAGGTTCGAACCAAAACCTTGGGTTCAGGGGTTCTAGGCACCGGTCCGCGAACCGAACCTTAAACTTTAAAGCGGGTTCGAACCCCCGGACCAAACCTTCTTTAAAATTTTAGAGGTTTGCAGCCTTCGTGGAAAGTGGTCCAAAATGGGCTGTATTTTTTATTACGGTACGGGTCATTGTTCGGATTTTCCAACATCTTTGTGGGCAGTTTTTTAAGGTACCGAGTATTGGTAGCTGCACATTTTTCGCAGCAGAAGCAATTGATATTATTGATATAACCAACAAATAAAATTTATTATACCCTGTTCCCATTAAAAATGGGAAAAGGGGATCATGAAGTTGTGCAAATGTATGAAACAGTCAGAAGGAAGCTTCTCCGACCCTATAAAGTATATATATTCTTGATCAGCATCAACAGCCGAGTTGATAGAGCCATGTCCGTCTGTCTGTCTGTCTGTATGAACACGTCGATCTCAGAGACCATAAGAGATAGAGACACAAATTTTTGCATGCCCATAGGTGTATACCGTACCCAGTTCAAGTTTGTTTCAGATTTGGAAAATACCCCCCCCCCCCCCCCCCCCCACCTTCCCTTAAACCGCAAAAAACTGTCACAGCCACAATTTTAAAGTTAGAACCTGGTGGCTTAATATATACCATCCTAGGCCTTATATCTAACTACTCTCCAAAGGAAAATAAGATACGAGCAAAAACACAAAAGTTATTAAACAATTTAGCTTATGGGAGCGGGGGGAGGCGTTCACTTCATGCAGGCAGCGCTGCCTGCGTAGGCCGCGTGGGAGCGCGCTTGTGTGTGTATGTGTGCGCTCGTATGTGTGCATTTGTGTATTAGAGTGTGTTTGCATGTGTGTCTCAATTGAACAGGGTATTTTGTAGTCGGGAAACTCGACTACAGCGCTCTTACTTGTTTTTGAAATGTTTTTATTCTATATTTACATTTGGATTGTTTAATAATGTCATATTTAACTTAGCAATTAGCAAATCTTGAATGGATTTCTTAGACAAGTTACATCTATGATTTGTAATTATAGTTGATAATGCACGAAACATGCAATAGGACAAGTCTCATTCAATTACGCAGAAGTATGAACAACATCAACTTTATTACGCAGCGAGAAGCGGGCACCTGCACGCGTGCAGCCGCTCCCTGCTCTCGAGCAGCAGGTTCCTGCTCACGAGCAGTGTGAAGCAGCTGCAAGCCGCTTGCGGACTACCGCTTGCTGCACAGAGCGGGAGTCAAAAGGCTGCTCGCGAGCGAGCAATTCCGAACCCTGATTTGGAACAAAAAATACAACTGGTATTTCCAGACCTTGATGCGAAATTTATTGATTATTATTATTATTAAATTATTATCGATGCCAGAATCCCATTTTCCAAACTTGCATTGAAAGTTTTCTTCGTTTCATCTTGCCGGATGCTGTCATTTCTATGTGACTTCATATATTTGTATGTGTGTGTATGTTATGACATTGCGTTCTTAAGAGAGTGCGAGATTTGCTTAGAATATGCTAGATCTAGAGATGTACATTTGAATGGGCAGGACATTGGAATTGAATGAGTGATGTCCCCAAACATCCTACCCCCGTTGAAAGAATCACATCCGTTTCAAACTAATCTATTGGAAGTGCAGCCGGGTGTGGTGCAGCGGTAAGTGTGTGAGCCTGCCTCTGGTCACCTTCACCAGCTAGTGGCGCACATACGCCAAGAGATTTGGAGAAGCTCGACTTTTAGCCTTTTGGGCTGTGTAAAGCCAAATATTTTTATACCCGTTACTCGTAGAGTAAAAGGGTATACTAAAGTCGTGCAAATGTATGTAACAGGCAGAAGGAATCATTTCCGACCGTATAAAGTATATATATTCTTGATCAGCATCAACAGCCGAGTCGATATAGCCATGTCCGTCTGTCCGTCTGTCCGTCCGTCCGTCTGTCTGTATGAACACCTAGATCTCAGAGACTAGAAGAGCTAGAGCAACCAATTTTGAAATGTAGACTCCTATTGTCTGCACGCAGATCAAGTTTATTTCAAATTTTTGCCACGCCCACCCACGCCCCCACAATAGAAAATGTTGAATAACTCCCACAATTTTTGAGATATCGATCTCAAATTCAAAACGTAGATTTATATTCGCAACATCTATGAGCCCTGAAATTTTCATCAAGATCGGATAATAAATAGCCGAGTTAAAAAAATGTTGCATACTTTTCGGCTGACCCACCTCAGGCATACAGGAAGGCTATTAAACATTTGTTTCCATGAGTAACGGGTATTTCGAAGTCGGTTAGAGCCGACTTTAACTTACGCTCTCGTTTTTTTTTTTAGTGGTAGTGAAGCGATTTTTTGAATCGGACGGCGGATGGTGCCTTTGCTAAGTCTGAGATCCACAACTCTGACACGTCCATCCAGCGATGGCCGATGGGACGAGAGCTAGATTCCAGAACTGAGGTGGGGTATTGTCTTCGTGAACAATATCAAGTTGCACTTATCGAATGTTAGGATGTGGCGAAGTCCACTTGGATCGACGTTGTATGTAGTCGCGTTACCACATATTCCACAATTTCTGCTTTAAGCAAGTGAGAAAGTCGGTCAAACCCGACTATAATATACTCTGTATCAGTTCAGGCCGCCTCGCATTTGCTCCCGACTATAATATTAAAATACATCCAAAGAGTAACACGGCAATCGTGTAATATTTTTGTTATACACTCATCTGTAAGTTTCTCTACCTCTCTCTCTATCTCTCTCTCTCTCTCTCTCACTCACTAAGATTGCCTTTGTTGAATAGAATGCTGTGGTGGTGGGTGTGCGGGTGTTAACTGGCCGTTTTTTGCTCATAAGTTGGGTATCTTTCATCCGATATTTATAATTTATTTAGCAAATCGATAAATAATGCTTATTACTAACCATATTTAGAAGATACGAACCATCTATAATATAAAATAAGGGAGATATGACGTTTTTTCCAAAGTACGGGGGCGGAAGGGAGCTTTAAGCTTTGTCCGTCCGTCTGTCTGTCCTTCTGTCTGTTTCTACGTAAACTAGTCCCTCAGTTTTGAAGCTATCGTGCTGAAATTTAGCACCGAGTCTTCTTTTTACTGCACGCTGCTTATATATCGGAAACGACTGGATCGGATGACTACTTCTTGTAGCTTCCATAGAAATGTTCGGTCGGAAAATGGGTTTTAGTGAGAAAAACTTTTTTGTTTTCAATACTAGCGCTCTTAAGCTCGGTCATTGTTAATATTATATGTTTTAAAGGTGATCTGCGAAGTTTGGTCGAAATCGCTATCCGTTGAAGCGAACTTTTTCAAGTGTATTAAAACTTCCGCACAGACGAAGCTAGCTTTGCTTTCTCGTTTATTATATATTTGTCATTTGTCGAAAAGTATAGCTATTTTTTGGAACAAAATCTGCACATTTCAAAATTCGCGGTTCATCGAGGAAATTTTTTTTTAGAAATTTTTTGAGAAAAGGTCGGTATACTAGACAATTACATTACCATGGATATCCGTTAGTTGTGAATTGCGCTTATGCATTGATCCTGGCATGATTTTCCACTTGATTGGCATTAACGTTTTTCATTCTTAAGGCCTATTTCCAGAACAAATAAAAATTTATGTCACGAAATTGCAAGTTATTTAAGTTAAGTGGATTGTAAGCTATGGTGGGACCACAAAGTCTTAAAAAACCCTAAAAAATACCAAAAACGGCAGTCAAACGGTGGGATCATACTGAATTGTCAGCCGCTTGAATTCAAATTTTTTTATCAAATTAAAGTTCAAACAATTTTAAAGTCGCCTCACAGCTTTCAAAGTCATATGATGTACTACCACAAGTGTGCGCGACTTCGTGATCTTTGGTAGAGAAATTCTTGAGGCACTTAAATTAAAAAATATGGAAAACTAATTTTAAAAAAAGGCTAATCTATCTGCTAATATATTTATTATTTTTTGTACATTTTTGTTGCATCTCGCTTTTGCCTTCAATTTGTTCGATGTTGTCCGGAAAAATGTGCTGCAAGTGGTTTATTTTCAATTTAGTTCGGCTGTGCTTGCAATCCACACAAGCCATCGATGTGGCAACGCTATGATTATTTAGTTTCTCTTCTGGAAATCAACAAAATAAATGAGACTAAATAAATGCCCATCAGCTGTTCGAAGCTGTTTTTTTTATATGAAGTTCAACATAAAAATTTATTTTCGTGCGTTCTGGAAATAAGCCTTTACTATTTTTTTTCCAATTTGTCGTTTTATTATACCCTTGTAGAGGGTATATTAAAATTGTCCAGATGTTTGTAACGCATAAAAGGAAGCACCTTCGACCACACAAAGTAAATATATTCTTGATCAGCATGACGAGCTGAGTTGATATAGCCATGTCCGTCTGTCCGTCCGTCTGTCCGTCTGTTTCTATGCTATCTCCTCCGTCAGTTTTAAACCTATCTCAACCAAACTTTGAAGCATTTTGGTACAAATACGCTGCACATTTGTCGGAACCGGCCGGATCGGATGACTATAGCATAAAGCTGCCATAGGAACGTTCGGTCGAAAAAGTAGTTTTAGTGAGAAAAACTTTTTTTCTTCAAAGCAAACGTCCCCAATCCTCGTATTTATAAGTTTTCTATGCTTTTACACAATTCCACCAAATTTTATGAAAATCGGCCAACTATATAGTATAGTTGCCATACAAGAGATATGTCTGAAAAAAGTCTTGGTAAGAAAAACTTTTTTGTTTTTAATGCTATCGCTCCCAAACTTGTTACTGATCAATATTATATGCTACCACACAGTGCCAAGTATGATCCAAATCGGATGACTATAAACTATAGTTTCCAAAGGAACCATAGGTCGAAAAGAACTTCTAGTGAGTTTGTTTCCTTGTCCTCGTTTTCTTATTAACCCTTACGTGGGCATTAGCCGCGCTCTTACCTGACCTCACTTTCCCATTAACCCTTACGTGGTCATTAAGCACGCTCCTACCAGTCCTTATCTCCCTATTTTACCTCGTGAAGGCACTACTCACTCGCAATCACCACATTTGTAGATTTTTAACCGTTCGAATCAATTTTTGGTGACCCTTCTACCCGAGCATATTTTCTCTCTAGTGACATTCCCCTTAGGAATTCTGGGGCCCGCTGCGAACTAGTCGTAACGACCACGTGCGTCTCGTAGACCCCAAACCATTTTACACTGATTTCTGTAGTCCCGCATTCAAACCCAAGTCACCCTTAATCACAAAATATTTTCCTGGTAAAGGAAAATTACCTATCGGAAACTTAGTCACAACCCTTCTGAAGGTTCTCCATCAGACGTTCGGGTATTAACCGGCCTTTGTTGAATAGAATGCTGTGGTGGTGGGTGTGCGGGTGTTAACTGGCCGTTTTTTGCTCATAAGTTGGGTATCTTTCATCCGATATTTATAATTTATTTAGCAAATCGATAAATAATGCTTATTACTAACCATATTTAGAAGATACGAACCATCTATAATATAAAATAAGGGAGATATGACGTTTTTTCCAAAGTACGGGGGCGGAAGGGAGCTTTAAGCTTTGTCCGTCCGTCTGTCTGTCCTTCTGTCTGTTTCTACGTAAACTAGTCCCTCAGTTTTGAAGCTATCGTGCTGAAATTTAGCACCGAGTCTTCTTTTTACTGCACGCTGCTTATATATCGGAAACGACTGGATCGGATGACTACTTCTTGTAGCTTCCATAGAAATGTTCGGTCGGAAAATGGGTTTTAGTGAGAAAAACTTTTTTGTTTTCAATACTAGCGCTCTTAAGCTCGGTCATTGTTAATATTATATGTTTTAAAGGTGATCTGCGAAGTTTGGTCGAAATCGCTATCCGTTGAAGCGAACTTTTTCAAGTGTATTAAAACTTCCGCACAGACGAAGCTAGCTTTGCTTTCTCGTTTATTATTTATTTGTTATTTGTCGAAAAGTATAGCTATTTTTTGGAACAAAATCTGCACATTTCAAAATTCGCGGTTCATCGAGGAAATTTTTTTTAGAAATTTTTTGAGAAAAGGTCGGTATACTAGACAATTACATTACCATGGATATCCGTTAGTTGTGAATTGCGCTTATGCATTGATCCTGGCATGATTTTCCACTTGATTGGCATTAACGTTTTTCATTCTTAAGGCCTATTTCCAGAACAAATAAAAATGTATGTCACGAAATTGCAAGTTATTTAAGTTAAGTGGATTGTAAGCTATGGTGGGACCACAAAGTCTTAAAAAACCCTAAAAAATACCAAAAACGGCAGTCAAACGGTGGGATCATACTGAATTGTCAGCCGCTTGAATTCAAATTTTTTTATCAAATTAAAGTTCAAACAATTTTAAAGTCGCCTCACAGCTTTCAAAGTCATATGATGTACTACCACAAGTGTGCGCGACTTCGTGATCTTTGGTAGAGAAATTCTTGAGGCACTTAAATTAAAAAATATGGAAAACTAATTTTAAAAAAAGGCTAATCTATCTGCTGATATATTTATTATTTTTTGTAAATTTTTGTTGCATCTCGCTTTTGCCTTCAATTTGTTCGATGTTGTCCGGAAAAATGTGCTGCAAGTGGTTTATTTTCAATTTAGTTCGGCTGTGCTTGCAATCCACACAAGCCATCGATGTGGCAACGCTATGATTATTTAGTTTCTCTTCTGGAAATCAACAAAATAAATGAGACTAAATAAATGCCCATCAGCTGTTCGAAGCTGTTTTTTTTATATGAAGTTCAACATAAAAATTTATTTTCGTGCGTTCTGGAAATAAGCCTTTACTATTTTTTTTCCAATTTGTCGTTTTATTATACCCTTGTAGAGGGTATATTAAAATTGTCCAGATGTTTGTAACGCATAAAAGGAAGCACCTTCGACCACACAAAGTAAATATATTCTTGATCAGCATGACGAGCTGAGTTGATATAGCCATGTCCGTCTGTCCGTCCGTCTGTCCGTCTGTTTCTATGCTATCTCCTCCGTCAGTTTTAAACCTATCTCAACCAAACTTTGAAGCATTTTGGTACAAATACGCTGCACATTTGTCGGAACCGGCCGGATCGGATGACTATAGCATAAAGCTGCCATAGGAACGTTCGGTCGAAAAAGTAGTTTTAGTGAGAAAAACTTTTTTTCTTCAAAGCAAACGTCCCCAATCCTCGTATTTATAAGTTTTCTATGCTTTTACACAATTCCACCAAATTTTATGAAAATCGGCCGACTATATAGTATAGTTGCCATACAAGAGATATGCCTGAAAAAAGTCTTGGTATGAAAAACTTTTTTGTTTTTAATGCTATCGCTCCCAAACTTGTTACTGATCAATATTATATGCTACCACACAGTGCCAAGTATGATCCAAATCGGATGACTATAAACTATAGTTTCCATAGGAACCATAGGTCGAAAAGAACTTCTAGTGAGTTTGTTTCCTTGTCCTCATTTTCTTATTAACCCTTACGTGGGCATTAGCCGAGCTCTTACCTGACCTCACTTTCCCATTAACCCTTACGTGGTCATTAAGCACGCTCCTACCAGTCCTTATCTCCCTATTTTACCTCGTGAAGGCACTACTCACTCGCAATCACCACATTTGTAGATTTTTAACCGTTCGAATCAATTTTTGGTGACCCTTCTCCCCGAGTATATTTTCTCTCTAGTGACATTCCCCTTAGGAATTCTGGGGCCTGCTGCGAACTAGTCGTAACGACCACGTGCGTCTCGTAGACCCCAAACCATTTTACACTGATTTCTCTAGTCCCGCATTCAAACCCAAGTCACCCTTAATCACGAAATATTTTCCTGGTAAAGGAAAATTACCTATCGGAAACTTAGTCACAACCATTCTGAAGGTTCTCCATCAGACGTTCGGGTATTAACCGGGTGTCGCGTCCCACCCTCCGATCTCCTTTGACACGGGTATTAACCGTGCTCATCCCAAACCTGCACTTCTTCCCTTGGGTATTAACCACGGTCGTACTGACCTTTGACTATCGTGAACCATACGCGTCTCGTAGTAGCGGTGGTCCTATTTGAATCCAATTGAGCTCGGTCTGACAAACATTAGAGAATCCTGCGTCAGGATAAAGGTATAGTTGAGGGTAAATTATTATTTGCACACGTCCGGCAACGACGCGTGCCAGCTCTACCCTATTGGTGTCCCCGCGATTTAAAAATATTCGGTGGTTCACTCCCTGACCTTCGGGCAGACTGAATGACACACCGAAAAACCTCGTTACAAGTGGCCCGAGCAGGGACTCTGGGGAGAAGCCAATCATTTCTTTGGCAAAGGTTTTTCATCTAGCGGATTAAAGACCCGCATAATATTTCCTTCCTATTATCTTTGCCCTACGAGCTATACACAAAAAAATGATCATGATAAATGCCCTTAAAAGTATGCAAACTTTGTTTCCTATAATAATTATCCATTTGATCAACCAAATTAATGGTCTGTTATGGCAGCATCATACATAATCCACATTGTACATTCACTCAGATTGTCGGAACAGTTGAAGATGCTCAATATAATTAGTGTGCAGCCAAATAAATTAAAAATATTTGACGGAATTATTATGTTAATGTTGGCCTACTTAGAAGGGCATTTATCATGATATTTTTTTGTGTATAAATAGAGTAATACTCGATTTCGAGGCAGTCGGTCGGTATCCGACACCCGTGCCACGAGCGACTCGAAATCATATTCGACACAGAACAGTTTAGAAACACGGGGCAATATTCTGTTCTTAGGTTGTGCGAGCCGACCAGCGTAACCTCATAAGGTCCGATTTTTCCGCACGTAGAGGACTCGCAATGACAAAAACAAATACCGGCGAGACTCTATCAGGCTCTCTTATTAAGAATCCAGGCTTCGGGATACGTTGGGTGTACACTCTTCGTAAGGAATAGTTTTAAGCGTTTGCCGAAGAATTTGGATTCGACTCCGAGGGTCGCGTCGACCATTTGAGGAAAAATTTTGTGAGCCTTATCAAGGCGAAGGATTTTCCTCAAGCCATCTGGACACGGTTGGCTGAATGTAAGGCTCAACGAGCAACGGCGGGATCGAAATCCGATTTATTAAAGTCGCCCGCGAAACTCGAACAGGGCGCCCAAGCCGAGTCCACACTCGAGACAGCCACTCTACAGGTTCCGACTACGCACACGACAAACCTGCAGAAGAAGTCACGAACAGGATGATTTCTCAGGAATCTGCCAGTCGGCAATGTTACAACTGTACGGAAGTGGGCCATATCTCCCGCGAAAGTTGGAAACCAATGCGATATTTCTCGAAAACCAAAGTACAATAAAGAAAATTAATGCTCCATGCGAAAACCTAGTGATTTGTGACCCTGAGTGGACCCCGAAATTAGTGTTGCCGGCGCTAGAATTTTTGGGTAGGGAACTGCTAAAGTAGCCGAACACACGACTACGAGGGAAGACAACCGTCCCTTAAAACACAGATACTTCCCTAAAAACTTCAAATGCAGAGTGATCGACGCTCAGGTAGACGATTTGTTGCAACAGACCCTGATAGAACCGTTGCGAAGTCCCTATAGCGCTCCGGTCGTGCTAGTTCACAAGAAGACCGAAGAGTGGCGAATGTGCGTCGACTATCGTCTAGTTAACAGCAATTCTATTCCAGACGCGTACCCGACACCCCGAATAAATTATATCCTGGAACGACTGAGGAACGACTCAGCTCATTTCCACTATCGACCTCAAGAGCCGATATTGGTAGATACCGATGGTCCCTGAGAATCGACAATACACCGCTTTCACCGTGCCGGGACGGGGTCTCTACCAATGGCGCGTGATGCCGTTTGGATTACACTCGGCAAGCGCGACGTTTCAGAGGGCGCTTGACGGGGTTATCGGCCCAGAAATGGAGCCCTACGCCTTCTCGTATGTCGATGACATTGTCATTATTGGGCGGGATTCAGGAAACGTCTGACGTATCTGGGCCACGTGATAGGCACAGACGGGATACATACCGACCCGGGTAAGGTAGCGGCAGTACGAGACCTCTCTCCACCTACGACTTTGAAAGAGCTTCGCCATTGCCTAGGCTTGACCTCTTGGTACCGCAGTGGACAAAGTGCAGTGGACAGTGCACAAAGTGGACGTGGGGACGAGCCAAAAACACTCCTGACTGAGGCACCTGATTTAGCTTATACCAATTTTTCAAATTCAAGGTCCAAACGGATGCTAGCGATTCCGGACCGGGCGCAGTGCTGACAAAGGAGCTAGAGGGGGTTAAACGCGTCATCGCCTATGTTAGTCGACGGTTAGACAAGGCAAAGGAAAACTACTCCGTCACGGAAAAAGATTGTGTGGCTATCGTACGGGCCATCCGCAAGTGAAGGTGTTTCCTTGAAGGTTACCGATTCGAAGTGGTAACTGACCATTTGGCGCTCAAATCGTTGAATTCCAAAGAGAGCCTGATGGGGGGAATTGCTCGCTGGATGTGCTATCGGCGAGGGAGTT
The DNA here is from genome assembly GCA_037044535.1 of Lordiphosa magnipectinata. Taxonomy (NCBI): domain Eukaryota; kingdom Metazoa; phylum Arthropoda; class Insecta; order Diptera; family Drosophilidae; genus Lordiphosa; species Lordiphosa magnipectinata. Next base: position 263,480 of record JBAMBO010004526.1, on the reverse strand, counting down.
TAAACGTCGTGGCAGTCGCGCTTTCTCGACAGCCCCAAGACACATTATTCCGAACGGCTGACGACGACAACGGTTCCCAATTTACGAGCCGAGCGTTTAAGGCATTCATGAGTCAGATGGGGACTGAAATACAGTTTACTGCCCCCTAATCCCCGCACGAGAGCCCCACCGTCTGAATTCAGGCGTTTCGGATACGACTGGTTACAGCCCAGCTTTTCTCGTCCAGGGGAGAAAACCCCGACTACCCGCAATGTTGTTCGACGAGGTGACCCCGGGATCAGGTACCGCTGAACAAACTCCAGTTGAGAAGGTGGAACGACTGAGGGAAGTGTTCACCATTGTCCAGCACAACGCTTTGAAGGCCAGCGCCGACCACAGTCGCCACTATAACCTGCGACGTCGTGATTGGAGGCCGAACTCCCTTGTACTACTAAAACATCATTATTTGTCGAAAGCCGCCGAAGGGTTCGCCGCCAAACTCGCTCCTAAGTTTGACGGGTCGCTTAAAGTCGTCAAGTTCGTGTCTCCAAACATAGTACGACTCCAACGAAGCAGAACGAAATAACGTAGAAGGGCCAACGTCGCACAACTGAAAGAATTAAATCATGAAGACCGCGAGACCGGCGATCCTGATCCACCCGAGGAGGTGAACGGTACATGCTAGTACCCCACGCTGATTCACAATACCGCACGCTTTTCCCATGTCCCCGAAACTCGTACAAAAGTAGTTCTTCGTAGCGTGGTATACTAACCTTTCCGAAAATTAGAGTCAATTCGCATAGTCGTTAACCTTTCTCCCCGCATCAAATAGAGAGAGAAGCTCGTTTCAGCCCTTCCGAGACGAAACAAATGCGGCCGTACAGGCACCGGAGCGGCCCGACGGGGAGTCCACGGTGGCTTCAGAGGAAGGAGAATCCATACCCGATCGTGACGATGCTAGTCTAGCCGATGACTCGGATGTTTGCTCGAGTTCTGTCATCATCGAAGGTAGCGACGAAGACGGGGAGTATCGATAAGAATCCCAATCGCCAACCTGGTCGTCTCCCAGAAGTTTCTCGCCTTCTGTGGCACACGACTCTCCAGAGCGAGAGGCAGTCTCGCCAACACCCGAACAGGTCCGCATAGTTATTCGGAGTGGCCTTACGAGGCCAGGTACGACCCCTACATCCGCTGGACGAAATTACCCTGAACTCCGCTACGACGAGTCCTCGTCCTATCCTCGAGCCGCCCTGAAGCGACGTTGTTTTCGCGACCCAAGGACCCGAGGCCGGGGGGTCCACGACTACGTGAACACCGAAGAGCTAGCCATTTTTTCGGAAACGCGGGAATACTTCCACCACGAGTTGGACTACTTCAAGGACACCAGGTTTGTCAGTTTCGCCGACGAGTCAGAGGATTACCGTTTCGTCACCCTTCCTCGCGGCTATACTGTCACCCAGGTTCTCCGAATCACCATAGACGTCATACCACCCCCGGGAAGACACCCTGACCCTGCTTATGGGTTTCGGTTCCCTGCAGACCCTTTCTTGGCCATCAGCGAACGACAGACGATCGTTCCGATAGAGGCGAAAGCTCGCTCGATCCCATCAGAAGACATCGCGAGACACGAGACAAACCCCTTTTCCCCGCTGTCCGTTGTGGGCATCGCCAGCCAGTCAAATCCAGAAGAAACCGTATCCACACCGCACTTATCGGAGTCGTCCATCCCAGAGGGCAACAAGCCCGCAACCTTGGAGAACGAGCACGTCTTGTCGCTACCTCAAGCAATACGTTCTCAAAGTAACACAACCGACCCCGCATACGAATCGGTAGGCCCTCCGATGTGGGTAGCGGTGTCATCGGACGAAGAAGGCGTGCCACTTTTCCGGCGTCAAATCGCCGATGTCCCCCAAAACCAGACCCTTGACCACGCCCGAGGCCCCGACTAACCCTCCCGAAAACGAAAACGCCGTAAGGTCATAGTAGGGGAAGAACCCCAACCTGGCTCGTCGAAAGCCAGCGAACCCGCCGATGTTGTGGATCCTGTCCCAAGCTTCCCGGAGCATGCCGGAGCCTCGGAAAGCAACTCTGATTTTCTGGAAGACATCTTAAAGGGCTGGGACCTGGATCGAATTTGCGGCGAGTTGGACAAGCTCCAGGACAATGCCGAAGTGGAGGGCGCGTCCATGGAATCCTCGCTGGCTTAGGCACCTGCAGAATGGGAGGTCGACACACCTAACCAGCTAATCCCGATTGCCTTAACATCGGAGGCCCTACAAAGTCTACAGAACCAACGGGCGAAGAAAGTCCGTTACAAGCACCAACACGAAGGCAAGGAGTATCAGGCTACCCGTCGTTTGGGGGCCAAACGGTCTCAATACGTGTCCATTACCCTCCGCTCGGCGAATTGAGGAGAGTGTGGAACGTAGGATCACAATCGAGCGTAATTAATGTCGCCATAACACATGAAATAAACATTGCGAGAGGATTGCCCTTGGCCCACATCATAGATACGCCTTTTGGTAATGGACGGCTCATGACTGTGTCCGTTGGGGTTTTGACGACTTTTCTTGCCCACCAGTGCAGGCAGGCATGCGCCCAAGTCTTTGCGGGCGAAACCAAAGCACAGAAACTAACAACGGTAAAACGTTAACGTCAGCCACATAGCTGTGGCGAGGCGCCGTCCTCGCACGAAATCAGAGAGAGAGAGGCGGTAAGAGAAAGGCAGCATCGCTAAACTGCTTTGTAGTAACCGACGAAGACACACACACCGACAGATCGAAGCGACAGGCGTGGTGGTCACACGTGTAGAATTACCGCAGAGGCAGCGTTGTCGAAGTAAGGCGTCATAATTGTCTTCGTCACGCGCTCTGCTTGATCGCCTTTGGACGCGTAACGCTCTTTTTCATTCTCCTATGGGCAGAAGCAGAGCAGAGGCAGGGTCACCAAACCACGGCGCCGTAACTGGCCATGGCACGCGCTCTGACTGATCGATATCGAATGCGCAGCACTCTCTCATTCTCCGCCCCCTCTCTCTCGCCCCCTCAAGACAAAACGTGGTAGCGGCAGCGCAGTCTCGGGCAAACGTGGGAATTGCAGCGCTGCCGACATTAAAAAGGGAATGTCGGGTTAGGCAGAGGAGTTGAAAAGAATTAGAATTCACTTTAGTTCGAGCGCCCAGTGCAAGCAGTGCAGGATTTTAGACCGTGAGAAACGCGTATAAGTGAAATGCTTAGACAGTGACAAGTAGAAATACAGTGCCGGAAGTATAAAGAAAGTGACCACAGTATAGACAGTAAAAACTTGTCGTACCAATCAGTGTACCCGGCAAACCTCGGTATGTCGTAACACGCAAGCTAGAATTCGTAGTTACACTATTTTGGTCCCAGTAATTAAACATTATCTCCGCCTTTTCCTTTCCTATCGACCTCACGTGGGTTTTAACCACGCGCCTAACTTTTCCACCTCTCGGTCCCTATTATTCTCATGTGGGTATTATCCACATATCTATCCCAACTTTTCTATTAACCCCTACGTGCGTTTTAACCAAACCTTTACCTTCCTATTAACCCTCCGTGGGTATTAACCACGCTCCTACCTGTCTTCGTTTTCTTATTAACCCTTACCTGGTTAATACCGCCACGCACCTACCTGTCCTCGTTTTCTTATAAACCCTAACGTGGGCATTAAGGACACTCCTACCAGTCCTTATCTCCCTATTTTACCTCGTGAAGGAACTACTCACTCGCAATCACCCTTCTCCCCGAATATATTTTCTCTCTAGTGACATTCCCCTTAGGAATTCTGGGGCCCGCTGCGAACTAGTGGTAACGACCACGTGCGTCTCGTAGACCCCAAACCATTTTACACTGATTTCTCTAGTCCCGCATTCAAACCTAAGTCACCCTTAATCTCGAAATATTTTCCTGGTAAAGGAAAATTACCTCTCGGAAACCTAGTCCCAACCTTTCTGAAGGTTCTCCATCAGACGTTCGGGTATTAACCGGGTGTCGCGTCCCACCTTCCGATCTCCTTTGACACGGGTACTAATCGTGCTCATCCCAACCCTGCCCTTCTTCCCTTGGGTATTAACCACGGTCGTTCTGACCTTTGAATATCGTTAACCATACGCGTCTCTTAGTAGCGGTGGTACTATTTGAATCCAATTGAGCTCGGTCTGACAAACATTGGAGAATCCTTCGTCAGGATAAAGGTATAGTTGAGGGTAAATTGTTATTAGCACGCGTCCGGCAACAATCGACGCGTGCCACCTCTACCGTATTGGTGTCCCCGCGATTTAAAAATTTTCTTGTAAATGACCTTCGGCCAGACTGAGTGAACCACCCAGGCCGAAACACCTCGTTACAATACATTGAATTTTTTCAGCTCGATAGCTTTAAGACTGAGTGACTAATTTGCATATAGACAGACGGGCGGACAAAGCTCAATCGACTCAGCTCGTCGCCCGGATCAAGAACATATATAGTTTATGGGGTCGGAAATGAATATCGGTCTGTTCTGTGATGAGATTAGCTTCGGATCACGAATCCAACATGGTGCGAACATAATGGTATTCGCCGAACCTGACCTTGACTTGCACTCGCAGTAAGAAGTACACCTCGTTTGGCAGCACGTACGACAAGCGATACATTTGTTGTCGTATTTGACTGTTGAATAGAGCTGGAGAAACATCGACGCATCGATGTTTTTTTCTAAGTTGAAGACATCGATGCTTTTTTCACAATCGATGTTTTTGCAACCCTACATGTACATGACACGACCACTTTTTTTTTTTATTAAATTTATTTGGCGTCCTTAAGAAAGGTAATATGAACAATTTGCGTTTTTTAGATATTTTTGTATATTTCTTTTAATTTACTGATTTAATTGATATTGCGTTTAATAGCGGTGGTGTTGGAGTATGCGGATAAATAGAATGAATACATATTTGCAGAGTTAGTCTCCAACAGCGGCACCAAAGCAATAGAAACCTTACAAGAAATGTCAAAGATCAACAAATTTGACTTATTACTCCACTAATATGGGAGATCCAGTGAAACAAATACAAAATGGGAAGTGAGGGGAAATTTTCTTTCAAAAAGACTGCCAAAATGATTCTCCACAAACGAAAACATGACAGTGTTAAGGATAGACACATTTATAGATCCCCGATATAAAAAAGATTCTTTTAGCGCTCCGATCAATGCAGACAAAGCTGCTAAAGCGCTTGAGCAGAAAACGCAAACATATCTATCATCATTCAACACCACCGCATAAACCAAAAGAAAATTAAAAAAAAACAAGGTTTTCCTTTCTAAGTTCGCAAATAGCAAATTAGCCAAAAGCATTCGGGGCAGATGCAATAATCGCATTAATGCAACACTTGAAAATTTCCATCTTTCAGATTATTGTTTATGATTTACCAAATTTTTATATAAGGAAATATATTATTAATAATTTTTTTTAGATAAACACTGATCTTCATCAGTGTAGAAATTAATGGACATAAGCCCATTACAATAAGTGGCTAAAAATATTTATGTATTCCGGCAGCATCCACAGCTACTGAAAGAATATTCATCAAAGCTGTACAGACTTCATCAGTGTAGAAATTAATGGACATAAGCCCATTACAATAAGTGGCTAAAAATATTTATGTATTCCGGCAGCATCCACAGCTACTGAAAGAATATTCATTAAAGCTGTACAGACCCTGCCGACCCTGTAAAGCTTGGAGCGTGTAATGTTCCTTAATAAAAATTTAAATGATTTTAAGACTTTGAAGGAAATATTTGATCTAGAGCCCCAAAAGGAACATTAGTTTGATAATAAATTATAAACAAATTATAATTTGTATTATATACATTCCTTATTATTTCCAATTTAGTCTTAAGCAAGAAAGTGCTTTGGGAATGTACAATGCCAGACTCTCAAAATTTGAGAACATCTTTGTTTTACTTCTCAAACATCGAAAACATCGATGTACGTAGACATCGATGTTTCTCCAGCTCAACTGTTGAACCCTTGAGTTGTTATTGGATGCCCCTTTTTGGGTGAAATTGTGCAGCAGTGAATAATGTACTGCATGAAAAACCTTGCCGAGAGATTTAGATTGACATTGTCTTTATCTAAGGTTTTTTCGAAAACTGTTGAAACAAAGTTCATGGTTTTGACCCATTCCTTTCGTGGTGTAAGTAATAAGTTTGCAAGCGCTGAACAACTCAAAATGTAATGCTCAGCCGAATTACAAAATTCACTTTTCGTGCTTGTGGTAACAAACGTTTTTGATCCTAGCCCTGAATTTGCTCTTTGTCTGGTATCTTGGATTTTTACCAGTGCTAGACTTTTCGATCGACTTTTGCTGCAATTTGCTCATGATGGAAGAGACTCGAAATCTTGCTTTTCATCATAATGTAGCTTAGTACCCGAATCGTTTTCTGATAACAGAATGTGAATCATGATTGCGTTCATGATGTCTTCAGCAGTTCCTAATGACAAAAGCGAACCCCTTATTGCCGATGTGGAATCACTAAGTTTTTTAGCATTGATGCATTTGTCTTTTGCATTGCAGGAAGTCCAAATAAACTCGATAACTAATCAAGAAAAATCAACACATCATTGTCCTATCGATTTTTAAGTTGATTGAGCGGTAATTGTCTTCGTCAACCTAGAAAGTCTGCACAACTTCTAGTGCGGGTCCCGGCAAATAAGCAAATAGTTACATTTGTCGATAACCGATATTGCTTGATCTACGAGATTTGTAAAAGAGCTGATGAATCGAAATCAAAAATTGTAATTTATAGCCCATCTCCACTGGCATCATTTCTTAACATTTTCATTTCTTAAAATTTTGCCGTTCCCAATGACAAATCGTCATCTTTTTGACACGTTGACAAAAACAGCAGCTTTGTTTGTTTTAAATAACAGGCGCCTCTTTAAAACTCGCGTGGACTTTTTGGAATATTTACTCAAAAAAAAAGACGTACCCGTCAGAAAAGCCATTTGTCGGGGCGAACGCATTGCCATCGCCCTGAACTATCAGCACAAAGCTAAAATCACAACTTATTTTGACCAGGGCTACCGGAACCGGAACCAGAACCGATACAAATTTTTTCTTGAGAACCGAAAACCGTTTACCGTTATTAATGGAACCGATAGCACCGGAACGAAACCGAAACGTTGGTACTGGTACAGTTTCGGTTTTTTTACTTTTGCAGAGCGCATCCTAAATTTGGTCACGAGTTTGCTCTACCAGCAGCTACAGTAGCTACAGTAGCTCTATATACAAGATGCTAAAATATTTGCTGGCGGAAGACATCTTCAACATTTGCTCCAGTTTTGCGGCTGCAGATTATGACTTTCTTCTGCACCGAAAAGAGTGGGACTCAGTTCGCGAAATTGTACGCATATTAGAACCAGCGGAGGTGGCCACAACGAAACTTCAACCGAAAATCTTGTTTTGGGTGATTTTTATTCCATTTGGATACACTGGATCTCTAGCGAAACAGTTACTGGATTCCATTCTGACTTTTCTCGCACGTAAGTGTAAAACTGGTGGTCAACATCGTCCACAAAGTTCCAGAATTGTATGAAATTTCAAAAGTCGTGCTATCTGTTCCAGCTACGCAGGTTCCTGGCGATAAATTTATAAGGAATCCGCTAAGAAACTGTATGGACTCAACCACATTAAATGCAGTTATGTTACCGCGAGCAAATCACAAGAATGCTATATTAGTTACATAAGACGTGGACGTACCGGTACGTACCGGTATACCGAAATAAAACTCTGGGTACCGTATCGAAACCGAAAACCGAAATTAATTGAATACCGAAATAGAACCTTTAACCGAAACATTCATTTCGGGACGTACCGGAACCGGTACCGGAACCGAAAATCGTTTCGGGATTAAGCCCTGATTTTGACTAATTTATTAGTTAAGCAAAATTGCGCCTACTTTTAAACTTTTTTCTTCATCATTTTATCATCATTTTTATAAAATGACGGAAATTAAAGGCTAAATGAAGTGCCAATTCGTATGGAAATTATATCATTTTCTTCTTACTTGTCATTTCAGGAAATGAAGTTTAATTTCTTTGGTGGAAATAGGGAATGTCTGTACAAAATCTTGTGAGACAAAGGTTTAATGGAAGATCTAAATTTTAAGTATTGCTTTGTTATTACATATTTAACCAAATATTTTCATCCGATCAGCTCCAAACTTATTTTTAAAGATTCATACTTCACAATATTATTCACGTGATTTTCAAATCTTTTCCATTTGATCGGATTTGAAATCATTTTCAGAGCTCTATGTTGAAATTCCAATAAACTGATATTCACTTTTGTTTGGAAAATCCGTGGAAATTAATGGGGTCAGTTTTTATACCCTTGTAGAGGGTATATTAAAATTGTCCAGATGTTTGTAACGCATAGAAGGAGGAGCATCTCCGACCACATAAAGTATATATATTCTTGATCAGCATGACGAGCTGAGTTGATATAGCCATGTCCGTCTGTCCGTCTGTTTCTATGCTATCTCCTCCGTCAGTTTTAAAGCTATCTTAACCAAACTTTGCACGAAGTCGTTTGGTACAAATACGCTGCACATTTTTCGGAACCGGCCAGATCGGATGACTATAGCATATAGCTGCCATAGGAACCATCGGTCGAAAATGTTGTTTTAGTGAGAAAAACTTTTTTGTCTTCAACACAAACGTCCACAAACCTCTTATTTATAAGTTTTCCATGCTTTCACATAATTCCACCAAGTTTGATAGGACAACTATATAGTATAGCTGGCATAGAAATTGGGTGTAGAAAATGTATATAGGAGGCCTTGTCACAAATGTGTACATTTGGCCGAATGTACAGCCGAGTCGATATAGCCATGTCCGTCTGTCCGTCCGTCCGTCTGTCCGTCCGTCCGTCTGTCTGTATGAACACCTAGATCTCAGAGACTAGAAGAGCTAGAGCAACCAGTTTTGAAAAGTAGACTCCTATTGTCTGCACGCAGATCAAGCTAATTTCAAATTTTTGCCACGCCCACCCCCGCCCACACAATAAAAAATGTTGAATAACTCCACACACAGTTTTTGAGATATCGATGTCAAATTTAAAACTTACATTAATATTCGCAACATCTATAAGCCCTCCAATTTTCATCAAGATCGGATGATAAATAGCCGAGTTAAAAAAATGTTGCATACTTTTCGGCTGTCCTGCCTCAGACACACAGGAAGGCTATTAAACGTTTCTTTCCATGAGTAACGAGTATTTCGAAGTCGGTTAGAGCCGACTTTAACTTACGCTTTCGTTTTAATTGTCTTTAAATTCATTTTTCAATCCTACACATACAAAAAAATGGAATAAGTGACTTTTAAATTTTGAAAACTTTTTAAAAATGGTTGTTGTATAAAACTCTTTGGTTTTTATTCCAATCAGGTTCGATCGCATTTTCAAACATCTTTTAGCTTATATGACACCACATTAATTGAACACATTAATAATGCATTAATTTCAGCTGGCATTGTATTTTCCTGGGTGTGAGAGAGACAACCAAATGATCACAACTACAGATAGTAATGTGAATTTTATTTGGTTTTAGGCCCAATTTCTCAAAAGTTCCGGTTAGATTCCGGCCGGTCAAGATATATCTGTGCCGTTCACACGAATTTAATTAATGCAGCGATTAAGGCTAGGTTTAAATAGCATCACTTTGTGAGAGTGTTGTCTGTGACCTTCTGGGACAAAAGTACTCAGAAGTCAAAACTGTTTACATTGGCGTCACAGAAATTGCAATAATTTTTACAGCGCTGAACAATAACAGAAACACTGTGGCCCCAAATGAGTACTGGTGTTGTGTCATATGAGCTTTATGAAAATTCAACAATGACTACATACCAATCGTCCTAAAAATTTACCTCCTTGGATAGAAAAAGTATGGTACATAATATTCAAAGCTCCATATAAAAAATTCCATAAGCAAATATAACTTTGCCTTTTTTTTTTGGAAAATCCACCTACCTGCGTGTTGGGGAAAGTTTTCAATTTTCGCCCAATTAACTTCTACATATGCGAACGAAGCCGCAGTTATAAGCTAGTGTAGTATGTATTCATCGGTGAATTTTGCAACAATTTCAGCGTTGATTTAGGGATGACTACTTCGCAAAAGACATGCAATAATCATGGGTGAATCTTAAATAAATTTATGGGTGAATACATGAACAGTCATGCGCGAACGCCTACGACATGCCAATGTGAAATTCACCTATAATTATCATAGGAATTAACCTATGATTCATCAATACCAATGACCAATTCGTCGGTGAATCCTTGGTGATTCATAGGTGATGCATATTTAAGGGTTAAAACAGACACTAAGAGTTGCACACACATCTACAGACATTTACTGAACTACAACAAAAAACAAATCAGTTTCGAACTCGACAGCTGACTAAGCGGACGCTGTGCACTGTATTTAAAACTAATTAGTGAATAATGTTGGAGAAAATTGTATGTTTTTGAAATATACGTCGCAGCAGGGCAGTTGCTCTGAACACGAGTCCCGAAGGTGTTCGCAATATACCTACACTGGTCGGCGTAAGTATTTTGTTTCATTTCATAAGATATAAGTTCGTGATCGATCTGCAAAGTATGTCCAATTTATCCGCATATTTAAATTTTTTTTTTATTTTACATGAGCGCCAGTGTAGTTTTTAAAGAAATAATGCATATTTGGGTGCATTTTACCTTAAAAACTAACTGGCGCTCATGAAAAGCACAAAAAATTCAAATTTTCATGTAAGTCGTCCATACTTAGCAGATCGATCACGAACTTATATCTTATGAAATGAATAAAGTATATACTACATTTTACAGATAAAACCCAGCACTATTGCATAACAAATCAAGTTTTTTAAAATATCATATTTTCTAGCATATAGGGTCTAGGGGAAAATGGTCAAATTAGCCATTTTCGGCATTTTTATGTCCAAATTACAGTTAATCCATTAGAGATATGGAATTTCTAAAGGCAGATTTGGGTTCAGCGTGATAAACTTGTCTAGAATCAATCATTCTTTTATCATTTGAGGTCCTGTGCTGGGAATAAACCAATTTTGAAATCTTGTCAAAATACTTATGCCAACTGCCATTTGCACATTTTGATTTATATTTTCTAACCCAAGCAGCTGATTGTGTAATTCTGATGTTTTATTGAAAGCTTACTGTTACACCAGCATCCGATAAAAATTTCAAAATTTTGGGATTTTTTGTTTAAAAGAAATAATGGTTTATTTATGAAAATTTCTTTGTCAAAATACTTATGCCGACCAGTGTATATGTAAATGTAAAATTCGCTTAACAGCCCCAAAGAGCCAAGACAAGCTTTTCTCTCAATCTCTTGGCGTGTGTGTAATGTACACCTGTACCATTCCACTTCAAAGCTGACCAAAAATGACCATGATGTCAGCTCACAGTGTAATAGGAATCTGCACCAATCATCCATACGCGCGATCCTATCTTTGAGTGAACTCCAAAGAATCAGCAGAAGCACATATGACCTTTCAACATCACTATGCACACAGATGTTAGTATGTACTGGCCTCAGACAAGGCATATGTAACATCCAGTTCCTTTGGACATGGGCTATATGTTTACTAAGCACCAAACTCGGGTGGGATATCTGGCTTACGACAAGCAAAACAGCCTGTGGGGGGGTTCTTGACTCTCTGACTAGCAACACCTATGCATATAAATAATATCCCTGATACCTTAATACGATAAAAGAAATTTACAGAAAGATTGTTCGTATTATCACCAACTCCTGATTTAGCAAGCCCGATGTTCTGGCTGCTGCGCTCTTGACACACCCTACCGATGATTCTTCCATTGCGCGATCATTTGGAAAATCCCAGAGTTGTTTACGACATCCGATTTACACCTTACATTACTTTACAAGGAAAAGGGTTTAGATTCAATAATCCATAATAATATCAAATTTATTCATTCAAACTTAACCAAACAATATTGACCACTATCATGTTTTTCATTTTTATAGGGTATTTCTCCATTCTAGATTTTAAGTATTTCCATTATTTAACCAAAAAGTACGTGATTTCAAAAGTTCAATCAAATTAAGTAAAACTATATCTTCATATGTTGTGTTGACTAACAATGTGTACTAAATAACGATAATATTTGTATATATGAGAGGTTGTAATCAAGATATTAAGAAGGCATAATAGTTATAAAGTTCATATGGGTATGAGTATGTATATATAGTTAAAGATAATTTTTGTATTCAACTAATGCTAATAATATTCAAAAAATTTAAGAAAATTTATTTCAGTTCAGGTTATGTCTCGAAAGAACAAAGGGGAAATTTCAGAAAATCCATAAGGGTTAAAGCAGCTCACAGCTGTTTGCAACAAAAACTATTAACAGTATGCATGTGCACACAATAACAACACAAAAGAAAACTTTTTTTGTTTTGACTTCGTTTGCATTACGTTATGTTATTACGTTATTATGTTACGTTAATTTTTCTTTACTTTTTCTGAAATGTGCACAAAATCACTCAATCAAACTCTCGTTCTGTTTTTGTAACTCACCCATCTTGAAAATCCGCCGAAGGCCTTCGTGGTTCTGGAGATGACTTGATGTTGTGCTATATGACGTTTAAACAAGAGCAGATTTATGACATTTGATCAGATTGAATTTGCACAACAAAGTAAATTCACTTCCTAACCATTCTTTTATCAAGTTCATTTCTTCGATTTTCGTTGGGCACGCTTTATACGATTATGTAATTTTAATACTTTTTGATCAACTCAACTCAACAAAAATGAACCAAACAAAAATTAATTTAGGATGTTGATTAAATGAAATTCACTAATTTTAATTTTAATTTAATTGCATCTTGTATAAACTGCTCAATAGGCTGTGGGTGTTTTTTTTGACACCTTCTCACTACGCTTTCACTTGAGTGAAGTTCTTGATGGCGGCTTTGATGACTGGAACTCCTCCCCGAACTTGGGTTCGGGTTAAGGTTAACTCTGCTGGCTATGCTGGATTTCCCCGATCGTTGCGTTCTGGCGATCAGCAAGAGACAGTGCCAATGTGTTTAGTGGACGGCTGGGCTAACGATTTATGTGACCTGGGAACTAAAAGCGAGCACGGTGACCACCAGACAGACCTGGCTGACTTGGAAACAGCACTGGGTGTTTCAAACAGTTGGTCTTTTGGCTGACGCCACTGGTGCGTGTGGGGCTCCTGCTTCTGCGGCTGCAGAGACCTTTAGTAAGTATTTCCTGTCGAGCTCGTAGCACCTGCTGCCTTAATATGTGTGGTTTACAACCCTTTACCACACTTTCACACTGATACACTGATCGAGATTCTTGCTATGAATAAAATTAGTTTTCTTTCAGTCATGCGCGACTCGAGCAGTCTTTACCTGTCCAAAACTCTCAGATATGATCAGTATTCACGCAAATGCGTTGGTCTGATGCACCTCTTTTCCAAAGACGGTTGCCAGGCGCTGCGCAAAAGAAAAACAGCGAAGGTTATGTCTTTACATTTTGGGAGAAAAGTTAATTTTCAACGAAAAATAGACTTACGCCAAGAAATATTCCTCGAGACTAGTAGCAAATCTCTTTAGAATTATTATGGTTGATCTTGCGGGTCTAAAACAGCTCGGATGGCTAAGATAAAGCCGGATTAATTTCAATTTAGCCTCGCTTGTAAAAATGGTTTGCGACTTCTCCTTTTTATGCGTCTGCTCTCGTCAGCATTTTGTAGAAAAAGAATGCTGCCGGGAAGCCAGCAGAGGAAAGCAAACTCGAACTGAGTCAGAGAGCTCTCAAGCAACGGTTTCTCTCTGTGCTTCCATTATCGCGAACAGCTCTGCCACATACGCAAATAGGGTTGCCACTTAGTTTGAAAGATCGATAACATTCAAAAATTCAAGACAGGACGTTAGGCTTAAAGTTCCAGAACGAAATGCTTATTCATTTTAAGCCGACTTGAATCCCACAGAACAGTAATTGTACATTACACCACAGGAGGTTTCTAGAAGCGAGCTTCGGAGAAATGTCCTGAAAATACAATCACTATTGTCTAATGTCTGTTGCGTGAAAAGTTCCGATGACTTTTCCTTGCAAGTCTTCTAACACGTAATAGCAACTTCCTTCTTTTTCTTTTACACGAGATTTTAACCATGCTAGGCTTAGTTTTGCATTTATGTTTTTCGAAAAGTTGCTTTGGCCAAAGTTGCGTCTATATACCTCTTGACCTGCTTTAAAATTAACATCACATGTTTTGTTCATGCGCTTTCTCTATATTTTGTTTTAATTCTTTACGTAACATCTGTAGTTGATTATCACGCCTTAAGACATTGTGTGATTCTTCTAATAGGCTAAGTCTACGCAAAAGATTATGGTGAGTGCCGTGAGTCGCCATATCGAACCCATAAAGAGCGTGAAATGGTGAGCATTCTATACTCTGGTGATGTGAATTACGAAGTGCACAACTGATTCCCTAAGTATGAATGTCCCACTTCGTCTGATCATCTTTTAAGTACGCTCTAATGGCTCAGATAATTGAAGCGTTGGACTGAGGTGAATACAGAGCAGTGTACCGATGCTTAACTCCTAATGAATTTAACCAAGCGTTAAATTCTACAGCCTTGAACTGTGATCCGTTATCACTGACTAGTGTTTCCGGAACTCCATAAGCGAAAAATATATGGTTCTGCAAATAATCTTGGATGACTGATGCTGAAAACTTCTTTAGAGGACATAACCAGTGAAACTTTGACAGGTGATCCAGAACAATTAACAAACCAATATGGCCGCTTTTGCTTTTTGGATAGGGTCCTAAAATGTCGACACACATACACTGGAAATGTCGGTCGGATACTGACGGCTTACCCATGGGAGGTTTGAGTGTAAAATTGGAAGCTTTTGTTGACTTGCAGATTTCACATGAACGCACGTACTCTCTAACGTCTGATACCATTCCAGGCCAATAGAAGTTCCTTCGGATTAACTCCAATGTTTTTGCCATTCCACCATGCGCTGAGATGACAGAGTCGTGTGCTCGCTTTATAACGTCTTTCGCCAATTCCTTGGGAATCCAAAGCTTCCAGCTCTTACCCCTATTAATTTCATTTCCATCATCGTGTTCCGTTCGAATGTAGACATATCTATCTATTACTTTCAAGTCTGGATAATCGCTCTTGTTAGTAGATATCTTGGTTTTCAACTTTTCATAATCCTCAGCGTCGAAGCAGAGAGCGTCTAGGTCTACTTCTGGACTAATTTTTTCCACCTCTGCAATTTCTTCCGAGAACATTCGAGAGAGTGCGTCGGGAACAACGTTGTCGCGTCCTCTTCGATGACTAACCGTAAACTTGTAGCCTTGAAGTCGAATAGCCCATCTTGCTAATCTACCTTTCAGATTTGGTTGCTTCATTAGCCATACCAAACTGGCGTGATCTGTAATCACTTCAAATTCTTGGAGTTCTAGGTAGCATCGAAACTTCTCTATAGCCTCTAGAGCTGCTAGGCATTCTCGCTCCGTCACGCTATAGTTGCGTTGTGCAGTGTTGAGTTTCTTTGACATGAATGCGATTGGCTTCTCTACGCCTTCTTTTGAGATTTGTACCAAAACAGTCCAATGCCAAAATCGCTTGCATCACAATGTATAAAGAACTTCTTCTCGAAATTGGGATTCTGTAGAACAGGAACTGATGTGAGAGATACCTTCAATTTTTCGAACGATTCCTGAGCCGCTTTGGTCCATATAAACTTCTTTTTCTGAGACAGCACTTCAGTTATCGTGGACGCAAGATCCGAAAAGTTAGCTACGAATCTACGATACCAGCCTACTAAGCCGAGAAAGCTTCTCGTTTGCCTTAGCGTCTTTGGTGATGGCCAGGACTTGATTGCGTCGATTTTCTTAGGATCAGTTGAGATGCCACCATTTCCTATAACATATCCTAGGTACTCAACCTTGGTTACGCAAAATCGACTTTTCTTAATGTTAAGCGTCAAATTGGCTCTTCGGATCTGCTCCGCGATGCGTACCAAAACCGATAAATTTCTTTTAAATCCATCCGAAACAACAATCAAATCATCCAGGTAGCCGAAAACGCAGTATTTAAGTTCAGGGGGAATCAACTCAATCATTAAACGACACATCGTTTGGGCAGCATTGCACAATCCAAACGGCATGACGGTGTATTGATAAAGTGGACGTCCTGGAACCGTGAATGCTGTTATCGCTTTCGATTCTTCGGATAACCCAATTTGCCAAAATGCGTCTTTTAGGTAAATTTTCGTAATAATATTTGCTTTATGTAACCTCGCGAAAGTTCCTTCGATATTTGGGAGTGGATAAGGATCTTTACGAGTACTTTCATTTATTTTCCGTGAATCTAAGCACAATCTGACTTTTCTGGTTTCAACACCAACCTCATAGGCGAGATCCAAAGACTGTTTGACTTCTCTATCACTCCTAACGACAACATTCGGTCAACTTCCTGGAACATGAGTTTTTCTATTGCTGGCAAAACAGGATAAAAACGCTGCTTAGCTGGTCTAGCGTCATTGATGTCTATTTCGTGTTGCATCCATGATGTTCGTCATAGTCCTTCCTTCTCTGAATTCGGAAACAGGTTAATTACTGACTCCATACGCGTTCGCTGCTCGTCTGATAAAGGAAAGTTGTTTTCGTTCTTCTGCTTGTTGTCACAAGATTCGTAAAGGGAATCTATTGATGAAACGAGACCAGGTGCTAAGTTAAATTTCTTCCAGAAATCAATGCCGAGTTTTAATCGTTTGTCTAAAGAAGGGATAATAAAGAAGGTTATCTCCTGTTCTTTGCTGTGATATTTTACTTTAGCTCGAACTGATCCAATTACTGAGTGCTTTCTTCCGTCCGCCGTTTTAACTCCAGAATTAAGCTTAACGTGCTGTGGATATTTCGACCAATCAAGTATTGCTAAGTTAGCTCCTATGCAGCTTATGTTTGCACCGATATCCAACAATCCGAGTTGTGAAAAGTCGAGAAACGAGACTTGTGCGTAAAATCTTCCATCGGCTGCCTCGCTTACCACTGCCGAAACAAGCAATTTTCCCGTTCTCTTGACATCTTTCCAAAAGTTACGCATACGTAATGTGGACCTTCTAGGATTGCTTCTAATACTGTGAATCGTTTCTTGAAATATACGCTCTCGTGCTTCCGTATACCTTTTAAATCTCTCATGATATGGTCGTATGGGATACGTCCGTGTATTTTTGTCTATATCTGGGTTGTTTATATCCGGTTTGATTGTATCTGCAGTATTTTCTTGCACATCTGCAGTCTGTAGTGCTGGCTTGTGCGCCAGTACGAAATTCGAATTTGGGTTCTTCTCTATTTTGGGGCCATTCGAGTGTTTTCCACCGATGGACCCTTGTTGTAGTTTCCCGTACGTTTTTGGCAAACTTCACACTGTGGCTTGTAAATATCTCTTGCCCCGCATCCATAACAGAAAATGCGTCTGTTTTTAAGGCACATGTCCCAAGGATGCCCTTCTTCATCGCAGTTCCAACACTTAAACGTTTTAGGGCCGCGTTGAACTGCATTAACTTCAGGATCTATATATTCAGAGTCAGACATATCGGATTGCTCCTTTATCCCTGCAACCTTGCGCCTGTATGAAGGCTGACCTCCATAAACTTTCGCTGAAACCTTGTCGACGTGTTCTGTTAGAAAGTGTTCTCTTCTCTGAACCAGCTTGCGCAAATGAGCTACTGATCTAACGTCGACATAAGTGCTTCTCGTACTTCTTTAACCATATTACGCTGCAGCTGCTTAACAAGACTGTCGTCCTCCATTGGCAATGTTAACCGAGATACGAGAGCCATGATGTCGTCACAGAATGTGTCGAATGATTCTCCACTCTTTTGCTTCCTAGCTCGGATTTCCTCATAAATTAGATCATCATCCTTATTGTCGTCGTACTGCTCTTTGATATCCTCACAAAAAGTCTCCCACTTAACCTCTGTGAGGTCTTTGCGGTAACGCCAGTACCACTCCCTTGCTCTTCCGACTAGGATAATGTGTAAGTTTTTGCATAACACAGTGAAGTCCTTCTGAAGACTATCTGTAGTAAGTGTTTCAATTCTGTACTGTACCCAACTTTGTATTATCTGTGTTGCTTTTTCGGGTCGAACTGAAGAACTAGCTAGCGAACTAGATCTTGAAGATCCCAATGATTCATTTTGTCCTTGAGTAGACATAACTTGAGAAGTGCGCTCTTGCCTATTAGAAGCCTTATTGTTTGAATTAAGATCGCCAAAACGGCGAGCTATTAGTTCTTCCATTTTATCAAAGATGCGATCATAATCAATCTCCATTTGCAAGGATGAGGCGCTGCCTCCATGCGTTCGGATCGAACGTGATTGAATATAATTATGCTGCCTTTGATTGCGCGATGGACATTGTCTTTGTTGTTTTGTGCTACGTGTGGATTGTGCTAATCCTTTTTCTGAGGTAGCTTTATCTAAACTCATTGTTTCATTCAAGCTTAATGGTGATTCGTTGTCACCTACATTTGCATTTTCAGTGGCCGAGTCTATAGGTTTGCTTCGGGTGTTCTTCGTTTTCTTAACAGCACCTTTGCTTCCTGAACGATCATCAGTAGTTATTACAAAAAGGCATAAATCTTTTGCATGACACAATTTTCTGCAGACCTGACATTTATAATTTATGTCAATGTACTTTGTAATGCATACTCGATGGAAAATATGACTACACTTCGTGCTCACCAAGTCTTCTGTGTCTAACAGGGCTTGCGAACAAGTAGAACATTTTGCCTCTGGCAAAGTCATTGTTGAGACGACAGTGCTCAAATTCTCGTTTCTTCGTTTTACCGGCATTTTTTATATTTTTATTTTTTTCATAGCATTCATAAATTGAATAAGATTTAATTTGTAAATTTTTGTAGTGTTCTCATATATATGATATTTTTCCTTGTATTGTAAGTAAGAGTAAACAAGATGAAGGGTGTAATACTATTTTTAAGAAAGAACTAAGCTTTTTGATCGTTTTTGCTATCAACCTGCGAAGAAGAAGGAAATATCTCATAAACTGAACGAAAGAAATCTTTGATGACTGAGGCTGGTGGATGATGTCAAAGTTAAGCGGACGAATTATCGGTCTAATGCCATTAATCTCGTAATTCCATTCAAAGTAAGAATCATTCACACTGCCCTAAAAAAAAACTTGTACCAACAGTTCATAAAACAAAAGAAAGGGATTTGGATATTTCCACTAGCGACTATCAATTGAACTGAACCGACTACAAATAAAGCGTTAACAAAACAAAGTATATGGAACGATTAATTCCTGCACTTAAATTTCTCTAAAAATTAATCCATTCTTTGCAGACGAATATTCGGACTCAAGCCAAGCTTCATGTTTCCTGCATCGAACTAACAAACCTTCAAATCAATTTAAATTATTGAAACAGGGTATTTCGAAAAATAATTAAATTTGAATTTAAACTTGTTGGCTAAAAACTCTACAAGCTACTACAATACTAAAATACACAGTGGTCGAGTAATCGGACATGCCAAGAATCGAAGTTCCTACGAATACAGTTTTAGAATATAGCAGTTTCCTTTGCTTTTGTGCCAAACTAAGAATTTAAGAGAAAGAGTTGAATGCTGGATCAAGTGAGAACCAGTCTTATAAAGGACAAAACAAATTAAAGAAATAGAATAGAAGATGTGCTCTGACAATAGGAATTAAAGAAAGAGGAACTAGAAAGCTTCACCTGTTCTTTCAACCTAATCTAGCCCCAACAGTTGGGCGTCAAAATATATATGTAACATATGTAACATCCAGTTCCTTTGGACATGGGCTATATGTTTACTAAGCACGAAAGTCGGGTGGGATATCTGGTTTACGACAAGCAAAACAGCCTGTGGGGGGGTTCTTGACTTTGTGACTAGCAACACCCATGCATATAAATAATATCCCTGATACCTTAACACGATAAAAGAAATTTACAGAAAGATTGTTCGTATTATCACCAACTCCTGATTTAGCAAGCCCGATGTTCTGGTTGCTGCGCTCTTGACCCACCCTACCGATGATTCTTCCATTGCGCGATCATTTGGAAAAATTCCAGAGTTGTTTACGACATCCGATTTACACCTTACATTACTTTACAAGGAAAAGGGTTTAGATTCAATAATCCATAATAATATCAAATTTATTCATTCAAACTTAACCAAACAATATTAACCCCTAGCATGTTTTTCAATTTTATAGGGTATTTCCCCATTCTAGATTTCAAGTATTTCCATTATTTAATCAAAAAGTACGTGATTTCAAAAGTTCAATATAACTAAGTAAAACTATATCTTCATATGTTGTGTTGACTAACAATATGTACTAAATAACGATAATATTTGTAAATATGAGAGGTTGTAATCTAGATATTAAGAAGGCATAATAGTTATAAAGTTCATATGGGTATGAGTATGCATATATAGTTAAAGATAATTTTTGTATTCAACTAATGCTAATAATATTCAAAAAATTTATTTCAGTTCAGGTTATGTCTCGAAAGGACAAAGGGGAAATTTCAGAAATCCATAAGGGTTAAAGCAGCTCACAGCTGTTTGCGACAAAAACTATTAACAGTATGCATGTGCACACAATAACAACACAAAAGAAAACTTTTTTTGTTTTGACTTCGTTTGCATTACGTTATGTTATTACGTTATTATGTTACGTTAATTTTTCTTTACTTTTTCTGAAATGTGCACAAAATCACTCAATCAAACTCTCGTTCTGTTTTTGTAACTCACCCATCTTGAAAATCCGCCGAAGGCCTTCGTGGTTCTGGAGATGACTTGATGTTGTGCTATATGACGTTTAAACAAGAGCAGATTTATGACATTTGATCAGATTGAATTTGCACAACAAAGTAAATTCACTTCCTAACCATTCTTTTATCAAGTTCATTTCTTCGATTTTCGTTGGGCACGCTTTATACGATTATGTAATTTTAATACTTTTTGATCAACTCAACTCAACAAAAATGAACCAAACAAAAATTAATTTAGGATGTTGATTAAATGAAATTCACTAATTTTAATTTTTACTTTAACTGCATCTTGTATAAACTGCTCAATAGGCTGTGGGTGTTTTTTTGACACCTTCTCATTACACTTTCACTTGAGTGAAGATCTTGATGGCGGCTTTGATGACTGGAACTCCTCCTCGAACTTGGGTTCGGGTTAAGGTTAACTCTGCTGGCTATGCTGGATTTCTCCGATCGTTGCGTTCTGGCGATCAGCAAGAGACAGTGCCAATGTGTTTAATGCACGGCTGGGTTAACGATTTATGTGACCTGGGAACTAAAAGCGAGCACGGTGACCACCAGACAGACCTGGCTGACTTGGAAACAGCACTGGGTGTTTCAAACAGTTGGTTGTTTGGCTGACGCCACTGGTGCGTCTGGGGCTCCTGTTTCTGCGGCTGCAGAGACCTTTAGTAAGTATTTCCTGTCGAGCTCGTAGCACCTGCTGCCTTAATATGTGTGGTTTACAACACTTTGCCACACTTTCACACTTATACACTGATCGAGATTCTTGCTATTAATAAAGCGTAAAGTAAATTAGTTTTCTTTCAGTCTTGCGCGACTCGAGCAGTCTTTACCTGTCCAAAACTCTCAGATGTGATCAGTATTCACGCAAATGCGTTGGTCTGATGCACCTCTTTTTCCAAAGACGGTTGCCAGGCGCTGCGCAAAAGAAAAACAGCGAAGGTTATGTCTTTACATTTTGGGAGAAAAGTTAATTTTCAACGAAAAATAGACTTACGCCAAGAAATATTCCTCGAGACTAATAGCAAATCTCTTTAGAGTTATTATGGTTGATCTTGCGAGTCTAAAACAGCTCGGATGGCTAAGATAAAGCCGGATTAATTTCAATTTAGCCTCGCTTGTAAAAATGGTTTGCGACTTCTCCTTTTTATGCGTCTGCTCTCGTCAGCATTTTGTAGAAAAAGAATGCTGCCGGGAAGCCAGCAGAGGAAAGCAAACTGGAACTGAGTCAGAGAGAGCGCGCTCTCAAGCAACGGTTTCTCTCTGTGCTTCCATTATCGCGAACAGCTCTGCCACTTACGCAAATAGGGTTGCCACTTAGTTTGAAAGATCGATAACATTCAAAAATTCAAGACAGGACGTTAGGCTTAAAGTTCCAGAACGAAATGCTTATTCATTTTAAGCCGACTTGAAACCCATAGAACAGTAATTTTACATTACATGTGTGCTTTATAATTTTTCGAACAAGAGAAAGGGACTTACAGTTTAACGCCGAACCCGAACGGCAAAGTTTGAGAAGCATTTTCATGGCTAGTTACTTCACAGCTGGCACCAATTGCTGGTGAAGGTGACAGATTGGGTAAAAGCTATTTTTCTAAAAAACGAAAAAAACTTTTTATTTGATGTTCCGAGACGGGATTGAAGCCACGCCTCCCGCACAGCAGGCCAACACACTACTCGCTGAGCTACACCCGGAGGAAAAAAATGAGAAATGTGTTTTCTTACATAGTAAAAATGCACAAAAAATACGCCTGACCTCGAGCCGGCTAAAATAAAAGTTAATAGATGATACAAAAGGTCACCATCCCTAACCATTATGGTATGAAATATTTATCCATATATATAAAAGTGAAAGTATGTTTGTATGAATGTTGGTTCTTATAGGCGTCTAGACCGCTGATCCTATCTTCACACAATTTTCACAGTGTGTTCATGTCGATCAGGAAAAAGTCATATTCTATATTTCAAGTCTTTAATGTGGTTTGAAAGCGGTTAAAAACGGTTCGAAAGTTGTTCAGAGCCTTATCACAGAAGTTATTGAAGCTATGAACTTGAAATGTGGTCTGTAGATTTGTAGTATAGAGTTAAGCCATATCTGAGAAATTACTCAAACTATGAACTTAGAATCTGGTCTTAAGGTTGGTACTATGGAGTTTGAAATTTGACAAGATCAGGACCGTTATCGAATCGATTAAAATGTGGTTTTGATGCACATCTCTGAAGTTATTTAATCTATGAGCTTGACATCCGATCTGTAGGTTGATAATATAGAGTTGGATATTTTACAGGTTCAGAGCCATATCTAAGAATTAATTTAAGCTATCAACTTGAAATTTGGTCTGTAGGTTTTTTAATATGTTGGATACTTTACTTGATCAGTACCGGTATCTAACCGTCTTCTAACCGGTTAATAAGTGATTCAGAACCATATCTCAGAAGTTATTTAAGCTAAGAACTTGAAATTTGGACCATGGAATGAAATATGAAGTTTGATATTTTAGTGGATCTGAACCGGTATGTGGATTCGAGTTGGCTATTTTAGTGGATCAGAACCGATATGCGGGTTTGAACCGGCAAAATAGTAGTTAACAGCAAGGTTCAAACTGGTCCTGAAGCGAGCCGTGGAGAACCTGTTCGGCTCGGGTGTTTGTGTCCATCGAACCGCACCCAAATCCGAACCCTTGCAGCTTGTATAATTTATATAAATTAAAGGCCCGATTCCACTGACACAAATATTGGATTCAACACATAAATTGTAGGCAACACACACGCTCTCTCTCTTTCGCCGTTACTTGCAGAATGATATTTAATTCACAGAGTCGGACAATGTTAACTTAGAGTGCTATGTTAGCGAACGGTTACTCGTATGTTAGCTACAGTTCCAGTGAGGGTACTCATACCATAGTAAGGGTGCTCATACCATACTACAACAATCGCCCAATCCTGATCTCTTAGAATTAACTTAATACTATTTTACATAGTTTATTCAATCGACTTTATGTTACATTATCGTGTTAAATTTCGAGCCATGGTCGCATGTTGTCTGCAGCCCACACCCTTTCGTACGGCATTCTAGACAATTGGAACCCATCAAGATCCTCCAATACGTACCTGTCATTTCGTAAAATTTAGCTATTTTATACGTGCCTTTAAATTTCGGGATTAACTTTTTTGACACTCCTGCATGCGAATCAAAATTTTTCACCACTACAAGATCGTTTTCTATATATTTATGTGGTTCCTGTCGTTTTGAATCAAAGTACTGTTTGTTGGACAATTGCACTTTCTCTTGCTGTATGCTTGCTCTCTCGTCTGTTCTTTGTGTGCCAATTTGTCTAAACTCTCTCTTAAATCGTCAACTAACTTCCCCCTCTGGGACATTCCAAATAAGACTTTACTAAGGGGTTGATTGATGAGTTACTGTGTCCCAATATAACGACGAACCCATATCAGGCTCTGCCATTTTGCCGATGACTCTGTTTATTCTCTCTACTTGCCCGTTTGCTTGAGGTGACCCAGTAGCTATTTTGATAGGCTTAACTTCATTCTCTTCCAAGAAGTCTTCAAATTCTTTTGAAGTGAAGCAGCTACCCCTGTCGGAGACTATACACATTGGTCGGCTAAACGCACGGCAACAATCTTTTAGTGCGGCTACTGCTTTCTTAGTGCTAGTAGTTTTCGTTGTATAGAGTCTAACGAATTTCGTAAACGCGTCTACTATCACTAAAATGTGTTTTTCCGACCTACTTCTGTTAACGGGTCTATAATGGTCTATGTGTAAAACTTCGAACCGAGTGGAATCTTTTAGTATACTGTTTAAAAATCCTTCTGCCTTGCCACTTTTTGGCGAATAAGTGATGCACTTAAGACAATTGTCAATGTGTCCTTTTACTTCTTTCATCTTCGGAAACCAATAGCTTTTTAAAATAATTTCTATTATTTTATCTGTCCCAATATGTCCAAGTTCGTCGTGGTACTTGTATAATAAGTGGTCTTCAATTTCCTCGGGTACAAAGAATAAAAGATTCTCACTACCTTTCCTTCTATATTACACCATTTCTCATCTCATAGTCTTTATGTATTGGTAAGAAATCTCGCAAGTCTTTCAATTTTTTATCTCTGTTCTGGCAAATAATCAAATTTTCTTTAAAGCTGTTTGAGTCAATCGTTAGAACATGAGTATTTCTACTTAATGCATCTACACGCGGCAGCCTGTTTCCCGCTCGGTGATCTTAAGTATAATCGTAGCTTTCTAACTCTAACGCCCAGCGTGCTATTTTACTGTTGATTATATTTTTACTGAGGGTCAGCGCCAAAGCATTGCAATCTGTGACTATTTTAAACTGCAAATAAATTCTGAACAGTTGGAGAGCGTTATAATAGCCAAGGTTTCTAGATCAAAGCTGGCGTACTTCGATTCGGCTTCTGTTGTTCTTTAAGAGAAATAAAATATTGGGTGAAGTTTTCCGTCTTTCTTCTTCTGCATAAGAACCATAACCAAGAAAACTCACAGGGATCACAGGGAAGTTCAGTCACATCGTTCGGACTATACGTTGCTAAAATGGGTGATTCCATTAAAAATTGGTTAAGTTTTTCAAAACATTTCAAATCTTCTTTACCGAAACTGAATTTTCTGCTATGACCGAAAAGTTTTGCACAAAACGTCTAAAATAGGAACATAACTCTAAGAAACGTTGAACGTCTTGTGATTTGGTCGGCACTGGGAATCCTTTCACAGCATCCAAATTGTTTTCGTCCGGTCTGACCCCAAATACAATAGCCCAAATACCTTATCTCTGTTTTAAGGAATTCGCATTTGTCCAGTCTCAATTCTAAGTTATTAGCCACCAACCCTTTGAACACTTCAAGTAAAACTTCTAAATGAGTTGCAATGTCTTTTCAGGCAATCACGATGTCATCTAAATACAAAATGACTTTACCTCGCATTATCATGGAAAAAAATTTATTCACAAACCGTTGGAAAACTGATGGTGCGTTACGCAGACCGAAAGGCATTCGCAACCACTCATACTGTCCAATTGGTGTTGTAAACGATGTTTACTTGATCGAATCTTTGTGCATAAAACATGAAAAAATTCATTTATTAGGTCAAGCTTTGTGAACCATTTCTTCTCTGACAGACTCTCTACCAAATCGTCTATAAGTGGTATGGGGTAAATATCTTTTACTGTCTGCTTAATTAAGGGTCTATTGTCCAAGCACATTCTCAAATTACCGTTTTTTTTCCTAGCTAGAACGACTGCCGACACATACTCTGAGTCGCATTCACGTATTTATTCATTTATTTTGAAATACCATCCTAACGCTACAAGTTACCGAAAACTTATATATTATTGCGAAAGTCACAAGGGCAAAGTAACATTTAAATTTGTGTTGATTTAACTTACTACCTAGAATTGGTTTCCCTCAGCAAACGACAAACGTCTTGGAGGACAGTGAAAAGGTTTTGAACTTCCTAAGTTAATTTCCATTTTGTGTTCGGATCTTTAGGCCGCTCGGCCTTATTGTAAAATTTTTGAAAAATATTTTTTAATCTTTGGCGAACATCGTAGCTGCAGCTTTCCCCAACCGTGAGATTGAAACTTTCGTTCGATTCTGGATATTCTAAAGGCAGTACGTTACACACGTCTAAACTTTCAATTTTCCCAAGGCTCGTGTCCCGATATAACTGATCACTCTCTAAAATACTGGTCTTAGCGACATCCATATCACATCCTACATTTACATTTTTTGAAGGATCATTTTTCAAACAATAATTTTTTTGAACAATCATTTTTTTAACAATCATTTGCGAATCTATCATTTTTTTAACAATCATCTTCCAATCTATCATTCTTTAAACAATCATTTTCCAGCAACTTTTTTGAACATTCGTTTTCTAATTTTAAATTTAAGTTCGTTAATTTATCATTAACAAGGCGATCAGGTCGTAAGCAATCATTTCTGTTAGCACCAACACTTTTATTTTGCAACATAATTTCGCTCGAAAGTATAAATTTGCAAACTTTTAAAAAATTTCTTCCCAGAACTTTGTTGTAACCCATTGACTCGTCTGCCATCATTAGTAATTCAAAATAGTGTTTGTTTTTATTAATGACAATGACATAATATTTGGCCATAAATTTTCAATGGACTGTTGTTAATTGTTGTGGTTGCTTGCTTATCTTTACGTTCGTTTTCATCGTGATTGTTGTTGCTCAGGCCAAAACCCTTAGCCAACGAGTCGCTGGAGCCGTGAAATTTTTTGCCATCATCTACGCCAGCGTTGTTGTTGTCGTACGCGCTCAAACCGTTGACCGACGAGTCGTTGGCGCCAAAAAATTTTTTGCATGCGTCGTTTTTATCGAAATCATTTGCAGCGGTTGTTGCGTAGTTGCTGTTGTTGTTGGCTAACTGCTTAGCATCGATGTCATTGATGTCGTCAAGTTTGGCTTTGGCCAGATTTTCCTCGATCTTTGGTGTTTTATTATCACTGTCTGACCCAGGTGGGCACTCGCAGCTATCGCTATTGCGATTAGGCGTGCCGCCATGCAAGATTTTGTTCCGCTTTTGGGGAGTCCAAGGCGGCCCAACCAATTGCGTAGCTGTGCCGCGGTAAAATCGTTCACACCAACTGTCTGCATTTTTTAAATTAATGTTAATTAATGTATACCACTTCTGAAATTATAGGCATCATACACGTTCTCTCTCTTTCGCCGTTACTTGCAGAATGATATTTATTTCACAGAGTCGGACAATGTTAACTTACAGTGCTATGTTAGCTAACGGTTACTCTTATGCTAGCATACAGTTACAGTGACGGTACTCTTACCATAGTGAGGGTGCTCATACCATACTACTACAATATAAACATTCGGCCAAATGAACATATATTTGACAAAGCCTCCTATATATATTTTCTACACCCGATTTCTAAGGCAGCTATACTATAGTTGTCCGATCAAACGTGGTGGAATTATGTGACAGCATAGAAAACTTATAAATACGAGGTTTGGGGACGTTTGCGTTGAAGACAAAAAAGTTTTTCTCACCAAAACTGTCAATGTTATAGTCATCCGATCCGGCCGGTTACGACAATTGTGCAGTGTATTTGTACCAAAGGACTTCGTGCAAAGTTTGTTTAAGATAGCTTCAAAATTGACCGAGGAGATAGCTTAGAAACAGACGGACAAACGGACATGGCTATATCAACTCAGCTGGTTATGCTGATCAAGAATATATATTTTTTATGTGGTCGGAGATGCTTCCTTCTATGCGTAACAAACATTATGACAATTTTAATGTACACTCTACAAGGGTTTACAAAAAATCTATACATACATATAAAAGTAAAGGAACCGATCCAAGAACCGAACCTTAGAATTCTCAACGGGTTCGAGGCCCGGTACGAACCTTCTCCAGAATTCCAGAGGTTTGATTCCGAGCCATATATCAGAAACTGTTTAAGCTAAGAACTGGAAACTTGATGTGTGAGCTTGTGATATGAAGTTGGCCGAACCAGCAGGCTGAACCAGTTCTAAAGTGGTGCAAGTCCACATCACAGATATTACTTAGTCTGGGATCTGGTAAATTGGTCTGTTGGGTTACATTGTGAGAGTTAAACATTTAACATATCTGAGAGTTTATTTAAGCTATGAACTGGAAATTTAATGTGTGAGAACGTTCTCAATATAAAAATGTTCCCAAACAAGTTTAAAAAGGTTTAAAATTTAACATTAACTGGCAGTCAGTTGAAACTTGAATAAAAACGCTCTCATAAGAAACAGGTCATTAAAACCCAAATATATTTTCAATTCAGTTTCAAAAAATCGGCTGCGCTTGCATTCCACAAAATCTATCAAGCTGCGTTTACTAAGTTTCTCTTCTGGAAATTAAGAAAATAAATTGCTCATCAGCTTTTTAAATCTGTTTATTTTATATGAAGTTCGAAATAAAAATTAATTTTCGTGCGTTCTGAAAATCAGATCTTAATCGTAGTTGTCAACCGGTCAAGTCCGACTGTAACAAATTAAGTGCAGCGCAAGTACAAAAGGATTGAAACGATCCTAAAATTCGAGTATCAATCCGAAAAGGCTCAATTTAAGTACGGATTCTATTTAAAAATCCTGCATCGAGATGAAAGTGAGTACAGAATTGCAATGATATAGCAAAAGAGGAAATTTAAGCCGAGAACAAGTTCGAAATTGAGCTAAGAAAATATCTCTCATTAATTCATTAATTTTGAGGCTACATTTGGTGTCGGTTTTTTAACTTAAGCTGCCTTGGAATTCCCTACCAGTTATAGCACTCCTGATATGAGAAGGCCGCTGCTGATCAGCCTTTATTTTCTGTGTGTCCTGTTTTTAAAGATTTGTGCAAATGGGTCATTATTTTCGAAATTAGATCTCCACACTCCCACCAAAACGTGATTTTCGGTTTTGCAAATAAAATTTTAGGTTAATTTTATAAACAATTTCAAAATCGTCAGAAACGAAAAAAATGGAAAAAAGAGTTTTTTAAAAACTGGATTTCTCAGGTTTGGTTTATCGGACAGGTCTTGTGTTGATATTGTATCTATCAAAATACAAATTTAATAACTTTTTAAATTGTTTAACAATATTAAGTAATTGTTGCTAAAGTTTAAATATAATTTTTTCTCAGTGTTAACCACCATGATATAGGTTCTAAGAACATATATTTTATTGCCTTAAACACAACTTAAATTATAGTGCTTTCAAAAAGATGGAGACTTTTATAGTTTAAAAGATATTACTTTTTGAAGCTATAAACAAATAAAACGAGAGCGTAATTTAAAGTCGGCTCTAACCGACTTCGATATACCCGTTACTCATGGAAAGAAATGTTTCATCACCTTCATGTATGCTTGAGGTGGGGCAGCCTAAAATTATGCAACAATTTTTAACTCGGCTATTTATCATCCGATCTTAATGAAAATTTCAGGGCTTATAGATATTGCGAATATAAATGTACATTTTAAATTTGAGATCGATATCTCAAATGTGGGAGTTATTTAACGTTCATGTGGGAGTTATGTAACGTTCTTTATTGTGGGGGCGAAGGTGGGCGTGGCACAAATTTGAAACAAACTTGATCTGCGTGCAGACAGTAGGAGTCTACATTTCAAATTTGGTTGCTTTAGCTCTTCTAGTCTCTGAGATCTGGGTGTTCGTACAGACAGACGGACGGACGGACGGACGGACGGACAGGCGGACAGTCGGACATGGCTATTTCGACGGCCTGTTACATACATTTGCACGACTTTAGTATACCCTTTTACTCTACGAGTAACGGGTATAAATATGTATGCCCTTAAATAAAGCTTTGCCACGATGTTAGTTTCAAAGCTATGTGACTAAAGCTTGGCAATTAAGCTATATATTTATCAAGCGTTTCAAAAATATCAACTTCAGGCAGATCGGATATCTATATCTTATAGCTGCCATACGATTGCTATGATTAATTGAATTTTGTAGTGGTGTAGTGTGACCAAAGTTTGCAAACTAAATGAAACCACCACCAAACTCAGCATTCCTATGGCAGCTATATAGTATAGACGTCCGATCCGCATGATGTTGACATTTTTCAAAAGCTTGATAAATATAAAGCACACGGGCCAAGTTTCAATCATTTAGTTTTGAAACTGACTGCGTGGCAAGGCTTTATTAATAGTCATATTTTTAGTTGTTTTTAACTTCAAAAATTAATATCTTTTAAACTATAAAAGTCTCCATCTTTTTGAAAACACCGTAGTTAAAGTTAAGTTTGGGGCAATAAAATGTATCTTCTTAGAAGCTATATCATGGTGGTTAATACTGAGAAAAAACTTATTTATAAAATTTAGCAACAATTACTTAATATTATGGCTGACGGAGATACTCTAACTGAACCCTCCCCGAGGGTGTCGGCTGGGCAATGGACACTGTATGCACCTCGGCTAAAAGCGAGCTATACCTAGTGTCACTTGCGCGTCTTACACCCAGGAAATGCAGTGTCTAGCTAAGGCGAAGGCCAGCACTATCCAGCTTCAGTTGGGTAGAGTTGAGCCGGAGCCATGGTTAAGAGGTGCCTGACAGCAGGCATAAAATGCTATGGGGTGGTGCCCAAGAACAAAAAGTAACCAACATGGGTCCACTATGAAAAAAAAACAAGACCAAACTCGGGCTGGGATATCAGCCCAAACGTCGGTGGAAGGCGTGACTGCTACCACCGACGGGCACGGTGAGGAGAAATCCTCTCGCCAGTGGTCACACCTCTGTTGCGGTTGGAGCAGGCCAAGACAGTTGTACAGCTACTGCCAATACGACAGATAAAGCCAAAGTGTGGCGTGGTACCGCAGTCCATGCAGACTCGGTCGGATGTCGCACAGCGGCTCAATAAACTCGGAGGCCGAGAAAAAGCTGCTGCTCTCCCCAGTCCAGGCGGGTTCTAGTACCTCAAGTAAGGGAAGGCCCCAAAGGACTAAGGAGGGCATGCGAGCGAAGGCCCAATACAAGGCGGCGCTCAAGATCAAAGCGCGGCTCGATGGCAGCGGTAGGCTCTCCCCAGAAGGGAGCAAAAACCTGGCATGGGCCGAGCAAAAGATCAAGGAGGGTCGCAAGCACTTTGCGGAGAGACCGGCGATGAAAGCCACCTCCGCCGCATACGTTAACAGGGTGGAAGAGAGCGTGGTAATGAAACGTCTGCGCTCATCCGAGCAAGCGAAGGAAGAGGCCCCAGTCACCAAACGGCCATGCCCAAGACCGCGGAGCCATGCTTTACCAAGCTCCACCCGAAACACACAAAAACCGACAAAGGAGTCAGCCAGCGACGTGGCAAAACGGCATCTCACCGTAGCCCTAGTCGACAAAAGCGACCCTTTCGGAAAAATAGTGCCAGAACAGTGGAAGCAAGTGGAGGGGATGCTGTTCGAAGAAAAATTTTTGAGAGGATGGACGACCCAGCAGCGCAACCGGTAACGTTGTACGGAGCAGGCTGGCCAACAAGCGACTGGAAGGTGCCATATGTTGCTAAGCCCGACAAGAACGGCCAGCACATGGTCCTCCAGATCAACAAGGAGGCCGACGATTTGCTCAGAAGACAAGAACGAGCACACGCTGGAGGCAGGCGAGGTCGAGAAGGACCTTGGCATTGACGAGATGGTCGATGGAGCCAGCAGCCTCGACATAACAGAGGCAGTGCACTCTGCTGAGAGCAAAGGGGATGGTGCCTCAGCCATGATAGTTGACCCATCCAGCCTGGAGAACGACGAGGATGAGGATACAACCATGGTAGTTGACCCATCCGGGCCGGGGGACGCCGACAACGATCAAGCAGTTGAAGGTCCTTCAGGTCAACTTACATAAAAGCAAGCTTGCGTCGGCGGAGCTCCTGATAACCCTTGAGGAAGGGCCCGCCGATGTGGCCTTAGTTCAGGAACCTTGGATTGCGGCAGGGAACAAGGTCTCAGGGCTAAGGTCACCAAATTACAACACTTTCCATCCCACCGCGGTAAGTAAGGCACGGACAGCCATTCTGGTAAGAAAAGGCTTCTATGCTTACCTTATGTCAAATTACAGCACGGACGACCTAACAGTTGTGGCCCTGGAAGGCCACGATGATGAGCCAATAATAATGGCGTCCTGCTACATGGCACACGAGCGAGATTCACCACCGGCCGAGCTCGTACGTCTAACGGCCGAGGCGAGTAGGAAAAACATCGGAACGGACGCCAACGCACATCACACAGTGTGGGGCAGTCCGGACATAAAGGACAGAGGTGAGTCTCTCCTAAGCTTTATACTAAAAACTAACATAAAAGTAGAAAACGTTGGAGATGTGCCCACATATGTGGGACCAACATCGGCCAACGTCCAAGACCTAACTCTGACCTTAGGGAACAGTACTCAGGCATCAGAATGGAGAGTCCTCGAAAGACTCTCCTTCTCAGACCACAAGTACATCCTTTTTAAGTTCGAGTTCAACCACAACCAAACCAGAAAAGCCTACAGGAACCCCCGGAACACCAACTGGGTGAAGTACCTTAAAAAGGTAGAATCAAAACAACCTACTCCAGCGAACATCTGCTCGGTAGACAATATTGAGATGTCCGTGAAGACGCTCACGTCCAACCTAACCGAAGCATACAAATCCTTATGCAAGCTCACAGTTAGCAAGCGGAGAACCAGACCCCCCTGGTGGACCCCAGCGCTGAAAGAGCAGAGGAAGGACGTGCAAGAATGCTTCAAACTCGCCTAAGAAGCGGATGAGCAAATAATTTGGGAGACATATAAGACAAGACTTCGCTTCTTCAAAAAAGAAGTACGAAAGGCAAAGCAAAACGCGTGGAGAACCTTCTGCTCCAGCATAGATAAGGTCTCCGAAACAGCTAGACTCAGGAAACTGCTGTCAAAGCAGCCACCCATGCAGAGTCAGCTGAAAACGAACGACGGCCACTGAACGGAAAGCAGCAGGGAAGCGACATGCGCTCTTCTTGATGCGCACTTCCCAGGCTGTACTGTTGTCACTGAGTCAGATAAGCGTCATGACCTACACACGTATCAAAGCAACTTCCCAAATAACATCATCACTCCAGAGAAAATCCGTTGGGCGATCGACTCGTTCGCGAGTTACAAATCCCCAGGACTGGATGGCTGCAATCCATTTTTGAAGCTTGCTTGAGATGGAGCTACCTGTGGTCTGCAGGACAGCACGCATTGTATTCTTGCCAAAAGCGGGAAAATGCAGTCATGTGCAACCAAAGGACTACGGACCCATAAGCCTCACATCATTCCTGCTCAAAACAATGGAAAAACTGCTAGATCTCCACATAAGAGAAGGCTTGAACCTGTGCTTGGAGAACAATCAGCACGCCTACACGAAAGGGAAATCGGTGGAAACGGCGCTACACTCCCTAGTAGCCACCATCGAGAAGGCACTGTACCATCAGGGATTTGCCCTGGGAGCATTCCTAGATATATCTGGTGGATTTAACAACGTCACCACAGAAGCGATAATGCGAAGCCTAAGGGCACTAGCAATACACAAGGCATTGTACTCCTGGATATACAACCTGCTGAGCTGCAGAAGAGTACAAGCCGAGTGGGGTACCACAACCATGACGAAAGGGGCACATGGAGGAACGCCTAAGGGCGGAGTCCTGTCGCCCCTTCTATGGAACCTTGTGGTCAACGAACTATTACGAAAATTCCGCAGGAAAGCACCCAAGATAACCGCATATGCTGACGACATAAGCATAATTATCATGGGGAAATGTCCATCGACTCTTAGCTCAATCATGGACTCTACTCTCAAAGAGATACTAAAGTGGGCCACAGAAGCCGGACTCAGTATCAATGCGGAGAAGACGGACCTGATTCTCTTCACCAAGAGATACAAGGTACCGCAATGGACTCCACCTACGATAAATGGAATACAGCTAACGCCAAAGAACAACGTAAAATACCTTGGAATAATAATCGACAGTAAGCTGTCATGGAGACTCAATGTGGAGGAAAGGGTGAAAAAGGCAACCAATGCGCTATATACATCCCAGAAGATGCTAAGCAGCACTTGGGGCCTATCACCAAGTCTAACGCACTGGCTCTTCATCTCAATAATACGACCGATACTACTACATGGCATATTGGTATGGTGGCAAGCTACGGAGAAGTCCACATATCTAAAGCTGATAGAAAAGGCCCAGCGGCAGGCATTAGTCTGCATAACGGGAGCGCTGAGGTCCACTCCAACAAAAGCTCTCGAACACATCCTAGGAGTCAACCCCCTGGACATCCAAGCACGCCTCCTTGCACAAAAGACGGCCCAACGTCTTTTTGCGGCAGGCACCATGGCGCTACAAAGCTATGGACACAGCATGGTGGGTAGAGTGATCAACAGTAGCACGGACTACATGATCCCAAAAACCAACTTCACAGGTGCATCAGCATTACTGGGACCAGAATACTGGCGTACAGGACTGGCCCAGGAAGCAATGCACCTATTTACAGACGGCTCCAAGATGGCCTCAGGAGTCGGAGCTGCTGTATACTGCGATGAGCCGGAATTGAGGCTCTCCTATAAACTGCCAGACCACTGCACCATATTCCAGGCGGAAGTCTTCGCAATAAGGAAAGCAGCGGAATTGGCAGAACAATACGCACCAAACAACCAAATAAACATATACGTTTATGGAAACGAAGTGGCTGACAGTCTTGCAAAAGCCGGAACCGGAATTTCTATCTCCGTACAGACGCTACACAGCAGCGAGATAGCGGAGAATGAAGCAGAGGAAAAGTGGAAGAATACAACCGGCTGCAGAATCTCAAAAATCATGTGCTAGACAAGAGACAAAAAACTCACGCACTAAATGCTACAGCTCCAAAGAAGAGACTGTAGACTGCTTAAAAGGCATACTAACGCGAAAAAGCTAGGAATCACGATAGCGGACATCTGCAGGAAATGTAAGGAACCTGGAGTCGTCGAAACTCTGGAACACCTCATCTGTAGCTGCCCAGCGATCGCTAAGACGAGATTAAGACATCTGCACTCCCCAATTCTCACCTCTCTTGAAGAGGCGGCAAGGAAGTCTCCCAAACAACTATTGGCATTTGCCAAAACGTCAAACATCCTCTTGGATTTCTAATGGTACCCAGAAAAAGCCACCCGGCCTCACTAAGGACCGTAGAGTCTATGTGTGGTCCCTATAAAGGGCAAGCCGGAACTACCTACCTACCTACTAAATATTATTAATTAATTTAAAAATGTATTAAACTTTGATTTAAGTAGATGCAGTAAAATACTTTGCAGCAATATCAACACGAGACCTGTCCGATAAACCAAACCTGAGAAATCTAGTTTTTAATAAACTCTTTTTTTTAATTTTTCGTTTGTTACGATTTTTGAAATTGTTTATAAAATTAACAAAAATTTTTATGCAAAACCGAAAATCACGTTTTGGTGGGAGTGTCGAGATCCAATTTCGGATTTTTTTTTTATTTAAATAAAAAATGGTAAATTTTAAAACCGTTCGGTTTCAAAAAGAATGACCCAAATAAGTAATGACCTTGAGCCGACTACGACTTGCCGGCACATAAATCATAAAGGTCATAATCATAAACGGCATTACAAAAATGCAATGGTATTTGTTATGATCCGACTTTCCCTCCCCGGCCCACCTATCGGTCGCCGGCAAGCTTACGGCTGACTCAGGCAAAAGTACGACCTCGTTAGCTAGAGTGGTCGGCTAACAACAAAAAATGTATAGTGTGTAAGGTGCCTGTCACGGCTCACACACATATCACAAATACTTGACAAAACAGCTGGCATTATTTCCAGAACATTCGCGCCCTGCCATAGGTTGTGTTTAAAAAAACGGAGAACCCCTTTCCTCTCAGACACTCATCTTTCAGCCGCCATCTTACCCTCTAGGACAAATTTACACTACCATACTCTTTTCACTATCAAACACATATATTTTCTGACGTCTTACTAACAGGTTCATTATCTCAAAATTGTTATACCCGTTACTCGTAGAGAAAATGGGTATACTAAAGTCGTGCAAATTTATGGAACAGACAGAAGGAATCATTTCCGACCATATAACATATATATATTATATTCTTGATCAGCATCAGCAGCCGAGTCGATAATCTAGACTCCTATTGTCTGCACGCAGATCAAGTTTATGTCAAATTTTTGCCACCCCCACCCGCCCCCGCACAATAAAAAATGTTGAATAACTCCTACAATTTTTGAGACATCGATCTCAAATTTAAAACTTACTTTTATATTCGCAACATCTATAAGCCCTCTAATTTTCATCAAGATCGGATGATAAATAGCCGATTTAAAAAATGTTGCATACTTTTCGGCTGTCCCACCTCAGGCACTCAGGAAGGCAATTAAACGTTTCTTTCCATGAAAGAAAGTCGGTTAGAGCCGACTTTTACTTACGCTCTCGTTTTAAATTGAGTTGCTCTAGCATAATCCCTTAAAATCGAAATGCTTAGCAATATATAAAAAAAGCTGAATACTGATCACTTCCCAAAGCTAAAACCGAGATCGAAAGCTAAAGTCGGCTCTAACCGACTTCGATATACCCGTTACTCATGGAAAGAAATGATTAATAGCTTTCCTTATCCGCTTTTGATGAAAATTTGAGGGATTATTATTATTAGATATTGCGAAAAAAAGAGTTTTCGATTTGGGATCGATATCTAAACAATTGTGGAAGTTATTCAACATTTTTTATTGTGTCGGCGGGGGTGGGCGTGGCTGAAATTTGAAAGAAACTTGATCTTCGTACAGACAATAGAAGTCTACTTTTGAAATTTTTTGCTCTAGCTCTTCTAGTCTCGGAGAAATAGGTGTTCATACTGATAGGCGGAAGGGCGAACAGACGGACAAGGCTATATCGACTCGGCTGCTTATGCTGTTCAAGAATATATATATTTTATATGGTCGGTAATAGTTCCTTCTGTCTGTTACACACATTTGCATTGCCTTGATTTGATTTTCTTCAGCCTCCTATGATCGGCCACTGCGTGGTGCGTGTGAAGGCATACTGCAGCTTCGACTCGCAAAGTATTGCCTTAATTACTCGGAATCACTTACAATCTAGAAAATGTACGGTTACAGTAATGAAAGGAGCGCATCAGCTTGAATGCTCCGACTTTTGAATGATGATGTGATTCCTATGGGGAAACTTCTCGCAGTTTCGTCTCTGGCAGTTGATTCGAAACTGCGACCAGTGTGAATGCGATATTACACAGTCAGGCCTCATACCCAAACGCTTATGCAGCACAGTGTTTGCTATTTTTGTGTCATGTTTTAAAAACTCAATTTTCAGTGAAATCCTTTCTCTCGAGTTAGGTATTTATATAAAAAGTGTTTTTTTAAACCAACAAATGTATAGATTCACGGACGATTTCTCATCTTCTAGGTAGGTGCTATATGTCAGATAAACTTCCACTCTGTTATTTGTTTGCTTATGTGATAAATAGTGCTTCCTAGAAGATGAGAAAACGGCCCTTAAATAATATTATCATGCAAACAAGCAAATTAGTTCATTCAATTGATGTGTCTTATTTTTAAAAAATAAATGAATATTAGCATTTTATTTATATTTACCTTCCAGGTAGCTGCATTTCGACGGAAGTAACAAAAGGTGTTTTGAAACCAGTTGTATATCTCGTTCAGAGTAAGCTGCTTGTCTGGAGAGTCAATAATTGCCTTTAAATATACAACAAATCAAATTATTAATTAATTCTATAGAAGTATCAAAATATATATAGGTTGTGGTGCTTTGAAATGGTCATGCCCTGTATGCACTGATAAGCAATTAAATTTCTCGCGAATGAGCAACGACATGAGAAACAAATTTAATCCTCTTCACAAATTTAACAAGCAACTCACTAGCGAGTTTACCTTCAGTGCTGAGATGCTTAGTCAATTTAAGTTTGAGTCTCCGCCCTCGCGACAGCTGGAGCGTCAGTTTTTAGAACTGCCACCTCCCGTTGGCGGCAAGTCGTGCGAACCTACTTCTTTGTTGCTAGTTTCACCTCAATGTTTTGACTTATCACCAACCATATCTCTTTCCGCATCACCAGGAACTATGCTTTATTTATCTCCTGTACCTCCCTCCCTGAATCAAGATACTGGTGATATTTTAAATAAACCACCAACACATAGGTTAGCTCGTTCCCCAATTGCACCGCCTGAACCTGTTGCCAGTGTTTCGATTCCTTCTCAGCCTCCACTTCTAACTGTGATTGCACCACGCAAGCAAGTTTTTGTGTCTAGGTTGTCCCCTGAAACTACTTGCGAGAAAATTGCCGCGTATATTGCGAGCAAATCCTCAGCAAGTGTTTCGATTACAAAGTTTAATTTTGCCCAACCTCGTGATGTAGCTTCCTTCAACATAAGTGTTCCAGCTGAAGCATTTCCCATCATATGCAACCCAGAATTTTGGCTGCCAGATATGATTGTCCATGAGTTTAGGCAAAAAAATCGAGTTAGGCCAATGCCCGTCAGCTTGCCGTCTTTTAGTATATCCTCAAATGAAGTGTCTAGTTCAAAAAACTAGTTCTGTCCCTCAGTCCGCATATAGCCTATCAGAATGTTAGGGGTCTGTTATCCAAACTT
Source organism: Lordiphosa magnipectinata (assembly GCA_037044535.1). Taxonomy (NCBI): domain Eukaryota; kingdom Metazoa; phylum Arthropoda; class Insecta; order Diptera; family Drosophilidae; genus Lordiphosa; species Lordiphosa magnipectinata. The sequence continues at coordinate 224,475 of JBAMBO010004526.1, read as the reverse complement.
TCTACCTTGTTCTTGAATAGTGCTTCATTTGAGTTTGACATTATTGCATTCTCAGAGACTTGGTTGAACCCATCAATCTCTGATTGTGAAATTTTATCAAATGACTTTTATCTATCTACATGATCGACCTACTCGCAGAGGTGGAGGTGTACTGATCGCAGGCAAAACTAACCACCGTTCGGAATTAATTCCATTAAATCAGCCTGATGATGTTGAATTTGTTGCCGTAAAGGTATCTTTTCCTTCCTCTTCTTTATATTATATATCACTTGTTCTTATATCCCTCCTTCTTCCGATATTCAAGTTTATATACATCATATAACTTGTATGAAAGATGATTGTGCCCAATTACGAGACATTGACTCAATGGTTGTTGTAGGCGATTTCAACTTGCCAAACATCGCCTGGTTATTTCTTAATGGGTCAACCTAACTTGTTCCTTTAACACAGCATGACTTCTTAGATCATCTGTTTGATATGTCCTTGCTTCAAATTAATACAATTCCAAACCATTTAAATAAATTGCTGGATCTAGTCTTTGACGCTGACAGTACTAATGCCGTAGTCACTAGGTCTACCCCCCATCACTTCCTGAAGATTCTTACCATCCTACAATTGAAATCTCCCTTTCAGTTTCTGGACCTACCTCTTCAACATCTATAGCTTCAAACAAACCTCGTCGTTGCTTTCGTAAAGGAAACTTTACTTTATTAAATCAACTTATTTGTGAAACAGATTGGACTCCTTTGTACAATGCGGTTGATTTAAACTTTGCTCTCACCTTTCTCTATGATTCCATTAATTCTCTTTTAGATATTTGTATTCCTAATGGCGCTCCCTCTCCAGCGTCCATTAATCCTCCTTGGTACTGTTCTATGCTATCTAATTTGAAAAATATTAAGTATAGATGCTTCAAAAAGTATAAACGTAGTGGTTCTGTTGTTGAATTTTCTCAATACTGAATTGCAAAGTCGAACTTTACATTTTTCAATTCTGAATGCCATAAGAAATATCTTGCCCGAGGCAAAATTCAATTTTCAGAGGACCCTTACCAATTCTATAGCTTTGTCAACTCTAAACGTAGATCCTCTTCTTTACCTTCTTCTTTTTTTCTTGGTTTCGCGGACTTCTTCCAATCAACTTATTCCTCTGCCCGTTTTACCAATACTTTTTATCCTTATAACATTCCTTCTTCCAATTCGATATGTGCTCCCTCAATTTCTGAAAGCTCCTTGCTTTCATATTTGAAATCACTTAAATCCTCATACTTCCCTGGGCCTGACAACATTCCTAGCTGCGTGCTTAAAGAGTGTTGTTTTTCCTTATGCAATCCTTTGCTTAAGCTTTTTAATCTATCTCTAGAATCTACTGTGTTTCCGAATCTTTGGAAAGAATCTTATATCATTCCTCTTCACAAAAAGGGAGGAAAATCTGATATATCCAATTATAGGGGTATAGCCAAGCTTTCCGCTATTCCAAAATTATTTGAACAGATTCTATCCTCATCCTTACAGCACTATTTATTTTATCTTTCAACGACCCGACGCATTCCATTAGACTGCAAGATGATTTAAACTCCTTGCAGTCCTGGTGCTTGATTAATCAATTACACCTTCAGAAGCAATTCTTGCTTTTTGCCCTATGTGGCTTAAATTGGGACCCTAACCTTCGATTACCAACGTACTCCAGCAGACTTTTGCTTATTGACCTTCCTTCGTTAGCTAACCGTAGAACAGTCTTAGGTGTTTCTTTTCTTCATAACCTAGTTATTGGTGATGATATTGGAAAGATCTTCTGATCTTTTAGGTCGCCTTAACTTTTCCGTTCCATCTAGGCCAACTAGAAACTATTTTCCTTTTATCTTGTCTAGATGCACAACCGATTATGCCCAGCATAATCGATTTCGGGTTTTATGTAAGAATTACAATGACCTCAATCACCTGCTCTCAACAGAACTCTCTCTCTTCTCTCTAAAAACGTATCTGTATAATTATCTCCGGTGAAATCTCTGACCACTCCCAGGTGTGAGTAGGGGCATAGCTTGCCGGACTGGCTAAAAAATCCTCCCCCACCGGGTCAGAGACTTTCCGGTTATTTAGTTTTAAGTTTTACGTATACATTTTTTATTTTTAAAGTTTACTTTTAGATAGTTTTCTTTCGTTCTCTCTATCTCTGTTTTAGTTTAATTTATTATATTATCTTATTTTTTCCTTTGCTCCTACATAACTATAGGTTTTGGTTTTTTCTCTCTCTCCCCTTTTCTCAATCTCTATATTATTAAAGTTTTCGTTAGCTCTAATAACGTCTCTGACTACAATCGGCTGTGAATACGGGCATAGCTGGCCGGACGGGCAAATAAAATACCCCCACCGTGTCGGAGTCGTTATTAGTTTATTTTGTAATTTTATTAGATTTTACTTTGATAGGCTTCCTTAGCTCATACAATTTTTTTTGAAACGTATTTATACTTTTGTTGACAGCATTTGTTTGTCGACTCTGAATAAATAAATAAAAAAATAAAAATGTTTGGTGGTGGGAATGGATTATCTTAAGATTCTTGCGAATGTTTGAAAATAGTTACCATTTTATCATTTAAGATTATTAAAAGATCCTATTGATTTTCGGAAGATTTGAGCTGTTTTTGGGGACTAATATTATTTCTTTTCGGTAGGCAAAATGGCAGAAGCTTGAACATCAAGAAAGTAATAATAATAAATAATAAGAAAAATGTAATACTTAAATGATTATTTTCAAGCTTAATAGCTATAGTGCTCAATATGTCAGTATATAATAATTGTAATTCAGAATTGTTTGATTTTATATAATTTGTTTCTACCAGGGACCGAAAATAACTGTTATTTTGAAATTTGTTGGTTAGATAAATAAATATGAAGCATTCACTTAAAATCTATTCTGCTAAGTGGAACATTATTAATTTCGCTTCAGTTTCTCAGATAAGCCATGATTTCTTATTTTTGATTTTTATTTAAAAAAAATTGTTTGTATTAATTATTTAATATTTTTATTTTTTTTCCTCGCCCATAATCATTTTGAATGATTTTTCTTTTAATAAATCTAAAATACTTTTTATTAGTCGATGTTGAAAGTTAAAAATCATTGATGATGTTTTTTCCCGAGTTTTTTTTTTTTAATTTTATTAATCAAGCATGATTATTATTCTCGACTTTTTTCGTTTCTAATCAAATCAAAATAGTTAGTCAGAGATTTTTATACCCTTGCAAAGGGTATTATAATTTTGCCCAGAAGTTTGCAACGCATAGAAATATTCATTTCCGACCCCATAAACTATATATATTCTTGATCAGGGGGACGAGCTGAGTTCATTGAGCTTTGTCCGTCCGTCTGTCTGTCTGTCCGTCTGTCTGTCTGTCTGTCTGTCTGTCTGTCTGTCTGTCCGTCTGTCTGTCTGTCCGTCTGTTTCTACGCAAACTAGTCTCTCAGTTTTAAAGCTATCAAGCTGAAATTTTGCACAGAGTCTTCTTTTTACTGCACGCTGCTAATATGTCGGAACCGACCGGATCGGATCACTATATCTTATAGCTACCATAGGAACCATCGGTCGAAAAATGGGTTTTAGTGAGAAAAACTTTTTTGTTTTCAATGTTAACGTGATTAAACTCGGTCATTAAAAATATTATATACTTTCAAACAGATTTGCAAATTTTGGTCAAAATCGGATGACTATATCTTAGCCATAGCACCGATCGGTCGGAAAATGGGTCTTAGTGAAAAAAAACTTTTTTGTTTTTAAGTAAATCGTTCTTAAGGACGGTGATTCTTAATATTAAACGCTTTCAAACTAATTTGAAAAAGTTGATCGACATCGGGTGACTATATCTTATGGTTGCAATAGGACCGATCGGTCGAACATGAGTCTTGGTCAAAAATTTTTTTGTTTAGTTTTGTTAGCGTCCTTAAACTCGCTGATGACTTATTTTATATGCTTTCAAATAGATTCGCAAAATTGGTCCGAAATCGGATGACTATATCTTAATGCTGCCATAGGGCCGATCGGTCGGAAATTGAGTCTTAGTGAGAAAAACTTTTTTCAGACGTTTATCTGTCGGAAAATAGGTTTTAGTTACAAAATTTTTTGATTTTTATGTAAGCGTACTTAAACTGTGACATTTGCATTTGCAAGGGTATAAAAACTTCGGCACAGACGAAGTTAGTTTGGCCTTCTCGTTTTGTTTGAAAATCAGGGAAAAAAATCCCAATAAGAATTTTTTTGGACATTTGTAATTTTCCATTGATATGCAAAACAGGCAATGAAAAATTTTCATTTACCAAAGGGCCGCGATATTAGATTATATTAACAATAGCTCAGATGTATGTATGACCGAAAGGCAACAAGACCCCTAGGTTCAAGTCACAATTGGGGCATGAACATTTTTTTTTTTTGTGAACCAGAATTATAGAACTATTGCAGTTACAGAAGCATTTATTTCTAAATTATTTCAAATTCAAATGGGTTCTCTCCTCTCTTTCGTTAAGAACGAAGGTTTTGTTGCCGGATCGTACAGCCCGTCACGCAAAGCACCTGGCGTTGCATTAGATAAATTTCTGCAGTTTCTTTGTTGCGCCATCGCTAGGATAAGTGCCAAACTTTCGCTTTTTGCAACCCTCCTAAAACGCAGTCTTAATTTTGGTTTTTACTTAAATAACATATTTATACTTGTAGAATATTTATTCATGTGTTTAATTTTACAAATAAAATGTGCGCAAGTGATTTGGCCGATAAGTTGCATCGCAAGTCTGAAAAAACTAGTTTTAGGGCGGAAAAAGCCCGTTCCACGCTAACTTGTGTTGCAGGAACACTGTGTATAACTTTTGCCAGTTGGTATAGATATGGCATGTTAAATTGGTTTTCGGTCCAATACTTCATGATATCCGTTCTCTAATATCGCGGCCCTTTGGTAAATGAAAATTTTTCATTGCCTGCTTTGTATAGGAATGGAAAATTACATATGTCCAAACAAATTCTTATTGGGATTTTTTTCCCTGATTTTCAAACAAAAAAAACTCTGACTAACTATTTAGATTTGATTAGAAACGAAAAAAATCGAGAATAATAATCATGCTTGATTGATAAAAATAAAACTCGGGAAAAAACATCATCAATGATTTTTAACTTTAAAAATCGACTTATAAAAAGTATTTTAGATTTATTTGAAAAAAAATCATTCAAAATGATTATGGGCGAAGAAAACAATTAAAAGTATTTAATAATTAATAGTCTATGAGAATAAAAACAAAAATTCATAAATAATTATTATGTTCTGATTTTTATATAAAAAGGAGTGATTTGTTCGTTCCCTGGTATCTACGTTTATAGGCACGTCTTATTTGCAAATAACAATTTTGTGATTGACAAATTATTGCGTATACACGATGAGTTAATTCGTTATCTGCAAATAGCTAAGTCACGAAAATAATTACTGATTAGTAGACTTATTTGCAAATAGTCTACTAGGCGTTGCCACTCTATTCAGAAACAAGCGTTGCAGTTGGGCCAAGGCGGATACCAAGGCACTTCTTGGACTAATAAACAAAATAAGGCCATGAAACTCCTTGATGGCAATCAGGCTGCACTAAAAAATACATTTATTTACGTATGGTATTTTGCGTATAAACAGTGAGTTAGTTGTTTACAAATTATTTCTATTTGCGAATAGCTGGCGTATAAACGTAGCGTTATTTTCGTAGAGCATTTTCGTAACTTCAGCTGTAATGTCAGAGCGATTCATTCGAAAATTCAGCAGTATTATGTACAATTCCTCTTGGATAATAGGACCAACTAAGAGTATATCGTTCAGCGAACTTTGCGATGTTTTTTGACATGAAGCATCGAAAACGACTCTGAGTGAAGTAGAAATACTGCTCGGTTTGAGCACGAAGAGATGTGGAATGTAGAAGTGGGCTTCATCTAAGTTTTATTAGAGCCCTGCACTAGTCTACTCGTAGTGCCCTTCGAATCCGCCTTTAAAAAAAACCGTCGCTCGGCTGAACACCCCCTTTCTACATACGCATTTCTACTTCACTCAGAGTCGTTTTCGATGCATCATGTCGAACAACATCGCAAAGGTCGCTGAACGATATACTCTTAGTTGGTCCAACTATCCAATAGGAATTGTACATAATATTGCTGAATTTTCGAATGTATCGCTTTATCAATACGGCTGACGTTACGAAAATGTTCAGACATGTGGTATGTCGAAATGGGGTTCATCTAAGTTTGGTTTGGGAACAAGAGTCATGTGTCCATGCTTTTACATACTCTGTAGCATTAATGCCAGAGCGAATATCAGAAAAGCGCGAGAAACGTTTTTCGATTTCGAGAAATCGGTTTCCTGCTGTGACGGCGGAATGGTTGAGGCATTTAGGGTCTTCTCCCCTAGAAGCGCGGAAAATTTAGCTCGCAAAATTGCACATAATAAATTTAGCATCCACATAAATTATTAGTGAGCCCATATATAAGTCAAAGAGACCAAATACAGAAACGGCCACACTGGGGATCAGCTGTTTTGTTTTGTTTACAAACAAAAGTTGAAAGTGTTTTTTTTTTTAAAAATAGTTTAATTAAGCTGGGCAACAGGAACACAAATATGTCTGTTGATGGAGGTAGCGGCATCAAATTCCGGTTCAAGGCGTTGGGCGAGGATCAAATTATTGCCCGCTTGAGACACACTTGGAGTAGGTGCAGATCGAGGAGGAGGCCTACAAGTCTATTTTACGGATATTGGGAGATGATATGCGTCCTGCCATAGTCTTAATGGGGACGAGCATGTCATCAACAAGGCTGATCTGTTTGAGATGTCTGCCGTTCGGGCAACTGTAATCGTTTGGAGAAGTGTGTACAACAGATTGGGTCATCCGCCTACAGTGTGGGTCAGCTGAAGCAGTTTGTGGAGTACATAGTGCTTCATGCGGCCCTGACGAATGCCCAGATATGCGACAACATGGGGGGTAGTAGCACTTTTGAAGCTTGATTCAAAGTTGGTTGAAGAATATGCATTTCTTTGTAGGAATGCTGCTATCGCCTCCAGTACGGCGGCTCGGAGTATCTGCAAATCATGGATTTGGGCTGTGCCATCATTTTGGCTCTCAAGTGAAACGCAATGCTAAAGATTGGAAAATATATTTTTAGTTTTCATACAAAATTGTTTTATTTGTCGTAAATTCAAAATCCTGCTCCTGGCGTTCACGTTTGACAGCCACGCCCACACCGCTGGAGCTGGCAATGCTGCCCACAGCTGTCGCATCGCTATCCAACTCTATTTTTAGCTGGTCCGGGGTGGTGGTAAACTGGATGACCGGGTTTAGATGTCACCACCTGTTTGTTTGGCATCCACCGAGTGCGGACGCTTGCGTCCGTTGGCATAGGAGACGATTTTAGGGGTATGGCACTCCAGTTCTGATTTCGTAACTTTCTTGGGCTGATTTGTGGCCCTTAGCTAATAGTTTCCTCACGATTGAATCTCTCGGTGCGTTTTCTTTTGGGTTCATGTTTCCCGTGCATTGTCGATTTTGACGTCAAAAAAATGAGCTGCTTATATTTCCGCCATCGCATCAGCTGTTCATTCAATCCACTCACGACCCACACCGCTATCGATACGTCAACTATCGATAGGCCAATTGTCTATTTATTTAGCGCGTCTCAGAATACAGAAACGAAATTCCGCCGCGGAAAGTTTCCGCCACTGTTTTTTTTATATGGAGTGCGTCATAAAAATTTATTTTCCGCGCTTCTCAGAACAGGCCTTAAGTAATAAAATTTACCTGTGAACAGGAATCCAACAACACTCTACTCCACTCAATATGCGAGTGGGAAGCAGCTTCAGATGAAAGAGGTTGCGGTACAGGTTGCCAAAATGGTTGCGTTGTTTGAATCACGGGTGTTGATTGAGATGATACCTGTGCAATCGAAGACTGCGACGATGGGGGATGATCATGATGCAACGATGAGTGATGAGCTCGACTACAATGGCGGCATCTATGTGTTAATTAACATTGAGTCAGTTTATGACCGTTCCCGAGAAAATTGATGCAAAGTCCAAGTTTCTTGACGTGTTCGAAGCGTTGGTTGCTGTTCATAGCCTTGAACTGGGCGTAGTTTGTGATTTTATGGCCAGAACTAGAACAATGTGTTCAAGCGGTATAAGTAATAGCAAACGAGGAGTTGATTGATTGAAGATTCCGACAATTGGGCTTATTGTGGTCAGGCATACGACGATGTTCCAGACGATATTAAGAATTGACAGTGGCGATCCAAAAGCTGCGTGCCAGCTTGGCAGAGTTTTGTAATCCACAGAGTCGTTCCACTTGAAGCTGGTCTGTTGGTCACACTTGTCAATAACGAAGTTCTGTGAGCATTGATTGAGCAATACTATTCGCGGTTCTAATCTATTCCAACGAGCTGAAAATAGCAGATGCCATATCCACCAGGCTGCGAAGTTGCAGGCCGTTTGATTTCTCGACAGGATTTAGAGCCATCAGAGCAGCAATACTTTCTGACGAGAAGGGAAAGCTTACTTCTTCTGTACCAAAGTTTTGATACACATGAAAAAGCTCGCTCCAAAGGTTAGTGATTCCGACCAAACTTCGCAGATCAGTATGAAAACATATAATTTTGAATATGACCGAGTTTAAGAGCGCTTACATTAAAAACTGTTTAGGAATTAGATGACCTTATTACCTATTCTTGTGCCAAATTCTGTAATTTGATTGTCTGCTCGTCACCCACCTATTTGTCTGTGAACGCATCGTTTGCTCCCCACTTATCAACAGTTAATGCACACGCATGACAACAGTGTGGGAGGCAAAGATCGCAGGACCTAGCTTCGCTAACACATTGATTTCTTATCCTAGTTTAGTTGCATTTCTACAGACCCGCCTGCAGCACGTCTCAAACTTCATATGTACATTGTATCACAAATAAAGTTCTTACCTCAACCGGAAAACGATTAATACAGTCCACTTATTTCGAACCATACATCAAATTTGGTCCTTCGAGCCGGATAAAGGACAGGATCAGCAGGATTCCAGCCTAATTGTAGTTTGAATTCCGATTTGTGATAGTTTGTTTCGTTTGCCAGTACATATAAGTTACGTAATGGAGATGAAGCGTGTTCTTCAACAACGTGGCCAAGGCCATCGAGGCAAAGGAATCGGAGGAAGCTTTGGAGCATCGCCTATATAGATTAAAAGCAAGTTTTGAGCTTTTTTTGGACCAGGACGATCCCGATTTTGTTGATCCCAATATCGACTTTGGCGAGTACGAATAGAAATATTACCAGACATATAGCTTGCTAGCGTGGCTACAAGAGGTTTGCGAGCATGTGATGCCAACCCACCACCTGCAGGGGGAGAGCAGCTCGATCGTCTGATAGCTGACCAAGCTCAGTTATTGGAAACCGTTATGGGGAAAGATGACAATTCAGGCTTACATTTTGAGAGAATTAAAATCCCCACATTCACTCGTAGTTATGAGGACTGGCCTCCATTTAGAGACTTGTTCTTAGGTTCGGAGGACAAAAAGTCGACCTTAAGCAAGTGCCAGAAGTTTCACTACCTAAAGTCTTATCTGGATGGTGAAGTTCTGGGTCTCATCAAACACATCGCAGTTACCAACGACAACTATGACAAGGCATTGCAAAAGCTAGAGCAAAGGTAGAACAAAAAAACGGGAATCATTCGTTCTTTCATAACCAATTTTCTTACGCTGCCGGGCACGAGTGCGTCGAGCATGGGCACTTTACGTAAGCTTGTCGATGGCGCTGATGAAGTCGTTTGAGGGCTGAGTGCATTAGAATGTGAGCAGCGAGATCCATGGCTAATACACATTTTGCTGCTAAAATGGGACAACGAGGCACGCCAGCTATGGGCAGAATGCAGAGTGTCTAATAACGAAGTTGTGACCATAGATGATTTCCCCGCTTTGGAGTCATGCCAGGTAGCTACACCACGAAACACGCATAATCCACGCCAAGCTACGGTTCATCATACCACTGTGTAGAAAACAGCTGATCTGCAATGCCAATATTGCAACGAGGGTCACACTATTAATAGCTGCACACAGCTTAGAGATATTGATGTAAACTCTGCAGAAAATTTGTAAATTCTGTTTGTGTTTTAATTGCCTCAGTGGAAATCACATAGTCAAGAATTGAAACTCCAACTTTAATTGTCGCCATTGCAAGGCGAGGAACCACACATTGGTTCATGTTGAGCAGCCACCCGCTTCTCATGGACATGTTCACCTAACACAGAGTACGGACGCCAGCCATCTCACCTCGAGTGCCAAGATTGCAGACGCTGCTCCTGCTGTTGTAAGCCATCACACTTTGGACACTGCTTACGTCACCACCACTCAGACACTCTTGCCAACTATACACGCTACTGTGATCGACGCATGGGGTAATAGGACTACCTGTCGGATGCTGCTCGATACAGGTTCAACCGTCACACTGGCAACAGAAGCATTCATACAAAGAATTGGTGCTCCAAGAACACACGCCCGAATCTCAGTTGCAGGTCTTGCCGCTAATAGTGCTGGAGTCACTAAAGGGCGCGCCAAGATTCAACTACTTTCGCGGATATCAAACGACTCTGTTGAAGTCACTGCGTTAATCATGAGTGTACTAACGTCATCGATTCCAGCGCAAGCGATTAACACGAGCTCACCACTTTGGATGCAGATTTGTCAGATGGAGCTGGCAGATTCTACTCTCCTCCAGCCGAGTGCAATAGATGTCGTACTCGGTTCGGATCAACTTTGGAATCTCTACACAGGAGAACAAAAATCATTTGGTAAAGATTGCCCTTTTGCTTTTCATACAAAATTTAATTGGGTCATTCGGGTACATATTTCGCTGTCAATGATGCCACACTGCCCGCACTGTCATTCCATGCTCAAGAAGAATTTGATGTCTTTCATGTCTTTCTTGGAGATGGACAACGTTCAGCCGCCCAAGGCTACCATAGAGGCAAGTGATCAAGTTGAACATCACTTCGCTGCAACCCATTCACGCAACAAGGATGATGCTTATATAGTTCAATACCCATTCAAAGATGGCTCCGCACCAATCAGTCCAACTTTGCCACAAGCCATCAAACGCTGTGGATCGTTGGAGCGTCAATTTAGAAGATCGCCAAGACTCAAACAACAATACGGTGACTTCATGGAAGACTACTTACGCAGAGGACACATGGAGTTTCTCAAAGGTGAGCAAATAGACGAAGACCCAGAATCTTGTGTCTATTTGGCCCACCACGCTGTTTTGAAACCCACAAGTTCGACCACCAGGCGTCGAGTTGTGTTCGACGGGTCTGGAAAAGATGACCTATGAAAATCCCCTTTGTTCGGTCAAACAAATTTCCCTCAAGGGTTTCTTAGTTATAAACTTATCAAGTCACCCTGTAAGCTCAATGAAATCTAAAATGTTATGCTAGCTCTCTGCTATACACATTCTGTAAAATAAAAGTCAGTCTTTGAAGTTATGACAAGAAGAACAGACGTGCGTTGTCGATATCAGAAATTTTGTACGTGACTAGTTAATTGTATAAATACCGCCCAACCTGAAGTTTTTATGCGTTCACAAAAAACGCTTTGTGATTCAACATTTTGGCGCCCAACATGGGGCAGTGTTTAAACATTTAATTAATTGTCACAAATGCTCTGAATCGCGGCAAAGACACTTACACATACATACATCACAAACTAACGGGAAGTTTGCACTGTTGCGTTACCCGTTGCATTCGCTGGTGCGTGTCTCTGCCGCCGTCCGCCAACAGAGAAGTTTCGCTGTTGCCTTCGCCACATGGATTCACCGCCGTTGCTGTCATAATCTCTCAACACCTACACAAGCCTGTGAGCAACCGTCTCTGCCCAAGTCAGAGTACCGGCGCTTCAATTCTTTGCTGTCGTCACGTTCGTCGAAGGGACGGTCAATCGCTGCGCTCCTAATAGTTGGACCCCCTGACGTCACCATTTCGTTCATTCGCCTTTTTCGCTGTCGTTCGTGGACCGGCCAGTCGCTGCGTTTATCATCATTGGACCCGCTGCCGTCTTCATTATCACATTTTTGCTAGCGCTATCTTTTGTTCGTGTAACAGACAGTCGCGACATTTGATCGTCGCTGCAGTTATTACCTTACCCTTTCGCTTATATTCGCTTAACATTCTTATAAACAGACGCATACATATTTCCAGTGTCGCTGACTTTACGGTTAGCTGCTGCTTCTCATCGCAGCTGCAGTCGCTGCCTTCGCCGCTTCGTGTTGCTATTCGTCGCTGCTGGTATTACGGCAGAGGCTTGCACTGATTCCGCCGCCAGCCTCTAGTTTTGCCATCGTACAGTTTCGAATAATTCGCATTCAATTATATCATGTCGAGCACGCTGGAAGACTTTAAACGCCAACGGGCCAACATTAAAAGAAATGTCTCTCGCATTAAAACCATGGTTGACGGACAACAGAAGGAAGGCGTCAAGAAGAAGTCACCCGCTGAACTTCAATGTCGCTTGGGCATACTGGAGTCGTACTTCAAGCAGGCGTTAACAGTGCAATCAGAGATCGAATCGTTCGACCCAACAGACAATGGACGCGCAGAGCTAGAAGACAGCCACGTGAGTATCAAACTGGCCATCAAAGAGCTTCTCGGCGAAAATTTAAACTGCACACTTCTTGAACACCCTGTTATGATAGGCCAATCCTCGAGACTACCAAGATTAGTGTTGCCCACATTCGATGGCAACCACACAAACTACAAGAACTTTATTACATCATTTATTGATTTGATCAATCGCGAAAGTTTGGCAAACATTGATACATTTAATCAGCTTCTTAATTGTTTGCGGGGCTCTGCTTTGGAAGCAATACAGGCCTTCCCAGTCACCAGTGAAAATTATCCTAAGGCCCTAGATAAGCTGCGAGCTTGTTACGATAAACCAGCACTCATTTTTGCGGAAACCATTGCCACGATTTTCAAATTGCAGCCAGCCACCTCTTCAAACGCACAACAACTGCGTAGCTTAATCGACAATGCTTCCTCACTGTACAGCTCATTATCCTCATTAGGTAATAACGCACAAATTTTGGAAGCAATGCTGATCTACATAGTAATGGATAAATGTGACCAACAAACTCGTACTAAATGGAATGATTCGTTGGACTATGCGAGTTTGTGTTGTTGTACTCGAGCGGCACTGCCAGTTTCTAGTGTCAAACGGCCCAACTCAAAACCAAAACTTCAGGCCAGATAGTTCCAGACGCACTCGATCTGGAATCACAACGTATCCTTTGCCCTCATAATCGTGCGCGCTTTGCTCGAATTCTGAGCACAAACTGATAGTGTGTGATCAGTTTAGAGCCATGGACCCCTGCCATCGGTTTGATGTGGTAAAACAATACAAGCTCTGTATCAACTGTCTCGCCAAGGGCCATCAAATGGCAAATTGTGTTTCGAAAAATCGCTGCCGCACTTGTAATCTTGCTCACCATACACTCTTGCATAACAATGACACGCGACCATTCGCGGAAACACGACCTACGGGTAGCTCACCCCAACCAGTTGAAGCAACTACTCATGCTCATGCTCAAGCGGACGCCCTCAAAGGGACCCAGGTCATTTTAGCAACTGCTATGGTCCTCCTTAAGGACTCATCTGGTTCCTACAGGCTTGGCAGAGCACTTCTCGATTCGGGTTCCCAGGTGAACTTCGTCACAAATTCGTTTGCTCAGAAATTACGCTTGCGACAAAGCCGGCACAATATCCAAATTCGCAGCATTGGTCAATCGCACACAGACATAAAATCTTGCGCCACAATATCGATCAAATCTAGAACTTCGACTTTCGAAGTCGCGCTGGAGCTCTGCGTCACACCACACATCGGTTATCAGCCTGACGCAGAAATAGACATTTCAAACTGGAATCTCCCTGCCAACATTCCATTAGCTGATGAAAGATTCTACAAATCCAGCCAAACCGACATGCTTCTAGGTACCGAAGCGTTCTTTGACCTCCTTGTGGTGGGACAAATCAACCTGGGTCCTAATATGCCGATGCTGCAAAAGACACTATTCGGATGAATAGTCTCGGAAACACAATCCACCAAGTAACTCAGAATCCACCGTTTGTTTTGCACAAAGCATAGCATCGATCGACAACAATCTTAAGCGGCTCTGGGAACTCGAAGCAATCAACACACCCAGCAAACAACCAAAGCCCGAACACCAAATTTGTGAAGAGCACTACGTAACACCAACACGGAGGGATTCCAGCCGACGCATTGTTGTTAAACTACCCTTTAAAGACAACCCTGGCCGTCTCGGGAACTCGTTTGACATCGCTCGTCGTAGGTTCTTAAGTGTAGAGCGTCGACTGTCGTGATCTTCTGAAACCCGTGCACAATATATTTCTTTCATGAAGGAATACGAAGACTTAGGTCACATGTCGCTGGTGACAAACCCTAACCTATCTGAACCTCATTACTACATTCCTCACCATCACGTTCTAAAGCCAAATAGTGAGACCACACAGCTTAGAGTGGTTTTTGATGCCTCTTGCCGCACATCGAATCAAACCTCGCTGAATGACTTACTGCTTGTTGGCCCGACGATCCAAGACGACTTATATATGCTGCTACTGCGCTTCAGGCTAGTTCGCTATGCTATAACCGCCGATGTGACTAAAATGTACAGGCAAGTATATGTTGACATAAACGATCGCAAATATCAGTACATTCTTTGGCGAGCACTTCCAGAAGACCCACTGGCTACTTACCAACTCAACACGGTGACCTAAGGAACTGCCTCAGCCCCACATCTGGCAGTACGCAGCCTCCACCATTTAGCTGATCTCCATCGTGCTGAATATCCAATTGGCGCAGCAGTCATTACATCTGCATTCTATGTCGACGATTTAGTGTCGGGAGCAGACGACCCTCTTCGCATAATCAAGGATGAAGTCACAGAGATTCTCCGTCGAGGTCACTTCCCGCTGTCCAAGTGGAATTCAAATCATGCTGATTTCGTCGAGAGTAGCGCCAACAAACACTTTTGCACGCATGAGGACGGTGTAACCAGCGCGCTTGGAGTCGTCTGGAATCAGCACACTGACATGCTTCTTTTCGACTTCACGCCCAAGAACGTATCTTCAGTCATCACCAAAAGAACCATCTTGTCAGTTGCATCATCTCTGTTCGATCCTCTGGGTCTACTATCGCCGCTTGTCATTGTTGCAAAAATTCTTCTTCAAGAGTTGTGGCTGGCAGGGCTTCAATGGGATGAATCTGTAGCACAGGGAATACATCTTGACTGGAGCAAGTGTTTGGAGTGATTCATCGCCATCTCATCACTATCGGTACCTCGCTATTGTCTTCAACTCGAGTTACAATCGCTTCAACTTCACTGCTTCTGCGACGCTTCGATCAGAGCATATGGCTGCTGCATCTATGTGCGCTCGGAGACTGCCCGTGGAAACATCTCTGTTCAACTCTTTACGGCCAAATCTCGAGTGGCCCCCGTGAAGAAGAAATCGTTGCCCAAACTAGAATTATGTGGAGCACACTTACTGGCCCAACTCTACTCCAAAGTCAAATCGTTGTTCAAGGATAAGCCACATTCTATATAATTTTGGATGGATACTCAAATAGTTCTACACTAGCTGTCGCAACACTCGATAACACTATCAGCATTCATTGGGAATCGAGTATCAGAAATCCAGGAGCTGACATCCATTGACGACTGGAGATTTGTGCCAACGGACTCGAATCCCGCCGATATTGTATCACGAGGTTCTACAACGTCTGAACTAGAGTCTTCGTCTTGGTTTCATGGTCCTCCATTCCTGCTGGAAACTCCCACAAATTGGCCCATATCATCCTCAATGGCCCTCATAGACATGGAGGTGGTCAATGCGGAGCAACGAAAAAGCATATTTAGCGCTACTGTAAAAATCAACTACATTTTCGAAAAACTAGCAAACATCAGCTCCTACAACCGCTGCCTACGCACAATTGCTTGGATATTTCGGTTCGCCCAAATGACAAGACACAAACTAAAATTCGAAGTCTTATCGTTATCACCTGAAGAACTACGTCATGCGTCCAACTGCATAATCTGGAACATCCAGCAACACTCATTCGCCGGAGAATTCGGCTTGCTTCAAAAATGGTTACCGTCAATCGTAAAAGTCACTTAAAATACTTAAACCCATTCGTCGACGAATCAGCAGGATATCAACTCATCAGAGTGGGGGGTAGACTGGAAAATGCTGACATCTCAGACTCCAAGAAGCACCCATTGCTGCTGCCCAGCAAATCACATTTCGTATGGATCTATGTTCAACATTTGCACCTTCGCAATTTTCATGCTGGTCCAAAGGCTCTTGTGGCACTCATCCGACTGGAACATTGGATTGTAAACGACAGGGACCTAGCACGTCGTGCTGTTCGATCGTGCGTAGCCTGCGTCCACTACCGACCCAAACTAGAGCAGCAACTCATGGGGTCACTACCATCTGAACGACTTCTGCCAAGTCAGCCGTTTCAGCGCTGTGGAATCGATTTTTGCGGTCCCATAAACACGTATCTTCGCATAAGAGGGAAAGGTCCGATAAAATCCTATCTCGCTGTTTTCATTTGCTTGGCCTCGAAAGCTGTGCACATCGAAGTGGTATCAGAACTTTCCACCAAGGCATTTCTGGCTGCACTCAAACGGATGGTTGCTAGGCGCGCTTTGCCCACAGACATTTACTGTGACAACGCCACCAACTTTGCCGGAGCGGCCAACCATCTCGCTGACCTCAAAAAGTTCCTGTTTGATCAGAACACGCAAGACGCAATCTCTACATATTGTTTATCTGATTTCATTTCCTTTCATTTCATTCCTCCCAAAGCACCACACTTCGGCGGCCTTTGGGAAGCTGCGGTCAAAAGTGCAAAGGGTCTCCTGCATCGCACTTTAACCCATTCAAGACTCACTTTCGAGGAACTTTCCACAGTTGCGGCCGAAGTTGAAGCACTACTCAACTCGCGACCTCTGTCTCCAATGTCGCCTGACCCTAGTGACCTTGGGGCCCTCACTGCTGGTCACCTGCTTGTTGGGAAATCGCTGCGAGCGCTACCAGAGCGTACGATTCCTACTCTCAACTTAATTAATTTAGAACGATTTGACGTGGTAACAGCTGTAAAGCAACAATTTTGACAACGCTGGTCTGCGGACTACATCAACGAACTTCGTGCTCGCACCAAATGGACTTCGCCAACACCAAATGTCACTGTCGGGGCCATGGTCATCGTCCATGATGACAACCTCCCTCCGCAACACTGGAGACTAGGACGCATTGAATCCGTGGTGTCTGGAAAGGATGGTCATGTTCGGGTGGCTCACGTTCGAACCACTAGTGGCGTTGCTTCCTACAGATGCTACCACACCAGATACTGCGTTTTGTTGAAAGCAGATTCTTTCAATGCGGCCGGGATGTTCGGTCAAACAAATTTCCCTCAAGGGTTTCTTAGTTATAAGCTTATCAAGTCACCCTGTAAACTCAATGAAATCTAAAATGTTATGCTAGCTCTCTGCTATACACATTCTGTAAAATAAAAGTCAGTCTTTGAAGTTATGACAAGAAGAACAGACGTTCGTTGTCGATATCAGAAATTTTGTACGTGACTAGTTAATTGTATAAATACCGCCCAACCTGAAGTTTTTATGCGTTCACAAAAAACGCTTTGTGATTCAACACCCTATATGACCACTTACACATTGGCCCACCCATTCAACGGGATTTGTTTGGAGTTTGCATTCGATTCCGTCAACATCGATATGTTCTCTGTGCCGATATAGAGAAAATGTTTAGAGGAATACTGGTGTCACCCAAGCACACCAATTACCAACGCATCCTCTGGCGCTCAGATGAAAGCGCACCCCTTCAACACTATTGATTGTTAACTGTCACATATGGATTGGCTCCATCACCTTTCTTAGCTGTGAGAGTGTTGAAACAACTCTTAGATGATTATCGCAGCACCTACCCATTGGCTGCTATTGCTCTATTACGGGATGGCTATGTCGATGAACCCATCGCCCTCAAGGATGAACATATTCAGCTGCTGGGAGAAGCAAAGTTCATTCTTCGCAAATGGAGCTCAAATTGCTGGTCGCTGCTAAGAACGCTACCCAAGGATATTTGTGAATATCAACCCGTATCCATTGCCAGCGATTCAAAAGACGATACCGAAGTTGTGAAAATTCTCGGATTGCATTGGAATCCCTGTAGAGACGATTTGTCCATCAATCTCAATGGTTCTGAATCCAAGGAGGTACCAACCAAACGAATCTTTTTGTCGGAGCTTGCAAAAAAATATGACCCCCTTGGAATGTATTCTCCTGCTACAGTAATGCTTTAAATCCTGTTTCAAGAAAGTTTGCTCAGCGCGTTAAGCTGGGACGAACCACTCACAGCGAGTATTTAGCTGGCAACTATTTCGCAAGGAGCTCGCAACGCTCACCAGCTGTCGTATAACGCGCTATATCGCGTCGCCCTATCAAGAAATCGAGTTGCATGGATTCGCTGATCCGTCGTCACACGCCTATGGCGCCGTCGTCTATAGTAGAGTCAAAATCGGAATTGACGACCGGATCACAATGATCGCATCGAAAACGTGTGTCGCGCTTAAAACCCATATCAATTTCGCGACTAGAATTGAACGCCGTGCACTTGCTAGCCAAATTGCTTTTACTGGGCAAACAAGCACTAACGATTTCTATTTCCAGTTCCTGTTGTTCGACGGACTCGTAAATAGTTCTTCATTGGCTATCAGCACCACCTCGCACCTGGAATACGTTTGTATGCAACCGAGCAGCTAAAATTCTGGAGATGTGCCCACGCAGCGGTTGGCAACATGTCCGATCGGAGGACAATCCTGCTGACTGTGCATCTAGAGGCTTGCTACCGTCTAAATTTGAGACGCACCAACTCTGGTGGAATGGACCACCATGGCTATCCCAGTCACGCTCGACTAGGGCACCTGTGAAAGCCAAATTTATGCAGTCGCCTGATTCGTTTGCTGCCATCGAGGAGAAAGCAAAACCCCAAATCGTTCTATACACTTCTAGAGAAGAGAGTTTTTTGAGCGCTTACTAAACCGATTATCGTCATGGACTCGCCTGGTGAAAGTGCTCAGCTACTGTTTTCGTTTTGTCCATTGTTTGCAACGCCGTATCAGAGCAACTACAACTGATCAAGTAACACCCAACTTTTTGACCGCATTCGAGATCCAAGATGCTCGAAACAAGCTGCTAAGGTACGTCCAAAAGAGTCCCTTCCCCAAAGAGTATGAATCGCTTAGCAAAGGATGTCCGCTTCGAGTCAAATCAAGGTTGATTCGATACACCCCATTCATAGATGCCCACTGGTTAATGCATATTGAAGGACGCATTGACAAATCGAATTTAAATAACAACGCCAAACATCCCATACTCAACCGGAAGACTTCGCCTGTTGCTGTCCTATTGACTCCACATCAACACATTGTTACTCTCCATGCTGGTGTAGACGCCACATTCAATAGTGTGCGTCAACAGTATAGGATTCTAGGATTGCGCAATATCGTACGAAAAATAGTTTTCAGATGCAAAGCCTGTTTCATGCAGAGATGCGGAACCAGTTCGCAAATCAAGGCCAATTTGCCTGTACCCAGAGTACAGTCCCTTAGATGTTTTCTTCACACTGGACTGGAATACGCAGGCCCAGTCTCGATCAAATTGACAAAAAGACGAACACCCAAATTTGGGAGGGCTTGGCTCGCTATTTTTGTTTGCCTATCAACCAAGGCCATACATATTGAAATTGTGAGCGATCTGACGACTTCAGCCTTCATCGCCGCCTTGGAACATTTCTGGTCACGCCGAGGTCCAATCTCGGATCTGTATTCCGACAACGGAACAAAATTCCAAAGGGCCCATCGAGAGCTCGACGTGATGAGACGACTGGCCAGGTCCCAATGTCAAGAAGAGGATTTGGCAACTTCATTCCCCCATTTGCTCCGCACTTTGGCGGCATTTGGGAATCTTGCGTAAGATCCATAAAGCTACACCTTTGCCGAGTCGTTGGTGGCAGTAAACTAACTTTTGAAGAATATTCCACAGTTCTGGCTCAAGGAATAGAGGAAATATTCAATTCTAGACCGCTTTGCTCGTCAGGTGACACAAGCTTGGATCCCCTCACCCCATCGCACTTTTTGAAAGGTGAGGCACACACAGCCATACCTCAACCGACTGTTTTGGATACAGACATCAACAGATTGCATCGTTGGCGACAGCTACAGGCCATGGTGTAAGGCTTTTGGAAGCGGTGGCATACCGAATACTTGACCACGCTTCAACCCAGGAACAAGTGGCAACTGGAGCATCCCAATATCCAGGTTGGCTCACTTATTGTCATCAAGGAACTGCATCTACCGCCAACCAAGTGGCTAATGGGCCGTATAGACGAAGTCCATGCTGGCGAAGACGACAAGGTTCGAGTGGTGAGCATTCGGACAGCCAAAGGAATCTACAAGCGCCCAATCACCAAGGTGGCCGTGCTCCCCTCGTTCTGAACACGCGTTCAGGGGGGCGGTATTTTTTGAAATTAGATGACCTTTTTACCTATTCTTGTGCCAAAAACTGTAATTTGATTGTCTGCTCGTCACCCACATGAATGATTTGTTCAAAAGAGTTTATGAAGAGTTTATTTACAGCCAAAAAGACCCATTTCTTCTGAAACAATTTTTGAGTGTAGTTTGGATTAGTAATCTCGAAAATCGATTTCAAAAATTTTTTCATGGCAACGTTTTTTAAGTATGATTTTTTTCCATTTTTTCGGTAGGTGCACTTATATTTTATGCCATATCTCAATTAATAATGGTCAGATGGAGTCAAGCGGTAAAGTAGTTTGAATAAAATAATAAAAATATTTCAAAAAAATCGATTTTTTGCTCGAAACGCCTAGGAAAAATATTTAAAAATTCAAAAAATCTGTTTTTATTTTTTCTACTTAAGAACTGCACTTCTTCGGAGAAATTTAGATATCGGTGAACAAAATCTATAAATAAATACAGGAGCTGTGAGCAAATGAGTGCTGAAACAAGTGGTGCTTTTGAGATTTTTTAAAAATAAATTTTCATTTGCTTCGACTTTTGTTCTGTTGTGGAATTTTTTTTCTGATCTGGCTGATCGCCCACTTCTAATATTGACCAAAAAACAAAAAAAAATAGAAAAAAAATTTCTAAACACTTAAAATACTCAAGTTTTACTGTTAGTTCCTTCGCTTTAATTGATCCAGCTACAAAATTTATTCATAGATTTTCTTCATCAATACTCTATTATATTTGTAGAAGTGCGATTCTCAAGTCAAAAGATTAAAAATATTTTTTTTGGATTTGTTATATTTTTCCTAGGCGATTACAAATGAAATTTCTTGCATTTTCAAGAAAAAAATCGATTTTTTGAAATAATTTTGGTCGTTGTATTCAAACTTCTAAACCGATTTGAAAACAACGTTCTGCGTTATTATTGACAATTTAATGACCTTTCGATTCATGTCTTGCTTGACATCATCTGACTATTTTAAATGGAGATATCGTATGAAATGTAAGTGCACCTACCGAAAAAATAAAAAAAAAATTCATATTCAATGTTGCCATGAAAAATTTTTTGAGATTGATTTTTGAGATCACCAATCCAAACTAAACTTTGAAATAGTTTCAGTAGAAATCGGTCATTTCATTTTTCTTTTTTTTGTAAACTAGTGTAATTAGAGTAATTTCCATCCAACGAAGGCAGTGACAGTTTTGGTAGCGAAGAAGACCTAATTGTGATTGCTGGTATTGTTTTCAAGTCCGGGGATATAGCTTTGATTTTTAGATCTCCGCCAATTTGCTCCTTGATGCACTACTTAATTGCCACATAAGAGTCTTCCAGGTCAGCGCGACCATTATCAGTTGAATAAATGGCCTTGTTCAGCAGAACAACTTGCTCCCTGATCAAGTATAAATTTTCACTGATTTACCTGCTGAACTCGAGTGATGGGGTATCATTATAGCCAATTTGAAGTATCATGATAGAGGAGCATGTATCGAAGAAATAGTACGCTACTTTAAAATGATACTGCTCCCACCAAAAGTAATTGTGTATCGATAGGCATGCTATCGATAACAATATGCGTATTTTGTGAATTGATTGCAAAGATAAGCTTTTTTATCGGCTATAAATAACTATAATAAATTCTAAAAATAATTAAGCCTAATTGGGATTTCGTAGATGCAAAATTCATTTTGACTACGCCGCCATTTAAAAATTCATCGCCTCGGGGCTTTGTTAAAAATGTAGCACTTTATTTGATGAATAATTTTTTGTGATACCTGCTCAGGGAACAATTATTCTGCAGAACTCGCCAAATGTTTTCGATGTCAGCTTGAATAGAAAAAAACCTTCTTTAAATATGATCCCAGTATACCCAAGCGACAGTGTTGCTCATCAGCAGACAGCTTAGCTTCCAAATCGACCTTAGGCTTAACCAGGATTTTGATACGAGACATGTTCCTTTTTACAATACTCCGTTGACGTTTGAGGGCATCGAGGTACATTTCTGTTGTACAATTGAATACAAAATGTGAACGATTAACAGATGCCAACCATACGGCTCACATCCGGTGCAGACAGCAAATCAAAATTATTACAGTACAGTTAGGCAGAGAGCAGCGACAATGGTAACGGGTAATGTGCGGCTGTGTGGGAGTACGCCGGCAGGCCAAGAATTGGAGCGGCAAAGAACGCAGATCGAGAATAGAGCTATGCAATTTCGATAGCGATCGACAAGAATGAATGCGTGTAGTAGCGACAACGAGCGAGAACAGACTGATGAGCTGTCTATAATAGCAGAGTGCTTGTGTGCGTAGAGCAGCGACGAAGCCGACGAGAATGAAAAAGGCGATGCAATTCCAGAAAGGCAGCGTGCTTGTGTGCGTAGAGCAGCAACGAATCCGACGAGAACGAAAGATTTGTGTGTATGCGTAAGCTGGCAAACCAAATGTTCAGCGGAAAGCAAGCGAAAAATTAAAAACGATGCAATTCCAATGTGTTTAGCAGCAGCAAAGCGAACGACGAAAATGGAATTTCTTCAGACCACACAAAGTTCCACACAGTTGTGGCTTCAATTGAATCGAAAGGTATTGCTTCAATCACCGACGCCGTGCTCAATCCACCTAAAAACGACATGTACGGAAACCTTAAACGCAATATAATTGAATGACTCTGCGAAAGCAAGCAAAAAAAATCCAAACGCTTCTTTCCGACATCAACATGGGGCCCGTCGTCCAACCCAACTACTCAAAGAGCTTCGTATCATAGCGAATGACCGCATCAGTGCCGATTTTCAAAATCACTTTGGATGCAACGCCTGCTGCTGAACGCACGCGCCATACTTCAAGTGTCAAACGATGACTTACAAGGCTCGAAGTTGGATCACTTGGTCGTAACTCGCAACTCTTCTTCGCGTGAATGCTGGTACCATGCAAAGTTTGGCAGCAGGACTCGAAAGTGCAAAATGCGCTGCTCGTTCAACAAAGGCTCAAAAAACTAAAATGTCTTCAGCTTCGCCGCCCGCCCAACCAGAAGTTGAAAAACACATGGGACGCATAACAATTTTCGATAAGGGGACCCTGACGTATCAGTTCTCCCAGTCCTAACGAAAGATAAATCCAGTAAAACAAACACTTTCAGTCTATTCGCAGCGAACGTGCCGTTGGACAACTATCTATCATTTGCCATTGAAATTATTTAATTTTCATAATTGGTTCAAAAGTTTGGACTTTTGCAAAAGTTTTGTGTTATTTTTTATAGCCTATTTCCACCAAAGAAATGAAGCTTCATTTCTTGAAATGACAAGAAATGAAGAGAATGATATCATTTCTTCCATTCAAATTGTTGTTGCATTCTGCCTTTCATTTCTAAAAAATGATGGGAATGCCATGGAATTTGGTATTTTTTAAAAAAGTACTCGCTACTCTCTGGCACTACTCGTTACTCTCTGGAAATAGAAAGTGTCATCACCAGTAAACTGTTAATTTGAATTTAAAAAGTAGGCGCAATTTTGTTTAAAATATAAATTAGTCAAAAAAAGTTGTGTATTTAGCTTTCTGCTGATAATTCAGAGCGATAACAATGCGTTTGCCCCGCGTAATTGCTTTCCTGACGGGTATTTCTTTTTATACCCTTGTAGAGGGTATATTAAAATTGTCCAGATGTTTGTAACGCATAGAAGGAAGCATCTCCGATCACATAAAGTATATATATTCTTGATCAGCATGACGAGCTGAGTTGATATAGCCATGTCCGTCTGTCCGTCCGTCTGCCCGTCCGTCCGTCTGTTTCTATGCTATCTCCTACGTCAGTTTAAAAGCTATCTTAACAAAACTTTGCACGAAGCCTTTTGGTACAAATACTATGCTTTTACATAATTCCACCAAGTTTGATGAAAATCGGACAACTATATAGTATAGCTGCCATACAAAAGTTAGTTCAGAGAAAAAGTCTTAGTAGGAGAAACTTTTCATTGCTATCGCTCTCAAACTTGTTACAGATCAATACTATATGATACCCCACAATTCTGCCAAGTATGATACACATCGGATGACTATAGCATATAGCTGTCATAGGAACGATCGGTTAAAAAAGTAGTTCTAGTGAGAAAAACTTTTTGTTTTCAAAAGTAGCGTCTTTAAGCTTTCCAGTTATGAATATTATTGGTTTCCACAGAATTTTGACGAGTTTGGTCCAAATCTGATGAATATATCGTAAAGCTGCCATATAACAAATTGTCAAGCAAATGGTGTGGCAGCCCTGGCCACCTCTGGTCAAACAATTTATCGAGCACCATCCCTGACGCGATAGCAGAACGACACAACACGCGCCATCCCTGGCGCTCAGTTTCTGGCTTGGCTTCGGCCAGCGCGGCACGCGCCCGCATCGCTCCGTTCGACTTGGCGATAATTGTTAGCTTAAGTATTATTGAATAAAGTTAGTTACTAAAGATAACTAAAGTGGTGACCCGCGACTATTAAAAAACGACAAACACGCAACTTCTGCAACAATTATCTAATGCGTAAAACGTTACGAAAGCAGATTCACACATACATGCACTCTACACATACACGCCATCGAGGTGCATATGTATGGATGTATTTCACAACGGTAAGAAACTCAACAGAAGCAACAGAATCATCTCTGTTTTTTGGGAATTTTGTCACACACACACACACACACGACAAACGACGCGACGGACGCCGCGACAGGGCGGCACACACATACTCACGGCGTCTGCAGGCGAATTTTGGCGCGTTCTCATACGGACAGCATCTACCAGCGCGCAGGCACATAGTACTGTAGTGAGCCTACAAACATAACTATATACATATATATATTTATACAAATAAACACTTATATCATTTAATAAACATATGCACATACATTGTTGCACTTGAGCAATAACCCAAACACATAAATGTGTAATATGAGCATGCCTCACTCAAACTCTAACAAAAGTGCAGCGTTAGCATTTTGCCGCCAGCGCGTTGCTGCGGTACGTTCGAGTCATACACGCACATACATATATATACATATAAGTACATACAAACGCTCACACTCTCTCGCTAGCCAGTAAGAATATACCCATGTACACTTAGCTTAAGCAAACCAAGAAACAGAATAAAAATGACCACAAAAGAGTGCACATGGTGCCTCACCCAAACAATATGTTTTTCAATTTCAATGTATGAGAAATAAGGGTGGATCAAAACTATACAAATAAAGGTGGACAATATATATATATGGGACCTGGCTAATCATTGGAATTGGAAGATATCACATGGCGACCGTGACGAGGGTCTGGAGACCCAGGAATCTGCGAATCTGACGAGGGTCTGGAGACCTTGAAACTGAGAATCTGAGTGAGTACAGTGAGAGTTGTTGGAAAAATTTTTGAAATGAATTGCCAGTGTGTTGGCAAAAAGTCCAAAACTAAAGGTGGTAAAAGAAGAACAATTCAGAAAAGAATTGCCCACCTACAAAAACTCCTATATGGCGCTGTTCCTCCACCGTGGGATACAGCTGCTAAATTAAATATTGAACTACAATTCCTCAAAGAGGAAAAACAAAACCCAACAACTCCACTGGTACCACCAGCACCCACAAATAAAACGAAAACTAATTACTCTCAACCCCAAAAGAAACCACTACCAAAGATGAAGAAGGAATGTCCAGCGGATTGTAAAGGCCCGTTCGATTCACCCCACTGCCACTACACATGCACCCTAAAGAAAGTGCAAGCCTGTGCGACCAGCACCGGCACCGCCTGAGCTCATAGGCCACGGACATCAGCAGCAGCCTGTGCAGTCCGGCACCGGCATCGCCTACACCAAAGGCTCAGGACAACAGCAGCAGCTAGCAGGAAGATATCAAGCTGAATAAAATTTAATTAAAATAAGTTGAAATTTTTTCAAACATAAGAAATGAAATTAATGATTGTAAAATCATTGTTAACTGGTGCTGCTACAGTGGCGCTAGAGAAGCTTAAGCCCGTAAAGCTTTTGCGAAAATTAGGTAGGAAAATGTAAACCGTCAAATACGGTAAAACCTTTCTCTCCACCTACGAGGTGTATTAGGATCGTGTGTCTTATACATACGAGTTTTAGCCATTTGGGCAAAAAGTAAAAAAAAAAAAAAAAAAAAATTTTTAATTGTTAATTTGAATAAAATGAAATAATTTCAAAAAATTAAAATAAAAACAAAACTAATTAGTTCTTAAATTATTGCCTAAACGATCATTTCAGTTTAATTCCAAAAACTGGACATCCCATTGATTTTACTTAAATCTTGGCCCAAGATGGGTCTAATAGATACTAAGACGGTAGAATCTACCGCAAATGTTATAAACAAAATCGAGGTAATATCCCCTCATATAGAATTGATTTCAGTTTTATTGATAGTTATTGTAGTATTGATGTGCAAGTTATCACGTTGAATTCCATGAGTAGGCCCAGCGCTCGACCGGCTTCGCATAAACTCCAGAAACAGACCAGCACAGTCGAGTCGGAGTTTAGGCGATACCGTTGCAGCTTCAGTCCAAAAATTGCAACAAAAGCTGGCGCCGAGGCAGAGCTCATTCGTCGCAGCTGCGCTAAGAATTCTAGGAATTTGCCAAAAAACTTCTGCGCGAATTCCTAGAAAATGTCGCCGTTGCAGCTTCAGTCCAACAAAATCTGGCGCCGAGGCAGAGCTCAGTCGCCGCAGCTGCGCTAAGAATTCTAGGAATTTGCCAAAAATCTTCTGCGCGAATTCCTAGAAAATGTCGCCGTTGCAGCTGCAGCTAAGGATTCTAGGAATTCACCAAAAATCTGCTACGCAAATTCTTAGAAAAGGCCGCTGCCGCTGTCGTTGTCGCAGTCAACGAGCTTTCCTGCATAGGTTAACTTTAGACTTAAGTTTAGTTTTTAATCTGGAGCTCATCCGCACAGACGTGCAACGAACATTGAAATAAACAAAAAAAGGAACAAAGGAACTTGTTTACTGGCGCCCAAACGAAAAAAACCCATAATTTTACAAATTCGTCGAGCCAACGCCGCGATTGAAAATTAAAATTAAAAAACTCAAAATTTATTTAAATTAAATCGCCAAGCCAACTTCGCGATAATTAAAATATCGAAAAATTCCGAAAATTAGTTTGTCCGGCCAACGCCGCGTCTGTGAAAAATTTCGAAGTTAAGCCCTTACGAAGCTGTGAAGTAAAGACAAGCCGCTAAAACAGTCCCATTGTAAAGACAAAATTTAAAAGTGTAAAAGAAAAGTAAAAACGCCAAAAAATTATACCCCAGCACCTGTGTGTTGAGTGAGTAAGGCAAATATTATCAAGACACATCGCCTCATACAACGCTTCTGAACAAGAAATATAGAGGAGGAGATTCAAGCAACATTATTAAGGAGAACTGTAACAGCCTATGCCACATTGCACCCCGACTCATCCGATCTAAATACCGAGCTGTTGCTGATTATTTAAAGTCTTAACAAATATGGAATTCATGTAAGTGAGCCGTTCATTGTGTAAGCTTATTTAATAAAAAAAAAAATGATAAAAAAAGTCCGTCCAGAATAAGTCTTAAAACTTTTGAGTTGATATTCTGAGGATTAAAATTTTTACAAAAATTTATGAGAACTCTTGGTCATGTAAATGTCTGAATAGTCAAAAATTGTTTCCTAATGGTTTCGGACAGTAGTGACGACGAACTAATTCCTAGTTATAGAGAACTTGTTAAAACACGTAAAAACACACAAGAAAACACAAACCCATAATGGAAGATATAGAGAAAATGGAGCTTGCAATAAATGCGGCACTAAATGAACAAGCACAGATCTTTGAGGACAAATTGAAAGTACTTAGGGATCAAATAAAAAGTTTACAGGTCTCCACCCCCAAAGTAGAGGTATACCAGGAGATCGGTTTGACTGAAGAGACTGTATGCAATGAGCCCCTAGATATTGTAAAATCTCTGCCAGAGTTTGATGGGAAACCGGAAAACTACGTTTCATGGAGGCAAGCCGCCAACGCAGCTTACAAGGTTTTTGAGCCATACAACGGTAGCTCTAGACACTATCAGGCAGTTGCCATTATTCGTAATAAAATACGAGGCTCAGCAGACTCTGTCCTTGCGTCTTTCAACACAGTGTTGAATTTTAAAGCCATTATTGCGCGTCTCGATTTTTCGTATGCTGATAAAACACCAATTCATGTAATCCAGCAACAACTTAACATAATAAGACAGGGTGATCTGCCCCTATTAAAATATTATGATGTGAGGTGGAAAAGAAATTAACCTTATTGATTAACAAAACAATAATGACTCATGATGCAGCCGCAGCTGCTGTTCTAAATGAAAAATATAGAGAAGACGCTTTGCACACTTTCGTCTCAGGTTTAAAAAGGAATCTTCAAATGGCCGTGTTTCCAGCTCAGCCCCGAGATCTGCCAACCGCATTATCGCTCGCAGAGGAAGCTGAAGCAAGCCATGATCGTTATTTGTTTGCAGCAAGCTTCGCCAAACAGTCTGAAGAGAAAGCGCAAAAACCCTCGGCCCAACGGTCTCAGGGATGGCGCCAGAATAATTCTCAAAACAATTATTCTCAGAATCATGAGAATCAAAACCAAAATGTCCAAAGGAAAAATCCTCATTTTTCAAAAAATCAGGGTGGTAATAACCAAGCCCAGCCAAATCGCGAATCAGGCAGTTTCAAACAACGCCCTCAAGTTCAGTACTCTAATGGTCCAGAACCCATGGAGGTGGACAATTCGTCGCGCTTTAGACAGCCTTCTCAAAACATCAAACAAATAACAATTCTCACAATTTTGGCGATTACTCGATGCAGAGCCGGCAGAGAGTGCATTACACAACCCAAGAGCAGGCAAATGATCAACAGTACGAAGCGCAAGCCCAATGCCAAGCTGCTGCGGTCGAGGATGATTTAAGTGATAGTTGTAATTTTTTAGGGGAGAGTCCCTGCTTCCGTATGTCTCACGTACAATAGCAGGACGGACCATAAGATTACTGATAGATACAGGAGCATCTAAAAATTATGTAAAACCGCTATCAGAGCTGGCACACTTAGTGCCAGTTGAATCCCCTTTTCAAGTAAAATCAATTCATGGACATACAAAAATTGAGCAGAAGTGCCTAATTCATCTGTTTAATGTGAAATCATATTTTTTCATTTTGGACAGCTTAAAAGACTTTGACGGTATTATTGGACTCGACCTTTTAAAAAAAGTTAATGCAAAAATTGACTTAACGAAAAACATAATTGAGCACGAACATGGATCAGAACCTATCCCCAATTCACAAAATGCCACGAGGTAAATTTTATTAAAATTGATGACGTGGACGTACCTTTTGCAGTCAAGCAGACTTTTAATAAAATGATAAAAAATAGATCAAAAGCGTTTGCGGACCCCAACGAGGCCCTACCCTACAATATTAATACAGTTGGTACCATTCGTACGGACGGGGAACCGGTATATTCAAAATCATATCCGTATCCAATGGGCGTTGCAGATTTTGTCAACACAGAGGTCAAACGACTTCTCGCAGATGGCATAATAAGGCCGTCCAGATCCCCTTATAATAACCCCCTCTGGGTAGTCGACAAAAAAGGGTTTGACGAAACAGGCCTGCAGAATAAACGAATGGTATTCGACTTTCGAAAGTTAAACCTGAAAACAATTGATGACAAATACCCTATACCGACTATCTCGTCTATATTGTCAAACATGGGTAAAGCACAGTTTTTTACCACACTAGACCTAAAGTCAGGGTTTCACCAAATAGAACTGGCGGAGAGGGATCGAGAGAAAAAACAGCTTTCTCCATCAATAATGGAAAGTACGAGTTTTGCAGACTTCCTTTTGGGTTAAAAAACGCCCCAAGTATATTTCAAAGGGCTATTGACGATGTCCTTCGGGATCAAATCGGGAAAACATGTTACGTCTACGTTGACGACGTTATAATTTTCTCTGAGAACAAGGAAGACCACGTCAAAGACATTGACTGGGTCCTTAAAAGTCTTTATGATGCAGGCATGAGAGTGTCTCAGGAAAAATCCAAGTTTTTCAAAAAAAGCGTGGAATACTTGGGATTTATTGTGTCTCGAGGTGGAATTAAAACGTCACCTGCAAAGGTTCAGGCAATTAAAGATTTCCAACCTCCAAGTACCTTATTTAGTCTGAGATCGTTCTTGGGACTATCAAGTTATTATAGGTGCTTTATAAAAGGATTTGCCACTATTGCAAGACCCCTAACGGATGTCTTGAAAGGAGAAAACGGTAAAATCAGCGCCAATCACTCAAGGAAAATAAAGATTGAGCTGTGACACCAACACAGCTGGAAACCTTCAACAGGTTAAAAGACATTCTAGCTTCAGAGGACGTTATACTAACGTACCCTGACTTCAAAAAACCATTTGATTTAACCACAGATGCTTCAGCCGTCGGTCTGGGAGCTGTATTGTCACAGGGCGGGCGTCCAATTACAATGATATCGAGAACATTGCGTGACAATGAGGTAAACTTCGCAACAAACGAGCGAGAACTGTTAGCCATTGTTTGGGCTTTAAAAAGCCTCCGAAATTATTTGTACGGTGTTAAAGACTTAAACATCTTTACTGATCACCAACCCTTAACTTTCGCGGTGTCAGACAAAAACCCAAATGCGAAGATAAAACGCTGGAAAGCTTTTATAGATGAGCACAACGCTAATATAATTTATAAACCAGGTAAAGAAAATTACGTGGCTGACGCTTTGTCACGTCAGCATATTAATGCCTTGGAAGAAGATCCAGAATCGGATGTCGCTACGATCCATAGTGAGGACTCCCTCACCTACACACAATAGAAGCGACAGAAAAACCCATTAACTGCTTCAAAAATCAAATAATAATTGAAGAGGCAGAGTTCCCTTCTGTAAGGACATTAATACTCTTTAAAGATAAAATGAGACATATTGTCCAATTCTCAGAGCGAAGTGCACTCTTGCCAACATTGCATGATGTCATAAAAGCAGATGCTGTCAACGCAATACACTGCGAGCTACCTATTTTGGCTTTTATTCAACACGGGTTAATTGAGGCATTCCCCTCAACTACATTCAGATTCTCCAAATCTGTTGTCATAGACGTAACCGATAGAACAGAGCAGAGAGAAATTGCAACGGCTGAGCACAACCGAGCTCACCGTGCAGCCCAAGAAAACGTCAAACAAATTCTTAGGGATTATTTCTTTCCTAAAATGAGCCGCCTTGCATCAGAAATAGCAGCAAATTGTAAAGTCTGTCCGATGGGAAAATATAATCGTCATCCAACGAAGCAAATGCTGGGTCAGACTCCCATTCCATCTTATGCTGGGGAGAAATACTGCACATAGATGTATTCTCTACAGATAAGAAATTCTTTTTAACCTGTGTTGACAAATTCTCTAAGTTTGCTGTCGTTCAGCCGATTGCTTCACGTGCCATTGTGGATGTTAAGGCTCCAATACTACAATTGGTAAACTTGTTTCCAAACACAAAGTATATCTATTGTGATAATGAAAAGTCGTTGAACTCAGAAACTATAAAGTCGACTCTGATAAATAATTTTGGAATTCAAGTTTCAAATGCACCCCCTCTACACAGCACTTCTAACGGTCAGGTAGAGCGATTTCACAGCACCCTTATGGAAATAGCTCGCTGTGTAAAGATTGACAAACAGTTGAGCGATACTGTCGAGCTCATTCTTATCTCTACAATAAAATATAACAAGTCAATTCACTCTGTTACTAACAAAAAGCCGATCGAAGTCATCCACTCAGCACCCATCGAGTTCGAAAAACAAATCAGAGAAAGAATTCAGTCAGCCCAGGAGAAAAGCCTGGAGCAAATAAAACAAAGAGAGAACGCACAAGAAATACGAAGTAGGGGAAAGAGTGTGGATAAAATCAAATAGACGCCTTGGAACCAAACTAACACCACTGTGCTCGGAGGCAATAGTAGAGGCAGACCTAGGTACGACGGTTCTTGTTAAAGGGAGGGTGGTCCATAAAGACAATCTTAAGTAACAATAATTTTTAGCATAAGGCTCAGGCAGACTGAAATAAGCACTTAATTTTACACATGACATTAATCACTTGTACGAAACAATTTGGAAAATATTCGTCATTCAACAGCTCTGGAAAAACTTTATAAAATTATTATTCTGGATGACTTAAGAATAAACCAATGAACGTCTCACAAAAATAAGAGTAGCTTACATTTTTAAACTATATGATATTAATGACGTCCATTTGAATTTTTGTTATAAAATTTTCCAAATCCTTTTTGCTTTGTAATGAAACTGTTGAGAATGATAGGAAAACTTTGGAAGGTAACACGGTCTACGAGTGCGGATGATGATATGGCGCTGCAGGCACAACATTTTACAAACCCAGGCCGACACCCACCTCTGCTCAATATTACGAAACTGGAATCGTCGTACATTTCCGTAAATAATGTAGCGAAATCGTTCACGAAGAAATTTGCATCGAACAGCAGCAAAAATCCAATGACTCCTAGCTAACCTTCCTACACCACCAGTGTCCTGGGGAAGAATACTGTGGGAGCCCGAGGACGGACATCACTTAGCCGTGGGAGGAGTTATCACGTTGAATTCCATGAGTAGGCCCAGCGCTCGACCGGCTTCGCATAAACTCCAGAAACAGACCAGCACAGTCGAGTCGGAGTTTAGGCGATACCGTTGCAGCTTCAGTCCAAAAATTGCAACAAAAGCTGGCGCCGAGGCAGAGCTCATTCGTCGCAGCTGCGCTAAGAATTCTAGGAATTTGCCAAAAAACTTCTGCGCGAATTCCTAGAAAATGTCGCCGTTGCAGCTTCAGTCCAACAAAATCTGGCGCCGAGGCAGAGCTCAGTCGCCGCAGGCTGCGCTAAGAATTCTAGGAATTTGCCAAAAATCTTCTGCGCGAATTCCTAGAAAATGTCGCCGTTGCAGCTGCAGCTAAGGATTCTAGGAATTCACCAAAAATCTGCTACGCAAATTCTTAGAAAAGGCCGCTGCCGCTGTCGTTGTCGCAGTCAACGAGCTTTCCTGCATAGGTTAACTTTAGACTTAAGTTTAGTTTTTAATCTGGAGCTCATCCGCACAGACGTGCAACGAACATTGAAATAAACAAAAAAAGGAACAAAGGAACTTGTTTACTTGCATAAGCATCGGTATAAAAATATACCAAATGCACAACAAATGTATTAAGAAAAAGTATATGAGCAGGGCAAACGACCTAGATAAACTTTAAAACAAAAACAATGAATTTAGGAAGAAACCTAGTTATTAAAGTACAATTACTAAGAAAACAATAAAGTTAACAGAGACTCAACTAGCATGATAATACCATTCATATGGAATGGAATAAAATAGTTGAACTTATCAAACAAAATAGAGTAGAATTTGATAAATCCTTCAAATGTCTCAATAAAAGTGCAGTCATTTCAAACGAAACAAAAAGTAAGCACATTGAGATAATGAAGTACGAAGGATAATTAATGATAATAAAGCCAGATTAAGTTCCTTACATTGGACACAAGCGTCAGATGTTCTCAAACGTCTAAGAGAAAATCTAGTACATATATCAAATAGGCATAAACTACAATCGTTTTGCCCTACATCACTAGATTTTCCAGTAACATTCGACAAATCGGTATTAATGGATGACAAGTCCAGCATTGCGATAGAAACGAATAGAGAAGATACACCAGCAGCAGTTAATACACCTGCTAGCTCAGAACAATTAGAGACTACACAGAACATATCTATCAACATGACAGACCAAATAGCAAAAGATAGACAGTACGTCAAAGAGGTATCTTCAATCGTACCTGACTTTGACGGACGAAAGCTACACTTGGAAAGATTTATTACAGCCTTAAAACTGGTTGGACTAACAAAGGGCAACCAGGAAGCAATAGCGATTGAGGTAACAAAGTCCAAAATAGTTGGTCCAATATTGTACAAAGTACAAAATGAAACAACCATAAATGGGATAATTGCAAAACTAAAAGAAGTCGTAAAAGGTGAATCAGTGGATGTTCTAAAAGCCAAAATGTTGAGTATTCAACAAAAAGGTAAAACGGCATCCCAATACAGCACAGAAATAGACAACCTCCGCAGATCACTAGAGGCAGCATATATAGACAATGGTCTAGATGCTAATAATGCTGAAAACTTCGCCACAAAAGAAGCAATCTCAGCTATGATCCAAAATTGCGACGATGACAAAATTAAGACAATACTTGAAGCAGGAAACTTTAGCACAGTAAATGATGCTATTGGAAAATATATACACTGTTGCACAAAAGCTACTGGAAGCCCAAGCACTGTCTTCTATTACCAGAATAGAGGCAGGGGTAACAGTAACAGAGGTAATTACCAGGGAAGAGGTAACTATCAGAATAATGGTAATTACAGAGGAAACAACAACTATAACAACAGAGGCCGTGGTAATTTCTCAGGAAATCATAGAGGTTCTCAGCAAAATTATGGCAACGCCAACAGAGGTAATTCCAACAATTGGAATCAAAACCGTGGCAACCAAAACAATAATAATAATAATAATAATGGTAACAGAAACAACAACAACAATGTAAGAGTTGCACAAGCAAGTTTATACAATCAACCCAGAACTCAGCGTCTTTATAAAAGTAAAAAATGAAAATACTGGAAAAAATCTCACATTACTTATCGACTCAGGTGCAGATATCTCAGTTCTCAAAGAGAACTCAGATCAATTTATCAATATAGATTTTAACACTATTTCAAAAATATCTGGAATAGGCGAAGGTGTAACTAATTCCAAAGGATTGGCCTTCGTAGAAATTCAGTCAGACCAATATATAATACCACACAATTTTCATTTGGTATCACCCAATTTTCCTATACCAGGTGATGGAATTCTTGGACTGCACATTCTAATTCCAAATCAAGAAATTCAAAATGGAATTTTTATCGCAAATTCGATAACCAAATCTAAAAATGCATATGTCCGAATTTTAAATACAACCAACAAAGCAGTAATGGTCAACCTTAACAAGGTAAAAATTGAATCATTGCACGAGTACGAAATATTTCAGTTAAATTCAGAAGACAGAAAAGAAAAAGTTATGGAAGCATTGTCAAAAAACTTTCCCCCTCCTTTCAAAGAAACATTAACTGAATTATGCACAGAATATGTCGATGTGTTCGGACTTGAAACCGAATCAATTACAACAAACAACTTTTATAAACAACAGCTAAGGCTAAAAGACAATGAGCCAGTATATATCAAAAACTATCGAAGCCCGCATAGCCAAACAGATGAAATACAAAAACAAGTTGAGAAACTCATTTCCGACAACATCGTCGAACCATCTGTATCCGAGTACAACAGCCCACTTCTACTTGTCCCAAAGAAAGCCCTTCCGGGCTCAGAAACAAAATGGCGATTAGTAATTGATTATCGTCAAATAAATAAAAAACTGCTATCAGATAAATTTCCACTCCCTAGAATTGACGATATTTTAGATCAACTAGGTCGAGCAAAATATTTCTCATGCCTTGACTTAATGTCAGGTTCTCATCAGATTGAACTCGAAGAAAGTTCAAGAAATATAACGTCTTTTTCAACGAGCAATGGCTCATATCGCTTCACGCGACTACCATTTGGTTTAAAAATAGCGCCAAATTCATTTCAGAGAATGATGACTATCGCATTCTCTGGGCTTGAACCTTCCCAAGCATTTCTCTATATGGATGATTTAATAGTTATTGGTTGTTCCGAAAAACATATGATTAAAAATTTAACAGATGTTTTTCAATTATGCAGAAAACACAATCTTAAACTACATCCCCAAAAATGCTCATTTTTTATGCACGAAGTGACCTTCCTAGGTCATAAATGCACAGACAAAGGAATTTTGCCGGATGACAAGAAATATGAAGTCATCAAAAATTACCCAGTCCCACACGATGCGGACAGCGCTAGACGTTTTGTTGCATTTTGCAATTATTATAGACGTTTTATTAAAAACTTCGCCGACTATTCACGGCACATAACAAGATTATGTAAAAAGAATGTCCCTTTCGAATGGACAGTTGACTGCCAAAACGCATTCGAATATCTAAAAAACAAACTTATGCAACCTACCCTACTGCAGTACCCAGGTTTTAGCAAAGAATTTTGCATAATCACAGATGCAAGCAAACAAGCTTGTGGAGCGGTTTTAACTCAAAACCATAACGGACTCCAACTACCGATAGCATATGCATCACGCTCAT
Source organism: Lordiphosa magnipectinata (assembly GCA_037044535.1). Lineage (NCBI taxonomy): Eukaryota > Metazoa > Arthropoda > Insecta > Diptera > Drosophilidae > Lordiphosa > Lordiphosa magnipectinata. The sequence continues at coordinate 187,537 of JBAMBO010004526.1, read as the reverse complement.
TCACAAAAGGTGAAAGCAATAAGAGCACTACAGAACAAGAATTAGCAGCTATTCATTGGGCAATATTACATTTTCGACCATATATCTATGGCAAACACTTCACAGTGAAAACAGACCATAGACTCCTTACTTATTTGTTTTCGATGGTCAATCCCAGCTCTAAATTAACACGCATGCGGCTCGAGTTAGAAGAATATGATTTTACAGTTGAGTATCTAAAGGGTAAAGATAATTTCGTGGCCGACGCGCTGTCACGAATAACAATAAAAGAATTAAAACAAATAAACACGAATATACTAAAAGTCACTACCAGATTTCAAAGTAAACAGAAAAAATCCTGCGCAGGAAATGAACAAGTAGATATGCCTAGGCAATCTCTTGAAAACGCTTCTCAGCCCAACGTATATGACGTTATCACAAATGACGGCTTACGAAAAATAGTGCCATTGCGAATAACCCCACTTAAATGTTTGTTAAAACATGGAAGAAAAGTTATAGCTAGAATCGATATTAGCGATTTGTACACCAATGGAATCCTAGACTTAGGTCAGTTCTTCCAAAGGCTTGAAAGACAAGGTATACTTAATATCAGCCAAATATCAGTGGCACCGTGCGAAAAGACCTTTGAATCAATTTCAATAGACACTTTTTAAAAAAATGGGCAATAAAATATTAAAGACTCTAAGAGTAGCGCTACTCAAGCCGGTGACCCTAATAAATAATGAGAAAGATCAAGAAGCGATAATGTTTACATTCCATGACGATCCAATTCAAGGAGGTCATACAGGCATAACCAAAACGCTAGCAAACATAAAAAGACACTATTATTGGAAAAAGATGACTCGTCATATCAGAGAGTACATAAATAGATGTCAAAAATGCCTGACTTCAAAAATAACGAAGCATACAAAAACACCCATGACTAAAACAAAAACCCCAATATATGCTTTTGACAGAGTGATAGTGGACACTGTTGGCCCACTACCAAAATCAGAGAATGGAAACGAATATGCAGTCACTTTAATATGTGATTTAAACAAATATTTAGTTGCTATTCCAGTTGCAAATAAAAGCGCAAATACTGTCGCTAAAGCAATATTCGAATCTTTTATTCTAAAGTATGGTCCAATGAAGACGTTCATTACGGACATGGGAACAGAATATAAGAATTCTATTATAAATGACCTGTGCAAATATCTGAAAATAGATAACATAACGTCGACTGCACACCATCACCAGACTTTAGGTACCATTGAAAGAAGTCATAGAACCTTCAATGAGTACATACGTTCATACATATCAGTCGACAAAACTGATTGGGATACATGGTTACAGTATTTTGTGTATTGTTTTAATACTACACCATCTGCAACTCATGATTATTGTCCATATGAACTTATTTTTGGAAAATCAAATAACTTACCAAAAGATTTTAATAGTATAGACAGGATAGATCCACTATACAATGTAGAAGACTACGCTAAGGAAGTTAAGTTCAGACTAGAAATAGCATATAAAAGAGCTAGAATAATGCTAGAACAGCATAAGGCTAAGAATAAGGAATATTATGATAAGAAAATAAATAACTTTAACTTGAAAATAGGAGATAACGTCTTACTAAGAAATGAAACTGGCCATAAGTTGGAACCAGTATATTCAGGTCCATATTTAGTGACAGGAATAGAAGATAAAGACACTATTTTAATTAAAGATAAGAAAAACAAAATACAAAAAGTACACAAAGACAGACTCGAATAATACAGCAAATAGACTTCAAAATAGTAAAACTGAAACCAAAAATCAAAAAGGTGGTGGCCTGATCAACCATTCACATTTATTAATCATTCAAATAAATATAAAAAGAAAATTAAATTCAACCAAATACTAAATAAACACTTTATTCAAATATACTTCATTTTATTAACCTACAAAAAAATTTTTTTAATTTCTTTATTAATTAAATATTAAATAACTTCATAAATTACGTTATTTCTCTAAAAGGGGAGATGTAGTGAGCCTACAAACATAACTATATACAAATATATATTTATACCAATAAACACTTATATTATTTAATAAACATATGCACATACATTGTTGCACTTGAGCAATAACCCAAACACATAAATGTGTAATATGAGCATGCCTCACTCAAACTCTAACAAAAGTCAAGCGTTAGCATTTTGCCGCCAGCGCGTTGCTGCGGTACGTTCGAGTCATACACGCACATACATATATATACATATAAGTACATACAAACGCTCACACTCTCTCGCTAGCCAGTAAGAATATACCCATGTACACTTAGCTTAAGCAAACCAAGAAACAGAATAAAAATGACCACAAAAGAGTGCACATGGTGCCTCACCCAAACAATATATTTTTCAATTTCAATGTATGAGAAATAAGGGTGGATCAAAACTATACAAATAAAGGTGGACAATATATATATATGGGACCTGGCTAATCATTGGAATTGGAAGATATCACAGTACAAACAGCAATTTTTTGTGCAAATCACACGGCTGGCGATCATCAAGGAGGCCTCACTCCAACCAGGATTCGCTCATTCGTATTAAGTGTCCCCCTGGTTAGAAAGCGACGCCGGCACCGCCTACACACATTTACACACACAGACACTAAAGCATGTGGTCATATGTATGCATATGTATGTATTTATATTGCTCAATCTGCCAGAATTTTCATGAAAATATAAGCGTAGGCTGGAGCACCCATTTCGCTTGCATGACATCGACCTCTGCCCACGCATACTGTCCACCGACCTCCTGTCTGTCGCCCAGGTCCTGCACGTCCGCCTGTCCACATCCTGCTGCAGCCAATGCATTCCACGTCAGGCTGTCCACCAACCGCTGACCACGAAAACGTCCATCGCCCAGCCTGCCCTACACCGCTGCTCACGCATGCTATTTGTGTGCGCCAAACCGACTCATCAACTACATGTAACCGATCTCACGTTGGTCAAGCATCCGACCATTTTTTCAGATCTTATATTGTACGCAGCCTGCCAGACGATCGTTCATACTTATGGAAGCACGTCGCGCAGCTGAATTTGGATCTTCATCGCATCTTTCGTCGTCGCCGATGTTCATGCACAGCGATCCGCACACCTGACCGACCACTAGCAACTTGCAACAAATCGAGACGCTCTTTGTTTGGCAATTGATGCCAGCCTGAGTCTACCTACAAGTTCTCGATCGCACCACGAAAGTCCTTAACGATAGGCACCACGAAAGTCCACAACGTGTGGCAATCGAAAGTCACTACTCGGGGTACAATACCCAGTACTATTGACTTGGCAACTTCAACTCTGATCGAACGAACTTGCTTATCGACCCCCAATCGAAGCAACGACCTCAACGCGAGGCAACCTCAACCCTGCTTGGGCGAACTTGCTTATCGACCCCCACTCGAAGCAACGGCCTCAATGCGAGGTTACCATCGACTCAACTACGACACAAACATCACAGCGAAACTATACGCAAGCTTTCCTCCACATTGGGACTTGCACAATCCTGTAGATGCTCACCCCGGACATAAATTCATTTCAGTTATACCTAAATTTTGAAGATCATTCGTTCCCACATGGTCTCTGGAGGGGGAGTACTGTGGCAGCCCTGGCCACCTCTGGTCAAACAATTTATCGAGCACCATCCCTGACACGATAGCAGAACAACACAACACGCGCCATCCCTGGCGCTCAGTTTCTGGCTTGGCTCTCGCCAAGGCGGCTGGCGGCAGCATCGCGCTTTACAATCGAACAATAATTGTTAGCTTAAGTTATGTTCATTAAAGTTAGTTACACATTAAAACGTAGTAGCTAAAATGGTCTAAGTAGTGGCGCCATCTATTGCTGAGTTTGGAAAGAACTCAGCTAAGAATGTTCGACGAAAATCATTTAAAACCTTAATTTATACAAATTGAACAAGCTACAAGGGTATATAAACTTCGGTCGAGCCGAATATATCGTATATTCATCAGATTTGGACCAAACTCGTCAAAATTCTGTGGAAACCAATAATATTCATAACTGGAAAGCTTAAAGACGCTACCTTTGAAAACAAAAAGTTTTTCTCACTAGAACTACTTTTTTAACCGATCGTTTCTATGACAGCTATATGCTATAGTCATCCGATGTGTATCATACTTGGCAGAATTGTGGGGTATCATATAGTATTGATCTGTAACAAGTTTGAGAGCGATAGCAATGAAAAGTTTCTCCTACTAAGACTTTTTCTCTGAACTAACTTTTGTATGGCAGCTATACTATATAGTTGTCCGATTTTCATCAAACTTGGTGGAATTATGTAAAAGCATAGTATTTGTACCAAAAGGCTTCGTGCAAAGTTTTGTTAAGATAGCTTTTAAACTGACGTAGGAGATAGCATAGAAACAGACGGACGGACGGGCAGACGGACGGACAGACGGACATGGCTATATCAACTCAGCTCGTCATGCTGATCAAGAATATATATACTTTATGTGATCGGAGATGCTTCCTTCTATGCGTTACAAACATCTGGACAATTTTAATATACCCTCTACAAGGGTATAAAAAGAAATACCCGTCAGGAAAGCAATTACGCGGGGCAAACGCATTGTTATCGCTCTGAATTATCAGCAGAAAGCTAAATACACAACTTTTTTTGACTAATTTATATTTTAAACAAAATTGCGCCTACTTTTTAAATTCAAATTAACAGTTTACTGGTGATGACACTTTCTATTTCCAGAGAGTAACGAGTAGTGCCAGAGAGTAGCGAGTACTTATTTAAAAAATACCAAATTCCATGGCATTCCCATCATTTTTTAGAAATGAAAGGCAGAATGCAACAACAATTTGAATGGAAGAAATGATTTCATTCTCTTCATTTCTTGTCATGTCAAGAAATGAAGCTTCATTTCTTTGGTGGAAATAGGCTATAAAAAATAACACAAAACTTTTGCAAAAGTCCAAACTTTTGAACCAATTATGAAAATTGAAAAATTTCAATGGCAAATGATAGATAGTTGTCCAACGGCACGTTCGCTGCGAATAGACTGAAAGTGTTTGTTTTACTGGATTTATCTTTCGTTAGGACTGGGAGAACTGATACGTCAGGGTCCCCTTATCGAAAATTGTTATGCGTCCCATGTGTTTTTCAACTTCTGGTTGGGCGGGCGGCGAAGCTGAAGACATTTTAGTTTTTTGAGCCTTTGTTGAACGAGCAGTGCATTTTGCACTTTCGAGCCCTGCTGCCAAACTTTGCAAGGTACCAGCATTCACGCGAAGAAGAGTTGCGAGTTACGACCAAGTGATCCAACTTCGAGCCTTGTAAGTCATCGTTTGACACTTGAAGTATGGCGCGTGCGTTCAGCAGCAGGCGTTGCATCCACAGTGATTTTGAAAATCGGCACTGATGCGGTCATTGGCTATGTTACGAAGCTCTTTGAGTAGTTGGGTTGGACGACGGGCCCCATGTTGGTAACAGAAAGAAGCTTTTGGATTTTTTTTTGCTAGCTTTCGCAGAGTCATTCAATTATATTGCGTTTAAGGTTTCCGTACATGTCGTTTTTAGGTGGATTGAGCACGGCGTCGGTGATTGGAGCAATACCTTTCGATTCAATTGAAGCCACAACTGTGTGGAACTTTGTGTGGTCTGAAGAAATTCCATTTTCGTCGTTCGCTTTGCTGCTGCTAAACACATTGGAATTGCATCGTTTCAATTTTTCGCTTGCTTTCCGCTGAACATTTGGTTTGCCAGCTTACGCATACACACAAATCTTTCGTTCTCGTCGGATTCGTTGCTGCTCTACGCACACAAGCACGCTGCCTTTCTGGAATTGCATCGCCATTTTCAGTCTTGTCGGCTTCGTCGCTGCTCTACGCACACAAGCACTCTGCTATTCTAGGCAGCTCATCAGTCTGTTCTCGCTCGTTGTCGCTACTACACGCATTCATTCTTGTCGATCGCTATCGAAATTGCATAGCTCTATTCTCGATCTGCGTTCTTTGCCGCTCCAATTCTTGGCCTGCCGGCGTACTCCCACACAGCCGCACATTACCCGTTACCATTGTCGCTGCTCTCTGCCTAACTGTACAATAATTTTGATTTGCTGTCTGCACCGGATGTGAGCCGTGTGGTTGGCATCTGTTAATCGTTCACATTTTGTATTCAATTGTACAACAGAAATGTACCTCGATGCCCTCAAAAGTCAACGGAGTATTGTAAAAAGGAACATGTCTCGTATCAAAATCCTGGTTAAGCCTAAGGTCGATTTGGAAGCTAAGCTGTCTGCACACAGTCAAATCAAACTGCAATCGCTCATCAAGGGCAATAAGAAAAATTATAGGACTCCAGTCGTGTGGACAGATGACACGTTGGTGCGGTTGCTCATCAACATATCAATGGCAAACTTCAACCATTAGGACTTTTCTCAAATAAGCTGAATCCAGCGCAAAAAAGGTATGGAACCTATGACCGCGAGCAGTTAGCGATTTTTCTGGCAATACAACACTCAATTTTTACTGCAAGGCAGAGTATGCGTAGACAATGCACCTTTTAAAGGTCCATAAGTCCTCCGAAAAATCTTTCGCTCGATAACGGCCATCGCCTCCTCAACCGCTGCTGTTAATGTGTATGCTTCTGCGATATATTGCAGGATTGGGATGATAAGCGACTTGAATAGCGCTATTTTCGTTTTTCGAGAACTCTTGAACTCCCTACCGAGCCCAAAGTAGCATTTGCTTGCCAGAGTGATTCTTCTTCGGACTTCCAGGCTTATGTTGTTGTCGCTGGTTATCATCGTTCCGAGGTAGACAAAATCCTTTATAACCACAAAGTTGTACTCTCCCATGGTAACAGATCGTTGTCTATAAAATCAAAGAGATCTTAGAGATTGTTCTTATACTTGCAAGAAGTTCAAGTTTATTTTCAATTTTCGCCATGTCACCTCCCGCCCTCAAAAGTTTTTCAGATAGATGGTTCGTACTTTCTAAAGATATTTAGTAATCCAGATTATTTATCGATTTGCAGAAGGAATGATAAAGATCGAATGAACGTTACTCAAGCTATGAAAAAAAAAATTTCCGCACCAGCAGCACGACTTTCAGCTGCTACTGCAGGTATAGAGTACATTACAGTCGGGCTTAGAACAAGTATTTCAAAATTAATTAAATATTTTGTACATTTACATTTTGTATTTCTTTTTAATTTTCTTGTAAAATAAATTTTAAATTTTGATCAAAATCAAAAGTTTTAGTTCACCGATTTAATTACTGCCTTATTTGTGGGCGCAACCGAAAGAACTTTAGGCCAAAAATATCTTTGAAGGTTGCAGCTTATTAGAATAATTAAATATGAATAACTCAAATATTTTAATAGTTCTAAGGTCCCTCTAGTACGGCTAGGGTCAGTCACTCTATTTTCGTCAACCCAGCGTTGCTATGTGCTGCCAGTGCTGCACGAATGAGCGTCGCTTAAGTCACCCCATGCATGTCATTGGGTCGAACGATCATCGCTTATGTCGCTTCTCTACATGACATCGTGTCGAACGAAAGTCGGTTATATCGCTTCTCTGCATGGCATTGCGTCGACCTAGCGTTCCTGAAGAGCCGTTAACGTATTGAGCGGACATCGCCTTGAAAAATACGTCAGTCGAGCCCATTGTGAGGGAAATAAGCGAGCGTCAACGACAGTCACAAAATCGTCGACGGAACGTTTATACAGTGTGGGTCAGCCGTACTAGAGGGGTGTTTTGGGAAAACATGCCACTGTGCGCTCCCTCCCGGCCCAGCAGATTTAAAGTAATCAGCGCTGCGAATTTTCCGCATAACTTGGCTTTGCTCGTAACATGACTATCGATCATCCGGTCCTTACCATTCCGTCGGCAGATCGATAAAAAATAAAAATTACTTAATCAGGGATGACACAGAAAACTTTTTGAAGATTTCCCCAACGGTTGGTTTTTAAATCTCTCAAAAAATCCGTCGGTGCCACATAACTTCGTGGGACTTCATTTTCTTATTTGAAAATCTAGTTAAAGGGTTTGTGTCCCAAATAATGGTCCATCTCCTCAAGGGTCATTCTTTTTGAAACCGAACGGTTCTAAAATTCACCATTTTTTATTTCAATACATATCAAACAGGTAATCTAAAAAGTCATGATGTGTTGATGAACCAAGATAAGTTGCAGAGTAAGTGAGAGAACTAGCTTTTTGAAACCCTGTTAGATTTAGACCCTATATTTGAGGATGTACTAAAAGAGGGCAAGCTGACGGGCATTGGCCTAAACTCATGAATAATAATATCTGGCAGCCAAAACTCTTCGTCACATATGATTGGAATTGCTTCAGCTGGAACACTTATGTTAAAAGAAGCTACATAACGAGGCTGGGAAAAATTAATCTTTGTAATGGAACACTTGCTGAGAATTTGTGTGCAATATACGCGGAAATTTGCTCTCAAGAAGTTCCAAGGGACACAAAAACTTGCTCAAGCATCCGACCAATTTATCTGATCTTACATTGTAAGCCCCCGGCTCTGCTCGTACTTGTATTCACGTTGGTTGAACATTCACCAATTCCGCCGATATCCATTGTAAGCAGCCTGCCAGGCGATCGTTCCTACTTATGAAATAATGTCGCTAAGCTGAATTTGGATCTTCATTGCATCTTTCAAAGCATCCGGGCGGTTCCGACATATTTGCGTGCAGCCAAAAAAGGCGATGTGCAAAATTTCAGCTCGATAGCTTTTAAACTGAGGGACTAGTTCGCGTAGAAACATTCATAGTTTTCTCTCTTTCTCTCTATCTCTGTTGTTGTTTAATTTATTATATTATCTTATTTTTCCCTTTGCTCCTACATAACTATAGGTTTTAGTTTTTTCTCTCTCTCTCTTTTCTCGATCTCTATATTATTAAAGTTTTTGTTAGCTCTAAAAACGTCTCTGACTACAATCGGCTGTGAATAGGGGCATAGCTGGCCGGACGGGCAAATAAAATACCCCCACCGTGTCGGAGTCGTTATTAGTTTATTTTGTAATTTTATTAGATTTTCTTTGATAGGCTTCCTTAGCTCATAAAATTTTTTTTGTAACGTATTTATACTTTTGTTGACAGCATTTGTTTGTCGACTCTAAATAAATAAATAAATACAGACGGACTGACAGACTGACGGACAAAGCTCAATCGACTCAGCTCGTCAAGCTGATCAAGAATATTTATACTTTATGTGGTTGGTGATGATTCCTTCTATGCGTTGCAATCTCTTGGGCAAAATTATAATACACTGTTCAAGTATATAAAAATCAAGTTTGAAAGCGATAAAGTTGACAAAGGAAAAGTTGTTCTTACTAAAACTTTTTTTCAAACCCATCTTTTGTATAGCAACTATACTGTATAGTTGTCCGATTTTAATAAAACTTGGTGAAATTACGAAAAAGCGTAAAAATTTTATAAATATGAGTTTTGGAAATGTTTTTATTGAAACCAACAAAATTTTCTAACTGAAACTAGTTTTTCGACCGATCGTTCGTAAGACACCTATATGCTATAGTCATCCAATCCGGCCGGTTCCGACAAATGTGCAGCGTGCTAAAAGACTTGGTGCAAAGTTTGGTAAAGATAGCTATTAAACTGACGAAGGAGATAGCATAAAAACAGACGGACAAGTGGACGGACAGACGAACAGACAGAAATCAACTCAGCTTGTTAGGCTGATCAAGAATATTTATATACTTTATGTGATCGGAAATGCTCGGAAATAAAAATTATTTTTAAATTTTTATGATAAAAATTGAATGAACCGGGTAGTGTATTGGCAAAATTTTAAAAAGGATGTGTGGCTCACTACCTAGATACATCACGTGTCCTGAAATGACCAACAGTACGAATCCGTAAGGTATGACTCCAATTTGGCAAAATGGAGAGGGGGTGTGTTCAAGGCCAATCGCTGTTTTGTGTCGATCTGAATAAAATTCCGTTTGTGATCTCTTTAGGGCAAATAAAAGCAATGCTCCAATTTTGGAAAACCCAGCAGCTTAGTCGTAAAAGGGAAAGACAAAGTCGTAAAACATTGATTTTATGCCGATGTAAGATTCGGGCTCCGGTCGGAAAATTCTAATATTTGCATTTCTCGATCGACTTAAAGCTGATTCTAATATCGGCTCAAGCGGCTTTATTGATAAAGGCCTTACTGATGACGGTGTGTCGAAGCGCGTCTGGTAATATGCTGGTATATGTATGTAAACTTACTTGTCTGATTAATGACGCATATGTAAAGGGAGGTCGAACATCGGCATTTTTGTAGAATTCTCTATTACGCTGGATTTCTGTAAGTCAAAATTGAAAATTAAATTATTTATTGAATTATTATTTTCTAATAAACTAAATGTACTGATATATATTTAAGGGCCATTCAAGGCCAGATCATTTTTATTCAAGTCCTCCACTATCACTTCGCATGAGCAAGCGCAGTGAATCTCAGAGTGTACGAGATGCGCCAACCAATTACATCGGCCAAACTGAACAAACAACGCAGTTCGCGTCTGTTCCTTAAACATACAGCCACACTCTGAGCAACACACGACGTTAGCTTCAGCTGACATCTCGCTCTATGAGTGATGCATAACAAGACTTGCCTTCGGGTTTCACAACACTAACTAATTCAATCTAGACTTGGGGCGCAATTCAAATTGTACAGAGCAACTTATCCCTAACACGGCCATTCTAACAATTGCACGTCTTCGTGCATTAACTTTATATCCAACTAGAAACAGTTCAATCCTTTTTATATTCTTATAGATTTTCTCAATCTTCATTTCAATCTATCTTTCTTTGAACACAGTTTCTCTTATTTTAATCACTTTTCTCTCTGTTTTCTCTGTAATTAACTTTCTTTTCATTTTCTTTTTAATTACTCATTTACAAATGTCTTCCCTATCTAATCAAACATTTCTTCAGTCGTACAATTTTTTCACAAATCCACATATCTCTTTTCATCTTTTATGTTTATGATACTTGGTCACACTAAACACATGTATGTACACACACACGAACGCTGTTATGAGATAAGAACGTATATGTGAAGAGAAAGAATAAAGCAGTTGTACGATGACAACCAGAGCGTAAAAAGTAAACTTTTACAGTAATAGTTTCAAAAATGCCTCCAAAAAATACAATGACTACGGCAGCAAGCAACAATAAAAAGAACGTTGCGTTCTTTACATTTGAGCCATTTGACCCAAGTAAAATGAAATGGTCAAGATGGGGAACACGTTTCACCACGGCACTAAAATTGTACGAGTGTGAGGAGGCAAAACACTTAATAACTACATTTCATGGGCTCACAGACATATAACATTTTGTCTGACAAAGTTCTACTGGAAGTTCCAGAAAATGGCAGTTTTGAGGATATCGAACGAATTCTTGCGGAGCACTATGACCCAAAGCCAAATGAGTTGATGGAAAATTTTAGATTCAACATGCGGTTTCCTTTGAAGAAGCAATTTCTTTGGCGAATACATACAAACTAGCGGATAAAGGCAAAGATGAACTACAGCAAGGAGGGAGCGAGAAAACTACAGTCAACAAGATGTGCGACAGAGACAGAGGAAGAAGCATGCAGCAGCAGAATATAAAGACTAACTGAAACTAACTAGATCATCGGGCAAAAATGAAAAGAGAAAATGTTTCAGATGTGGACACACTGGCCACTTGGCTAATACATGCTGTGAAGTATTACATTTTTAGCTAGGGACAAATTTGTAGGTCATAAATTGTTTTGTAGGCCATAAGGAGTTGGGGACACATTTGTAGGTCATAAGTTGTTTTGTAGGTCATAAGGAGTTAAGGACACATTTTAGTCTATAAGTTGTTTTGTAGTGAGTAAGGACACTGAAATCATTTGTATATAGGAGTTATAGATCATAGGCGTAGAGCTAGTTCACGAGGTGATCATCACTGACAACGGCCAGCAGCAGCCAAGACATGCACACAGCAGCACTTGCACATACAAACACAAGCCGGCTGCCAGCGAGCGACGCCACCAGAAAGCTACGCACTTACACACACCCACACATACCAACAGAGCCAGCCAGATGCGAGCGACAAACGGTATGCAACCGCCAAGACAGGCACACAGCAGCACACGTATGCATACAAACATTTAAACACAAGCCAGCGGACAGCGAGCGAAGACAACAACAGAAAGCTACGCACTTACACACACCCACACACACACATGTCAGTAAACCAAAACCCACTCCGAAGCGATCGCTTGGCCCGCGTCAGCCATGCATTAGAGCGAGAGGCATGCAGCGGCGGCCACAAAGCTGCAGAGTTCTGGAGCAGCGGTGAGTGCAGAATTAGGTCATGGCCAACGATTGGCAAACGCCAGAGAGACAGTCAAGTTTTCCCTGCGATGACCTACGGACGTGTTCGAAGTTTAATTCTCCAGCCGGTTTTACACAGTACCACGCCCCCGCCGTAGTACCAACGCATCGAGTCCAACCGCCCAAGCATCTCCTCTGTTTTGACCACTAACAAGGAGCAAAAGTCATCGATCAACGAACCAGAGGAATCAGAGGAACGAAAGCGAGTGAAATCCAAACCAGCGGGTAAACCAGGGTTAGCTTCGATAGGAGGTAGGGAAAAACAATGGTGCGGTTAGGGAAACCTTCCTTATTGTGATTACGTGTGCCCCAGCCCTTGAAAATTTGTTAAAGAAAATCTTAAAAAAGAAATAAACATATGTGTAAGAAATAAATTCTTGCCCTTTGTTATCTAGTGTCTCCGACTTAACTGTACCATGGTTGATCAAGCTAGCATGCCTTGCTGGGTCGCCGAAGGCATGCGGCTGGAGTAATCATGGTCGGTGCACGTGTGTAAGGTGTCGATTTGCGCTGGGTCGCCGGCATTTCGACGTGTTACACACTGAGAGTGGATACCAGAAGAGACAAGCCTCAGATCTGGTCAGAGAACCCGCAGAAATTGCTAGTAGCTTGGTTCCTACGACCCAACTGTACCAGGTTAGCACATCTTGCTGGGTAGCCGGAGGTGTGGTGGTTTGAGTCGCCGGCAGGTGGTTAGCGCTAACCTCTCAACTGCTAAGGGATCCTCTACTCTGAGCTGAGTCACCGTCAGCGTGGTGGGTACCAAAAGAAGCCCCAAATATTCAAGTTTTTGCCAAAATTATCAGAATTTTTTCCTTCTGGACTGAGTCCTACCTCAGCTGAAAAACTTCCTTACAGAGCAAATTTAGAGAGGCTGTATGCCATTTCTGTAAAAAGGTGGGGTATTTGCGAAAAATGTGTTTTAGAGAAAGAAAGAATAAAATGCATCAAATATGTGAGGATGAAAATGCAGGTGGAAATGTTAACGAGTTAAATATGATTAATGAAAGTAACGAGGTACAACATGTGAAATCAAAAATGATGTACAAATTTGATGTAAATGGTAAATTCATTGATTTTGGAATTGACACTGGGTCGCCAGTTTCAATTATTAATTTAGATGATGCAAAGAAATATGTGCCACAGCTGAATGTTAAGAAGGCAAGCATCGAACTTGTTAGTTATTGCAACACGCCACTTAAATGTTTGGGTTATGTGAATGTGGAAGTGGTAGCACATAATGACAGTAAGGCAAACCTTAAACTATATATTGTTCGTTCGGATAAGAAGCCGTTGTGTGGTAGAGAATGGTTGCTCAGTATACAGATTAATTGGAATTCGATTTTTAACGTACATAGATCCGAACAGAATTGCAGTTAATGCCATTACAGATTTAAATGTGGACAGATTGATACAAAAATTTCCAAAGGTTTTCTCAGCATCAGTGGGAAAAGTACAGGAATGCAGGCTCGTTTATACGTCAGGACTGAAGCTACGCCAAATTTTTGAAAGCTTGGAAAGTTCCTTTTCCATTAATTACAACAGTGGAAAATGAGTTAAAAAAGCAAGTTGAGGAAGGGGTATTAGTGAAGGTGGATAGCAGTGAATGGGCTACACCAATTGTAGCAGTACAAAAACGTCAGGGAAACGTTCGCATTTGTGGGGACTACAAGGTGACATTGAATCCTGGACTAGTGGTGGACGAACATTCACTACCTACGATTAAGCAACTGTTTTTCAAAATGGCTGGCGATATAAAGTTTACCAAGATTGATTTATCGAAAGCATACTTACAACTTGAGATACACCCGGATGATAGACATCTACTGACTTTGAGTACACATAAAGGGTTATATCAACCTACAAGACTTATGTTAGGAATAGCTAGCGCACCAGCTAAATGGCAGAGACGTATGGAACAGTTTTTGAGTGATATTCCTGGAGTTTCAGTTTTTCTTGATGACATAAATATTACAGCACAAGATATGAATCATATTAAGAGAGTTGAAGGAGTCCAATCTCGTTTAGAGAATCTGAACATGCGCGTAAACATTGAAAAATCAGAGTTTAAGAAGGATTGCATCGAATATTGTGGATACGTAGTTAACAAGCACGGTATACAGCGCATGAGCAGCAAAGTTAATGCAATACAGAAAATAAAATCTCCCAGTAATAAGGAGGATATACGAGTTTTCATTGGCTTGGTTAATTATTACGGACGATTTATGAAGAATTTGAGCGACTTGGCCTATCCATTAAACAGACTGTTACAAAAAGACACTAAATTCAATTTTAACAAACAGTGTGAAAAATCTTTTGATGAAATAAAAAGGCAGATGCAGTCAAAATTTTATTGATATCTGTTTGGAAGGAAATTTACCTTAGTAACAGACAATAGAACTATATCACAGATATTGGCTCCGCATAAAACACTAAGTGCACTTTCAACGACTCGTATGCAACATTATGCATTGTATTTAGAGCAATTCGACTATAAGATCAAGTGTAAAAAAGTCCAAAGAGAATTTTCCTTCTTCTGATACAGACAAGATATTTGAAGAAATATATATGGATGTTTGCTCAGAGGAATGCGAGTTTATATTCCAAAGTCGTTGCGAAAAAAGATATTGGACGAACTACATACTGGACATTTTGGCATGGTCAGAATGAAAACATTGGCTAGAGCTTATGTATGGTGGAACAAGAATTGGTATCCAGTTGTATGGAATGCCAGTCTACAAAATCAGATCCAAAAAGAGTGATGCCAATACGTGGTTGGGGCACACCAAAGAAGCCTTTTGAAAGAGTTCATGCAGATTATGCTGGTCCATTTCTTGGAAAATATCTGTCTTACCTTCACTACCAAACAATGAGCCGAGATTGCCTGAATCGAATTTAAGTCGATCTACTAGAGAACGTAAAATTCCGCAAAAATTTTTAAACTAGGCTTAATTAAGATTAGAATATAAGCGTATACTTGAATTACTGGGGAGAGAATTGTTATGTTTATGATACTTGGTCACACTAAACACATGTATGTACGAACGCTGTTATGAAACAAGAACGTATATGTAAAGAGAATGAATATCGCAGTTGTACGATGACAACCAGAGTTTTGCCAATTTGGTAGTTTTCTTTAACTTTCATGTGGATACTTCTACAGTCTTTTACTGTTTATCGCCTTCAACATATACATGTTATCCTCCAAAAACTCAGTGACTACAAAAAAAATACTCGTCTGATATCTCTCACTGTCCTTAAGTAACACGTACTCACCGCCTTAATATTTAATCACGTTAGCTTTATTATTTTTAAATCTAAGCTTTCCATACACAGCCGCAGTGTAAATGTTCTCAGCAGCCGACGATCTAGCCTCAGATAGCTCAAGTTCATTCTTGATTTCACCAAGAGGAATCAAACTCATTTGTCGAGCAGTCCTGCCAACCAAAAGCTCCAAATGACCCGACCCGGTATCACGATTGACTGTACGAATGGTATAAAGTCTAAATGCACTTCACCCAACGAATCATTCTACGATCCCTCACCAATCTCGACCCCTGTTAACAAGCCTTTCAATAGTAATACTTAGGGTATTCACCACCCGCGTAAAAGCGTAAATTGTGTAAATTTACGCGCCTCAGCTATTGAGCACCCTTTCTGTTTACCCTCGTAGTTTTTGGCGTAAATCAGCTGTTTTTGACAGGCTGTGAATTTTGCTGTTAATTGAGATTCAATACTTACTATTTACAGTGGCGTAGAGCGCTGCATCGCACCCATTCTTTACCGGGATTCGAGCCGGAATATCAAAAAATACAAGGCGACATGTATCTAAATTTCTATATCAGATAAGTACGATACTAAGTATTTTTAGTCGATACTTTGAAAACTTTAAGTTTTTTCACTTTGACTAGCGATTTTATAAACATACCCCAGGGCAACCAAAAGTTGGTAATTTTTTTCCTATGTGTTTTGTTGTTGTGTCGTAAACTTTTAGAGTTTACGTGTTTTGATTTACGCTTTTACGAGAGCTGGTGAATACCCTAACTGTTTTAATCTTCTCATCACCACACACCTTTATTTCTAACTTTTGAAAACAATCGTTCTCAGGGACCTTGCAAGCATTAATCAATATAGATTTTATAATTTCAACGCCATCGTACGATAGTATAGTAGAAAATCCCTGGCACAAAATTTCACGGCCTATTACAATATTGTTCTTCAAATATTCATCTATAAAGCTTAGTTTACACCACAACAAAGGAAATGCCAAAACAAAAAACTCCATATACAAAAATGCTCAAAACTTTTGGCACCAAACCCCTTTGGTGCTCTTTTTGTTGGCAATACACACTTGCCACAAAAGGCCTCAAGTAAATACCGCAAAAGTACTAGATCCGTATTTTCTGTATTTTTATCGATAGCTCAGGAAACAAAGAATTTTGAATATTTCAAGAAGTATCGCACATTGTCGATGCACAAAAATGTCTTATCGGCTGCAGTTTGAATCATTTTCCCTATCAATGATTGAGCGCTATATTCAAAGCAAGTTACAAATCAGAGTGAGATTTCAACCAAATTTCGAAACTGGCTATAAAATTGAATTGAATTCTTACAGAAGTGTAAGACACTTCACAACACCCCCACAACAGGCCCATAGCCAGGGGTGGTACTTGATGTCACATGATATTCATTTTAATTTGTTTAACTTTTTGTTTTGTTTAGCTTTTCAAACTTTGCCGTTCGGATTCGGCGTTAAGCTGTAGGGGTCCCTTTCTCTTGTGCTAAAACTATAAGCACACATCATCAAGCAGTGGCAGTCGATTAATCGTCATGCTGCACGGGGTGCCAAAATATAAAGACTATAACTTTCTGTCAAAACTAGTAAATCCCATTATTAAACAAAAAAGAAAGTCGGTCAAGCCCGACTATAACATACTCTGCAGCCTTACACTCGCATTTGCTTACGAGTCAAACGGCCAGTTAACAATCTATGTACCTTCGGTATATAAAAACTACGATGTATAAAAACTACGGAGTATAAAAACTACAAAAAGAAAAGTCATTAATTTTAACCAAAATCAAAAAACACAATAGACAAGAAAGAATTTTACCACTGGCCGAAATAACAAAACTAAAAGCAACCATCAAATTAATTCGCAGACTCATCCAAGAAAACTTCAAAATTGCAGTAAATAACCAAATTAAATGAAAACTGGAATTACTTACATCTAAAAACCAAACACCTAAACAGGCTAAACATCGACACATTCAAGCACAGCCAATAAGTCTTGATCAAACTAAAGTCCCTGTAAGCAGCTCGCACCTTCTCACACATGTAGATATTGATCCGCGTAGCGCGGAAATAGACACCACATAAAAACAACTACATCATTCGAAATAAAACGGGCATTTTAAATATCGTGGGAGAGCTTTTCTTCAATCAGTTCACTCTCCTGTAGAGAGTGTTCGTGATAATCCATTTCAGAGATATGTTGAGCAATATTTCAACCTGTTTTTAGCAGTAAAAATACCTCGTTTGAGACATCTCTACTTACCCACTCGTCTTTTTCCGAAATTATGCCATCTAACGACATCGACGATGCAACATGCAATCCGTTTATAGGACTAGAAAATATACCAAACATTGTCTTCACAAAATTACCGCCACCAATAAAACTAGAGCATTGCTGTTTATCAAACAGTATAATTAATAATGCACATTTCCCTAAAAACTGGAAAAAAGAAACAAGGATCCAACACATGTCAACAACCTACGACCCATTAGCATATTACCCAACACAAGCAAAATATTCGAAATGTGAATTAATACAGCTATCATAGACCGCTGTAATAAAAACGAAATAAAAAACGACCGTCAGCTCGGATTCAAGCACAAACACTCACTACCAGAGGTCGCAAAAATCGGTCCCCCGTTTGCCTTTGTCAGAAAACGACAGCTTTTATGCGACCACATTGAAATGAGGTACCGAAAAGACCTTTAACTACGCTCTCTGCCTCTCTTTGGTTGTGAGAGGAGAGAAACACATTATTTTGTGTTTTTTTCTCTCTGGTCTTGTTGGGACCGTTTCGTCAAACTCAAGCATAGAAAAGGTCTTTTGAGCACCGATGCACTTGTGTGCGTTTGTATGTCAGTTCGTGCTTACATGTTGATGTGAATTGATCAAGTTTAAGTTAAAAGATCTAACCGTGCATATTTCTGTATGTACAACAACGAAACTCCATGTATACAGCAAATTCCATGCGCTCTCTTATTCTCTCTAGCATGGACTCTCTCTGCTCACGCGACCTTTTCAAATAACATTTTGACAGTTTGGTCTTCGAGAAGCGCGCATTTTAAGACCAATTGACTGAGTTGGGCCTGTTATGCGGTTGCTGTCATTCGGTTGCTTTTGTTTTGTTTTTTCGGTCAGTGACGTGAGCAGAGCGAACTGAAAAAACGGTTGAGAGTTATTTACGAGCTATGCTCACTACACATGCGATGCATCTTCTTATATCTGACATGCAGTGGAGTTTGAACAAAAAGCATGTAACAAGAGCATGCTTAGTAGATTTGGAAAAAGCTTTCGACAGTGTCTGGATTAAAGGTTTAACCTTCAAATTAATATAATACATGTTTCCAACCCATTTAATATTTCTTATTATCAACATGAACCGATTTGAAATTTTTAACATATCAATTGGATATATTTTCAAATCGGAGTAAAATTGATATGGAAAAAAATCAATTTTTTCTCGGTGTACAAATGGAATTTAACAAGTTACTGTTAACTCATTTTATTCAATATATATATACTTGATCTAATAAAAGGATTACAAAATTGCATTGCATTTGCGGATGATGTTATAATATATCGCCCAGGAAAAACCATAGAGACAATAAACGAGCTGCTCCAGCAAGATTACAACGAAATTGAAAGGGACGCCGACAAGTGGCAACTGAAAATAAATGCAAGCATATGTGAAACAATTCTTTTTCGACCATCAATCAAAAAATGCAACAGCAACGTGAGAAAAAACTGGAGAAAATTTACCATCACTGCAGAAAACTGTGCCATACCATCCTTTAGTTCAGTCAAATATTTAGGTGTTCATATTGATAGATTCTTGTACTTCAATGAACAAATTAATATCCTACTTGAAAAAGCCAGAAAAGCCTTCTTCTGCTACAAAAACCTATCAGCATATAAGCATAAGAGTTAAAATTATTTTATACTAGTCAGTCATCAAAATAATTATTAATTACATATTCTTGCCCAATATGGCTCAATATATCACGGTCTTATAAGGAACGTATCAGACAATTCGAAATAAAATGTCATCACTGTCATCGCCCGAAACTGAGAATATAAAATACATAAATAGATTATATGAAATTGCAAATGTACATACGATAGACAACATTATCATCAACCTAATACGACATCATATAGATCAATGCATTAGCAACGACGACAGCAACTACATATTGGCCCCATACCACACGAATGCTGATTACATGAAAACTGCACTAGCGCATGAAAACCACCAGAAGTATTTTTGTATTTGAACTCTAAAGGATTCATCCAAAACCATGTGGGTGTTCTAATTTTCTATCACCTCTATCAAAGAGCTACCAACGAGCTGTTACATATACACTAATTACGGTGGAAATCTGGAGGTTTGACACCAGAATCCCAACGAAGTTCCGGACCTGAAACGTCAATATTGGTGGCTGAATGCCTGATGTTCCCTTAGACTAACCTAACCCGAAACAGACCACTTTTGACCAAACTTCGCAGATCAGTTTGAAAACATATAATTTTAATAATGACCGAGTTTAAGAGCACTAACATTGAAAACAAAAAAGATTTATTAACAAAACCCCATTTTCCGAACGATCGTTTCTATGGCAGCTACAAGAAGTAGTCATCCGATCTGGGCGGTTCCGAAATATTAGCAGCGTGCAGCCAAAAGAAGACTCTGTGCAAAATTTCAGCTCGATAGCTTCAAAACTGAGGAAGCTCAATAGACTCAGCTCGTCATACTGATCAAGAATATATATACTTTATGTGGTCGGAAATGATTCCTTCTATGCGTTGCAAACTCCTGGGCAAAATTTTAATACACTTTTCAAGTATATTTATTCCTGAAAGCGATTTAGATTTGATTTTGATTTCGTAAAAGCAACTCTAAATCAGTTGATAGAATGACCCTTTTGACCCAATGTCAAAAGAAAGCGTTAAAACATTTTTGTTAAGCCACTTAAATAATAGTTTGCTGGCAGAATATGCAGTTTTAGAATGTTCGCCACAAGTCAAAAGTGAGTATAATTGTTCATTTGTTTATAGTCACGTAAAATCCATCATTCAATTTGTAAATTTTTATTTATAATATATTTATTTATTTTTTTAGTTATTTTTATTTATAAATTTAATTTGAATGTAAACAAAGAAAAGAACGGTCACACTCCTAACGAAATCAAAATGAAATCAGGCACATGTGCACATCTGTTCGACGAAATCTAAATCAAATCAAAAGCAAATCACTTTCAGGAATACCACTACTATAAACGATTGCATTTCTAACTAAGCGTGAATGAATTTTAATGTCAAGTGACAAGATAAAGTATGATGATGATGATAGATCATACGAAAAGAAACCGTTTAACCATATAATGAATCAACTTAGCTTTGAAAGGACGGTAAAGCAAATCATTGTTTATTACTAAGTGCCCCGACAAACATTCTTCTTCTATGAGTTCAGTACCAGAATTGGCTGCAGTATTCTCAGACCCGAGATCTCATATTTTGCTTACAAAAAACAGTTGCAAAGCAACTGACTCAACGTATGATTGTAAAGAATAGAAGCTTATGAAAGCAATAAACAAATATCAAATACTAAAGCTGGGAATGATGTTATATATTATATTTCTTTGGAAATTGTCAAAGAGCACATACATTACATACATCGACAAATGTTTTAAAATTTTTGAAAGGTCATGAAAACGAAGAATTAAAAAACATTGCCTTTACTATACTAGCTGTTCCAGAAACTCAGGTATCAGTTAAACGATCATTTTCAACACTTAAGTTTGTTCTTTCTGATTTAAGAGCTAGTATAGATGAACAGCTCCTGGAAGATATAATGCTTAAACTAATTAGTTCCTAAAAATTGTTAATGTCAGCTAATGGATTTGATAATTACAATAACTTAAGTATTAAAAATTATGATTAAGTATATGAATAGAGAGGTATATAAATTTCATTATCAGCGTAAAATTAATAAATCGAAAGTCAAACTATTCTTTTTTGTTCCGAACCAAAACCTTGGGTTCAGGGGTTCCAGGAACCGGTCCGCGAACCGAACCTTAGACTTTACAATGGGTTCGAACCCCCGCGGGGCTCCGGAGCTCCGGACCGAACCTTCTGCAGAATTTAAGAGATTTGCAGCCTTGAAATTTTTATTAAAATTCATTAACACTTCTCAGGCGCAAGCGCAGTGAAACTTTGAGTGTTCGAGCTGTTTCAATTAATTACATCAGCCAAACTGAACAAACTATGCAGTTCGCGTCTGTCCTTACACACACAGCCATACTCTGAGCTTCGCACGACGTCAGCTTGAGCTGACGTCTCGCCTTCGTGTTTCACAACCCTAACCAATTCAATCTAGACATGGCGCGCGATTCAAGTTGTACATAGTATAAGGTTGTGCATGTAGCCCTGGTATAACGTTGCTTAGGTAGCCCTGGTAAATTTTGATACTCCCGAGAACCATGTTAGCGATCAAGGCTACACACAAGGCTTATCGGTATCGAACTCTGGCCACACGGCTGAAGGCGTCATCCATGGTAACAGCGAAGAGAATAAAAGTTGTACAAATTAAACTTAATCAACCCGAGTTTACAACATCAGAAGTGGGATAAGCTAACTTTCGTGCCTACTTAAACGCAAGCACATTTTATAGACGCCGAAATTGAAAACGAAAGCCAAATTATGGGGAATCAAAACTTAGTGAAATGGTTCATTGCCAATAACATTGACTTTCCGACCAATGGAACCTTAAGACAACTGACCAAAATTGCCTCGGAGTACAATTATGCTTCGGCAAAAACATCCGACAATGCAGAAGAAAAAGATGACAGCGACCTCTGCAACCAAACCGTAATGCCGAAATCTTCAGATGCTCGGCAGGAGAAGGAGGAAGGTGCCATAGTAGACCACGCGATGGGGATTCATCAAATCAAACAATTTCCGAACAACAGCAGTTGAAAACCTTGCAAGAAGAAGAAGAATTTTTGGTCGCAGCTCTTAGAGTGGCCCAGAAAAAATAAAAGCTGGCGTCCATATTGAAAATCGAATCGATATCCGAAGGAGGAGTACGAAATGTTGTCCATACAGTTCCCCTATACGATGCTTCAGTGTCAGGCGATGCAAATAAATGGATACATGGATTTGAGCGTGTGTGCAATGCAATCGATAAAAGCGACACATCAAGTTTCGTTGTGTGCGTCTATTAACGGAACCAGCAACTGATGCCGACATGATTTTGCGCGTCGATCAAATTACGACAAATTTTTTAAAAACTTTTGGTCTTGACTACTCTATGGCCGAAGTCATCATGCTATTGCGAGACACCCGACACCCGGAAAAACAACAATAACGGGATACATTCTTCAAATGCAGGAGATTGCTTCACGTGCCGGCATTGACGAGCTGCAGACAGTACTATTTATGATAGACGGGTTCTGTGATCATACTCCCAGTATCGCCATTTTGTACTCAGCGAATACGTTGGATGAACTTAAAGAATTGTCGCGCAGATATGGTGACTTGCGCAGCAAAACTCAATCTTCAGCTACTCATGGAAGTGCACGTACAAAAGACGTGGGCAAGAGACTTCACAAGAAGACAAAATTGCAGTGCGTTGTTATTGCTGCTCTGGTCGTGGACATTATGCCTCATCATGCTCACAACCAAAACGCGACAAAGGTTCGAGCTTCCGAAGCGGTTCACTTCAGCATATGATAAAAGATTGCCCGCAGCCTGCTGAGAGAATTACGAAACTGGTTTAGTGAGGAAAATAAGAAAACTATCTTAAGATTGATTGAATCCAATTATTTGGATTTACCCAACATTCCAGCTATTGATCATAACCATGAGATGAAGATTAAACTTTCAGTCCGAAGTGCCCGTACATTGTGGCCCAAGAAAACTGTCTTATCAGGAAAAAAAGGAAATAGATAGTTTACCTAAGCGACCAATCCCATTTGACACATTACACATCGATCATTTCGGTCCCCTCCCATCCCTTGTATCAAATAAAAAATTTGTTTTAGTGGTCGTTGATGGATATACAAAATTTGTTAAATTGTATTCAGCAAATACAACTATCACTAAGGAGGTCATTACTTGCTTAACCAAGTTCCTTGATAGTTACAGTCGTCCCCGCAGAATTGATAATGATAGAGGATTTTGTTGCACTTCATTGGAATTCAATGAATTTTTGCTGAAAAGTAACATATTACATGTAAAAGTAGCGACTGCTTCGCCCCAAGCGAATGGGCAAGTGGAACGTGTCAACAGAATCATTAAGACAATGCTTGCAAAAATAAGTGAACCAGTGCGTCATACAGATTGGTGTAAGCTGCTTATAAAAGCCGAATATGCAATAAATAACTCGATTCACTCTACGACAGGAGAAATACCAACTATTCTATTGCTTGGTGTTCAACAAAGAGGTTGTAATGTTGATGCATTGACTGAATATTTAGATGAGAAATCGGACTTAGGCAGAAAGCATTCTATAAAATAGAATATAATCAGAAAAAAGCTTCTGAGTCTTATGTGAAAAAGAACACTTGAATTTTTCAAAAGGAGAATTTGTCGTTATGAAAAACGGTGATACCACAATTGGCACAAACAAGAAATTCGTCCCAAAATATAAAGGCCTATATTGTATAAAAAAGGTTTTACCTAACGATCGATGTCATTAGTGAAATTGAAAAGTGTCAAATAAGCCAGATTCCCTATGAAGGTATAATTGAGGCGAGTCGATTACGTAAATGGGTAGATTGGCGAGATCAGTGTGAAAATGCTCCGACGTAATTTTGAACCATTTGTAAATGTAATATGTATATATTTGTATTAAGTTCCTTATATCTTTTATTAGTTTAAATTCCTAACAAAGAAATAGTATATTGATGAATATTTAGTTTAATGTAATAAATATGATGTATATATAGGTTTAATAACTTTGTAAATAGTTGTAAATACTTTAAGATCGAGGACGATCTTATGGTCAGGATGACCGAACTATAAGGTTGTACATGTAGCCCTGGTATAACGTTGCTTAGGTAGCCCTGGTATATATCGATACTCCCAAACAAAGTATACTTAACAAGGTAGCCTCACTCGCTCTCTCACAACTTCTTATAAAAATGTCAAAATGGGTACAAAAGAGAGCGGGAGCAAGAGAGTAATGAATTTCTGAACTCGCTTGAGTCAAAACAAAGAAATTTGTACGTGCATGCAAGATAAATGAACATATGAGAGTTTCCTGCTGCAACTAAGACCAGCATACTTAAATAAATATGACAGAAGAAATATATTTTAATCTATGTTTTTGTTGTGTATGTTAAGAACAGTGCGCGCCAAGCAAACTGTAACATGCTGTTAACTCCCCGCTCTCACTGTCACACACTCAGTTGGTCAGCTACTGTCATCGTGGACAGAACCGCGCACCTTCGGCGGTCACCGGCTCATGCAGACATTCACTATGCGCTATATTCATACTCCACTATTGTAACCATATATACCAATAATAAATACGCTCGCACATATTTAACATTGGCGACGAAGATAGGATTTAACACATAATTAAATATTGCGAGTAAGAATAAATCACATGGACAACGAAGACAGCGAAAAGAGTTCAAGCTGCATTAAAGTCACCGACAAGGTCAAAGAGGAAGACGAGAACAACGCTACGAGTGGAAGCAGCGAAGACGAGAACAGCGCAGTCGCTAAGCCTGGAAATAGCGAATTAAAAAAACAAAGAGAAGAGGGCGATCAAGCTTCCAGTTATAGTGGAAGCGCCGCGAAAAAGAAAATCACGTGTGCAAGCAGCGCAGCTGCAGACAATCAATTATTAAAAAACAATATTACGCAACGGGCCACAATGGCTGGACTTGGTAGCCTAGAGCCTTTTGACTTGGCTCACCCACACAAATGGACATCGTACTGGGAACGTTTTCAGTTATTCCTGCTGGCCAATGATGTTAAGGAAGAAGAGCGGAAAAAGGCGGCTTTTCTGACGCTGGCCGGCGCGCAGCTGTATGACCTCTTAACATCATTGGCCTCACCCACAAAGGTTAGTGAGTTGCATTTATTTGACATTGGCAAATTACTGACCGACCATTTGTCTCCCCGTCCGTCCGAGATCGCTTCGTTCTACCATTTTCACAAGCGCGATCAGCAGCCTGAAGAGTCTGCGAACAGCTATATGGCAGCTCTGCGGACCTTGGCCAAGGATTGCAACTTTGGGACGGCGTTTGACCGGATGCTGCGGGACCGTTTTGTGTGCGGTATGAGGGATGAAAGTCTACAGAGAAGTTTCCTGGCGGAGGAAGCCCTAACATTGCAACGAGTCATGGAGCGTGCCATGACCAGCGAAGCCGCAGCAGCGAGTGCTGCCACCATGAGACACTCAAGTGAACTAGAACACAGCGAATCCATACATGGTGTCTCCGCGGGTCGTTCCCGCCTATACCAACGTAGCCGCAGCAGCAACCAGCAAGCGTGTGCTGGCTGCGGTGGTCATCACCAAAGGAAGCAGTGCCCCCATCGTGACACTGTTTGCCATTCATGCGGCCTTACGGGCCATCTACAGCGGGTATGTCGCCGCGCCAACATGTCTAGAAAGAGCGCCACATCGACAAATTCTAGGATCGCACGCCAAGGGGCTCAACAGCACAGATCGTCTCGAGGAGAATCTGCTGTTCATCACATACTGCCGTTAATCAATCAAAAGAAGTCAATAACAATCATCGTCAACGGTCGCACCTGCGTATTCGAGGTGGACTCAGGGTCGCCAGTGACCATTATGAGGGAATCAACATTCCGTTACATCTGGCCTAAAGGCAGGCTAGATCTTTCCAAATGCGATTTGGAATTAAATGACTACCAGAGGAATCCGATCCCAGTAAAGGGAGTCATCGACGTATCAATTCATTACAATCATCGTAAAATCGAAAATCTTCCCCTTGTTGTCGTCTCTGGCAGCGGCGCAAATTTACTGGGATGTAACTGGTTCGATGCACTCGGTATACGAATTGAAGGAATATGTTCCATATCAAACATCATGAGCATTGAATCAGTACTCAGCAAATTCCATAAATTGTTTCACACCGAGCTGGGTCAATTGACTGGGCCTCCAGTATCACTACACATAGACGCAGCTGTCACGCCAGTTCGTCTGCCACCACGGCGCTTGCCATTCGCCATCAAGGGACTTGTAGAAGAAGAAATCAACCGCCTGTGCAGCCAGGGCATTTTGGAAAGGGTCGAATATTCGGAATGGGCAACGCCGATTGTACCCGTAATCAAGAAGGACGGCATGGTCCGGATTTGTGGCGACTACAAATCAACTTTAAATAAAGCTATTAAACCACATTGCCATCAAATCCCAGCAGTCAACACGCTGTTGGCCTTAATCGAAGGGGGCTCAATATTTGCAAAAATCGACCTGGCACAGGCATATCAGTAGCTTGTTGTGGATCAACACTCGGCTATGCTACAGACCATAATCACACACATGGGCGCATTCAAGGTCAACAGGCTACAATTCGGCATATCGTCAGCCCCGGGAATCTTTCAAAGCTGCATTGAGAACATCTTGCGAGGAATTCCAGGAGTTTTGCCCTATTTTGACGATATAGTGATTATGGGAAAATCAGAACATGAGCTCGCTGAGAGGCTGAACGAGGTTCTCACGCGTTTCGAAAAAGCAGGACTGCGATTGCGCAAAGACAAATGCCAGTTTGGCAAGCCATCCATTGAGTTCCTAGGGTTTAAAATCGACGCATTGGGAGTTCGGCCTTCAAGCGATAAAATTAAGGCTATTAGAGATGCACCCACACCAAAAGATAAAAAACAACTCCAGGCGTTTCTCGGATTATTGAATTTTTATCATGCATTCCTACCCCACAAGGCCACGCTTGCCGAGCCGCTACATCGCTTACTAGATAAGAATGCCACTTGGAAGTGGAAACGACAACACGCAGACGCATTCTCTGCATTAAAAGAACTTATTACTTCAGACAATCTGTTAGTCCACTACGACGGCCAGTTGCCATTAGTGCTAACATGTGATGCATCACCATACGGGCTGGGAGCGGTCCTTAGCCACAAATTTTCAGACTGATCTGAAAAACCGATTGCATTTTATTTACGTACACTGTCCAAATCTGAACGAAATTACGCGCAAATCGACAGGGAAGCAGTCGCATTAGTTGCAGGTGTAAAAAAATTTCATAATTATGTATATGGACGTTTCTTCACGCTCGTCACCGATCATCGCCCGCTTTTGGGCATTTTCACAACGTCAAAGCCGGTACCAAACGTAATCTCAAACGTAATGCTCCGCCGTTCAATTTTTTTAAGCGCTTACAATTTCAACATCGTTCATCGCGAGGGAAGCAAGATGGGCAACGCGGACTTCTTAAGCCGATGCCCAATATCAACTGAAAAAGGCGCTACACACACTGAAGAGGTCCTTATGATTGAGCTAGCAGCATCGCCCATCATAAATGCGCAATTCATATCATCACAAACCTCAAAGGACTTGACGCTCTCTAAAGTTTCGAGCTGGGTGTTAAGGGGATGGCCACACACAAAGATCGGGAGAACAGATCCACTGTACCCATACTATGTACGTCGCGAGGAACTATCTGCAAATAAGGGAGTCTTAGTATGGGGTAACAGAGCAGTCGTACCCCCGAAAGCAAGGCCAGCCATATTAAAAGCCCTTCATGCATCTCACCCTGGTATCGTCAAAATGAAGGCCCTAGCGCGCAGCTATGTGTGGTGGCCCAATATAGACTCAGAAATCGAGTCAATTGTGAAGTGCTGTTCAGCGTGTCAGGAGATCCGGAACCAACCACCTCAAACGCCTCCTCATCATTGGGAATCGTCAAAGCGCCCCTGGTCACGCCTTCATGTGGATTTCGCAGGGCCTTTCCAAGGCAGAACATTCTTCTTGGTTGTTGACTCTTACTCCAAATGGCTGGAGGTCGCCGTGGTCAACTCAACCTCAGCACTCGGTGCGATCAAGTTCCTCCGTCAACTTTTTGCCACACACGGACTCCCTGACGAACTAGTGTCCGACAATGGCACTGCTTTCACATCCGAAGAATTCAGGATATTTATGGAAAATAACCTGATCCGACATATTCGCTCCGCTCCGTTCCATCCGGCCACGAATGGCCAAGCCGAGCGCATGGTACAGACCACCAAAAACTATCTCAAAAAGTTTGACCGAAATTCAGAGATCAACCTCAGCCTAGCCAGATATTTATTTCATCAGCACATTACGCCTCACGCCACAACGAACCACTCGCCTGCTGAGCTATTGATGAATCGAGAATTGAAAACTTATTTTGACAAAATTCAGCCCACTGAAATAACGTTTGCGAAAGCCAGCAAAGACATCGATGTTCAATCTTATATTTCAGGTTCTCCAGTTTGGGTCCGGAACTATGCTGCAGGCCCCAAGTGGATTGAGGGATGGGTGTCCACCCAATCGGGACCGATCTCCTACACGGTTCGAATGGGTGACAACAGAATAGTCAAACTTCACTACGATCAGCTCCGCAGCCGCCAGCAGCCTCCTCACTGGGGTGACAACGACGGCACAGATGTAGGCCGTAATGAAAGCGATGGCGACGCAACACTTCACGCAGCTGACGGAACATGCGCCGCTAACCAACGTGAGAGTTCATCTGCGACGCCACCTGCAGTAACCCACCAATCTCCAATGCAGGCGCCATCAGAGGTACTTCGCAGATCTAAGCGTGACCGGCAGGCCCCACAATTCTACGACGCATCTGGGTGTTAAGGGGTGTTGTGTATGTTAAGAACAGTGCGCGCCAAGCAAACTGTAACATGCTGTTAACTCCCCGCTCTCACTGTCACACACTCAGTTGGTCAGCTACTGTCATCGTGGACAGAACCGCGCACCTTCGGCGGTCACCGGCTCATGCAGACATTCACTATACGCTATATTCATACTCCACTATTGTAACCATATATACCAATAATAAATACGCTCGCACATATTTAACAGTTTTTTTTTCCTATTGTAATACAATTTTTAACAATTTTTTGTTGCCTCCTATCGTTTGCTTGTGCTTTTGAAACTTAATTTTTTTATTTAAATACTTAATTCTAAAGAAAACGAGAGCGTATGTTAAAGTCGGCTCTAACCGACTTCGATATACCCGTTACTCATGCATAGAAATGTTTAATAGCCATCCTGTGTGCCTGAGGTGAGACAGCCGAAAAGTATGCAACATTTTTTTAACTCGGCTATTTATCATCCGTCTTGATCTTGATGAAAATTGGAGGGCTTATAGATGTTGCGAATATAAACTTAAGTTTTAAATTTGAGATCGATATCTCAAAAACTGTGGGAGTTATTCAACATTTTTCATTGTGGGGGCGGGGGTGGGCGTGGCAAAAATTTGAAATAAACTTGATCTGCCTGCAGACAATAGGAGTCTACATTTCAAAATTGGTTGCTCTAGCTCTTCTAGTCTCTGAGATCTAGGTGTTCATACAGACAGACGGACAGACGGTCAGACGGACAGAC
Source organism: Lordiphosa magnipectinata (assembly GCA_037044535.1). Classification (NCBI taxonomy): domain Eukaryota; kingdom Metazoa; phylum Arthropoda; class Insecta; order Diptera; family Drosophilidae; genus Lordiphosa; species Lordiphosa magnipectinata. The sequence continues at coordinate 157,284 of JBAMBO010004526.1, read as the reverse complement.
GGACATGGCTTAATCGACACGGCTGTTGAAACTGATCAAGAATATATATACTTTATATGGTCGGAAATGATTCCTTCTGCCTGTTACATACATTTCCACGACTTTAGTATACCCTTTTACTCTACGAGTAACGGGTATAATTAATTTCAAAGTTATTTCACAACTTTTCTTGCATGTAGAGCAGTATGGAGGCATAGCAAAACGAGAGCGTAAGTTAAAGTCGGCTCTAAACGACTTCGATATACCCGTTACTCATGGAAAGAAATGTTTAATAGCCATCCTGTGCGCCTGAGGTGAGACAGCCGAAAAGTATGCAACATTTTTTTACTCGGCTATTTATCATCCGATCTTGATGAAAATTTCAGGGCTTATAGATGTTGCGAATATAAATGTTTTAAATTTCAGATCGATATCTTAAAAATTGTGGGAGTTATTCAACATTTTTTATTGTGGGGGCGGGGGTGGGCGTGGCAAAAATTTGAAATAAACATGATCTGCGTACAGACAATAGGAGTCTACATTTCCAATTTGGCTGCTCTAGCTCTTCTAGTCACTGAGATCTAGGTGTTCATACAGACAGACGGACAGACGGATGGACGGACAGACGGACATGGCTATATCGACTCGGGTGTTGATGCTGATCAAGAATATATATACATTATATGGTCGGAAAAGGTTCCTTCTGCCTGTTAAATACATTTGCAACGGGTATAAATATGAAAAGTCTCAAACTAAACTAAGAAGCAGAACACAAAAAATTCGTTCGCGGAGATGCGTCGCTCACAGCTGTTGTTTACTGACTGACTCTTAAGAAGGAAGCAAAGAGAGCGAGAGAGCGAGTGCGGCTACCTTGTTAAGTATACCTTGCTCCCGAGAACCCTGTTATCGATCAAGGCTACACACAAGGCTTATCGGTATCGAACACTGGCCACACGGCTGAAGGCGTCATCCATGGTAACAGCGAAGAGAATAAAAGTTGTACAAATTAAACTTAATCAACCCGAGTTTACAATAGGAACTTATCCCTGACATATTTATTTATTTATAGTTTAATAACGTACTGCGAAACTCACAGATACTGAGAAGAGTAATACACGTTATAAGAGTAATTTGAAAGACAAGGATGTGTATGAATAGGACAGAAATTCTTTATAACGTGAGTATAAGTATCGCTTTAACTAATTGTTTTTAGCAGAGCACTGGATTCACTTTTCACTGATTTTTAAGAAAAAGTATATTATGGCAAGTTCTTCGTTTCACAGGAAGTCAATAAAGCGTAATCTATGCCCTTAGCAGTGTTGCCAGAATATAAGGTGGGAAAGTTGCTAAATGCAAAAAATAACCACCGGGAGTTCATCCTAAAGGGCGGTATCCACGGGACGCGAAATGAACGAGAGCGTAAGTTAAAGTCGGATCTAACCGACTTCGATATACCCGTTACTCATGGAAACAAATGTTTAATAGCCTTCCTGTATGCCTGAGGTGGGTCGGCGAAAAGTATGCAACATTTTTTTATCTCGGCTATCTATTATCCGATCTTGATGAAAAAAATAGATGTTGCGAATATAAATCTACGTTTTGAATTTGAGATCGATATCTCAAAAATTGTGGGAGTTATTCAACATTTTCTATTGTGGGGGCGTGGGTGGGCGTGGCAAAAATTTGAAATAAACTTGATCTGCGTGCAGACAATAGGAGTCTACATTTCAAAATTGGTTGCTCTAGCTCTTCTATTCTCTGAGATCTAGGTGTTCATACAGACAGACGGACAGACGGACAGACGGACATGGCTATATCGACTCGGCTGTTGATGCTGATCAAGAATATATATACTTTATATGGTCGGAAATGAATCCTTCTGCCTGTTACATACATTTGCACGACTTTAGTATACTCTTTTACTCTACGAGTAACGGGTATAAAAACTCCATATAAAAAAACTGCAGCGTAGTTTTTTCGTGTAGCCTTTTCAAATTCGGTTTCTACTCATTGCGAGAAAAGCATACGTTTGCCACTACGCTATGTTAAAACAAGTAAGAGCGCTGTAGTCGAGTTTCCAGACTATAAAATACCCTGTTCAATTGAGACACACATACAAACACACTCCCATACACAAACGCACACACACACACGCGGCCTAGCTGCCTGCATGCAGTGGCTGCCCCCCGCTCCTATAAGCAAAATTATTTCTTGTATAACTTTTGTGTTTTTGCTCGGATCTTATTTTAATTTTGAGAGTAGATAGATATAAGGCCTTGGATAATATATAGAACCACGAAGTTCTAACTTTAAAATTTTGGCTCTGGCAGTTTTTTGCGGTTTAAGGGGGTAGGGGGTGATACTTTCCAAATCTGAATCAATCTTGATCTGGGTACGGTAAACACCTATATTCATGCAAAAATTTGCATGCTGAATTGAAGAAGCGCAGTGAAAGTGTAGAGCGAGGTGTTGGAATTGGCGGATAAGAAATACTCGGAAACCCACCAGAGAACACCAGCGGACCGGAGCACGGTCTGGTCTGTACCTGTGTGGGTATTTGTGGCGGTGAGCACAACATCATGTGACGTCTCTTGTCAACACAAACCACAAGCGAGGAGTTTAACATCTATTTGGCCAGCATTCAAACACTTCTAAGTGCCTCCAGTCCTCTCAATCAGTTCGATTTGATTCGCCTCAACTATGTCTTCGATCACAGCTACCAGACCAAAAGGAATATCATTGAACAGCCGCCGGTGCTCAATGATCGAGACAGTAAAACGACCACAAACCAAATGCCCGCTCCCAGTTCTGTGGACAGCGAACTGCTGGCCTCCTATTATGCGGTAGTCTAGCGGAGAGTGCAGCCACAATTGTCCCCTGAAGGAGTCAGAGCTAAAGCGGATCGGTCAACGAGGATGTGCCCCACCTCAATGCACATCCATTTCTTAACGTTTCCCTGCCAGGGACCCGGTGTCCAAGTGCTATGTGTTCACCCAGGGACTGCTGCCCAATACCATTTTCGAGTTCAGCAGAGATAGCTCCGGAGATAGGCCGCTAAGTCACACATGCTACAGTAGTACATCCAAAAGATCATCATGCTGACCAACTTTACGGAGGCAAATCGCCAGAAATGCACCAATTACTTTCCAATCGAGCTGAACTGCATTTAATGCCATTTATTGTGCCGGACATAATTTTAAGGAACATGTCCGAAGAGGCAACTACCGCCGTTCACTGCACTAATACTGCAGATTGTCAAAAGTCATAATAAAAACTATTTATTTCATCATTGATTAGTTTTGTATCCATCAAAAAGGACCATATTGGAAACCATTTGCTGCTATATTCAGCATGTCTAAAATTATACGCGGCAAGCATTTTAATAAAAACAAGAAAGAAAGTCGGTGAAGCCCAACTATAACATACTCTGCACCCATACACTCGCACAACGCGGTACGCTCTCTAAGTCTCTCTCTCTCTCTCTCTCACTAAGATTGCCGTTCGACAGAATGCTGTGGTTATGGGTGGGGGTTGGGTGGGGTGTGTTAAATGGCCGTTTTTTTGCTCATAACTTGAGTATCGTTCATCCGATCTTTATCATTATTTCAGTAAATCGATAAATAATTTTGATTACTAGATATCTCTAGAAGGTACGAACCATCTATCATCAAAACTGTGGAAGATACGCGTTTTTTCCAAATTGCGGGGGCGGGAGGGTGCGCGTCAAAAATTTAAAATAAACTTGATCTGCCTGCAAGTATGAGAAATATATTTCCCATACATGTCAAACCACTATCTCTTACTATCTCTGAGAGCTCTTCGTTCATACGGACGGACGGACAGACAGACAGACAGACAGACGGACATGGCTATATCGACTCGGCTGTTGATACTGATCAAGAATATATATACTTTATAGGGTCGGAAACGATTCCTTCTCCCTGTTACATACTTTTGCACAAACTTAATATACTCTATGTACCTTCGATACAGAGTATGAAAACAAGTGAGAAAGTCGGTCAAGCTCGACTATAAGATACTCTGTTCCAGTTAATGCTGTCGCTCACATTTGCTCGCTCGTTATACGCGTTATACGCTGTTTTACAAGTTCTATGCGTTATACGCTCATCTCTTAATTTCTCTCTCTCTCTCTCCCAAAGATTGTTTGAATACAGCGGTGGTTGGCAGGAAGTGGGGGGTGCCGGTTAACTTTTTTTGTCAACTTGTGTATCGTTCATCCGATCTTTATCATTCCTTCGGCAAATGAAAGATAAATAATTTTTATTACTTCTCTATTTTCTATTTTCTAATTTCTCTAGAAGGTACGAACAATTTATCATCAAAACTGTGGGAGATATGACTTTTTTCCCAATTGTGGGGGCTGAAGGGGGCGTGGTAAAAATTTAAAATGAACTTGATCTGCCTGCAAGTATAATGAATTTTCGTCCCATGTCAAACCTCTATCTCTTAACATCTCTGAGATCTCTTCCTTCATACGGACGGACAGACGGACAGACGGACGGACGGACATGGCTATATCGACTCGACTGTTGATGCTGATCAAAAATATATATTCTTTATAGCGTTGGAAATGATTCCTTCTCCCTGTTACATTCTTTTGCACAAACTTATTATACTCTGTGTACCTTTGGTACAGAAAAGGTGAAACAAATTTTCGGAGATTTTTTCTGATACATCGCGCTCAATAAGGCTTCAGTAATAAATTGCTGCCGGAGATCAAAGCCGAGGACACGAGATGACCCCTCTCTAATTTGGATTGCTTCTAAATGTGTTAAGGCCATATATTTAGAAGCAGGACACTGGGATACTGTATGCATTGGACTTGCAGAAAGGCTACAAGTCCCATTACTTTATTTGGCTACAGGTGAAAGTCAAACGTCACTGCAATTGCCTTTTCGAATCCACCAGTCGACCATTTCTAAAATTTTAAAGGAAACAATCTAAAATGTATTCCGAGATGAATAAGAAGTACTTGGCATTTCCATCTTCAAGCACTGAATGGGAAAAGATTTCCAAAGATTTTAAAGAATTATGGGGATTTCCAAACTGCATTAGTTTTATCGATGGCAAGCATTTCAAGATATGAGCGTTGTCCAAAGCCGGGTCTACCTATTTCAATTACAAAGGAATCATCTGTTGTGCTTCCGTATGTATTCGTAGCCGATGACGTCTTTGCTCTCACGGAGTACATGATGAAACCTTACACCAAAACAAACCAGATATTAAGCCGTCAAAAATTTAGTTATATGCTCTCACCAAATTTGAGGGAGGTGAAGAAAGCGTTTGGAATATTGGCTATTCGCTTCCAAGTTTTGTTTCAACCAAACTATGCTGCACAAGTTGTCCATAATTTTTTAATGGAGGTAGAAAACATAGATAATCACTAGTGTGATCCCACATGTACTTCGCGGAATGGACGCTCTCAATGGGGAAACTGCAAAGTTCCTCGCTAAACACAGCTTTTGCCATTTTCCAACTGTTTAATACCAAAAATATAAAAAGTGTGAACTTGTTTACGTACTATAGAAATCCCGAATCAAAAACATGTATAACTGTGCCGTTCACACGCATTTAATAAGTGCAGCAATTTATGTCGTGTCATATGGGCTTAAGAACAATCAATTTGTTATTAATTTCATTTAATGATAAAAGTTCATTAAAATAGCACATTAAATATATTGTAAGCATTATCCTGCCAGGTGTTGTTGTTTGTAAGTTCGCGGGCTCATTTAACAGTGCCAGAACAGCGCAAGGTTACTTTGAAACATTTATCGATAGAAGAAATTGTGTTATATAGCAGCGGCTTAGCAGACTCTGTTAAGAATCTGTGTAATATCAACTTTTCCACGAGAAATTTTTCGTGACCCGTGGAAACTGCCCTTTATGGTTAAAAACAAGGCTACACACCTGTTATAAACCGAACCGATTTGAAACCGGAATTCCGACTTTTTTTTATCGCTGGGAACACAAACTTAACAGAATCAAAAGAAGAGAAAAATGCTGAACCTAAACATGTTACGAATCGAATTTTTCGGTCTGGTACAACAAAATTAAAGACATCTTGCAAAATTGTTGTTATCTGCTCAATAATGTGCGACAAGTCACGAAATCGTCACGAAAGTATACTAAATTCTTATTATAAATTTAAAAAAGACGTTTGAAATAAGCAATAAAAAAGTGCCCATAATAATCTAAAAAAGATCCTTGATTTCACGTTCAGAAGATGACGAAAGTTATCTCTGCGACTTTGACACTAATTAAAGTGTTTCAAATAATAATAGAAAACCGACTAAACTAAACATCAAACAATTTAATGCTATTGCGCTAGATATCATCTTTGTACCATCGAATGAATTCATAGTTAATAAACTTTGTCTGATCAAAAGTACAGAAATTCTGAATATTATTTTGTAGTATTAGTCACATAAATTGCATTTATATTTCATTTGGGTAAAACTTGAAGCGAACTAGAGATCCTCCCCCAAAAAACTGGAACCCAAACTTCTTCAGGGCGGTATCCACGGGTCGCCAAAAAATTTCTTGTGAAAAAGTTGATATTCCGCAGATTCTTAACAGAGTCTGCTAAGCCTAAGTTAATAACACGATAACACAATTTACTCTGTAGATAAACGTTTCAAAGAAACCTTGCGCTGCTCTGGCGCTTTTAAATATGCTCGCGAACTTATAAACAACAACACCATGCAGGATTCATAATCATGAATATAACATATTTAATGTGCTATTTTAATATATTTTTATTATTACATGAAATTAACAATAAATTAATTGTTATCATTATGATAGTTCTTAACGAACACCTCGCACTTGGCTGTCACGGCAAAGATTTCGTTCACATCGATTGGAAAGTACTTCGTAAAGTTCAGCCAGGTCAGGTCAGCATGATGATCTTCTGGATGTACTGCTGTAGCATGTGTGACTTGGCGGCCTATATAGCTCTGCTGAACTCGAAAATGGTATTGGGCAGCGGTCCCTGGGTGGGAATAGTCGGGGCCCCGTCAGGGAAACGTTAAGAAATGAAATTGATTTATAAAGTTGAAGTTTGGTTCGCCCGTTTCTTACCTTGATATAATTGGCATTGATGTAGGGCACATCCTCGTTGCCCGATCCGCTTTTGCTCGGTCACCTTCAGGGGGTCAATTGAGGCTGCACTATCCGCTATACTACCGCTTGATAGCAGTCCAGCAGTTCGCTGTCCACTGAACTGGAAGCTGGCATTTGGTTTGTGGCCGTTTTACTGTCGGGATCATTGAGCACCGGCGGCTGTTCAATGATTTTCCTTTTGGTCTGGTAGCTGTGATCGAAGACATAGTTGAGGCGAATAAAATCGAACTGATTGAGGGAACTGGAGTGTGAAGTGTTTGAATGCTGGCCAAATAGATTTAAAGCTTCTCGCTTGTGGATTGTGGTGACAGGAGTCGCCACATGATGTTGCAGACCGTGCTCCGGTCCGCCGGTGTTCTCTGGCTGGTTTCCGAGTGTTTCTTATCCGCCAAGTCCCGCATCTCGCTCTTCACTTTCACGGAGTTTATTAAATTCAGCTTGCCCGCCATAGCATGTGCCATTTGGCGACGCTTTCTGCAGGAATCTTATTTAGATGCGCTCATTTTCAAATTGGCCATTAAATTTCGCCACACAAATTAGAATAAAAACCTATTTTGTTCACGTCACGGCAAAAAAGAGGCGTTAACAGCACTTAAAGCGCTTAACAGCGCTTGAACAAGACGTAGTGGCAAACGTAAGCATTTCTCGCGATTGGTAGAAACCGAATTTGAAACGGCCACACACAAAAATTCCTTAGCAGTTTTTTTTATATGGAGTTTTTCATTTCGCGGCCGATTTCGTAGCCATGGACAGCGCCCTTTCAGCTGAAATCTGTTGAGGAATTCAGTCCTCACCAGGTTCAGCGAATGTATTGGACCTTAGTTCAAAAATAAGCCCTGACTATTTCTAATTATTATGCCCTAATTCAACAGGGCTTACTTCTGTTGTACTGAGGGGAAGTTCTGTAGCATAGAACTCTCAGGTTTCAAACGTATTCGAGTTAGATTTTTACAATTTTAAAAGTCACATACAACCTTGACCACCCACTTTCGGCACAGGTAAATTTTGCGGAAGATTGGTATGCAATTATTATTGAATTTTGATATAGATCCTTAAAAATGAGCATAACCTGATCATCTGATAAACAAAAAACTTCGAGACTACCTTCTTTCCGGACAGGATTTTTCCAAAACCGGATCTTAGAACAATTTTTCAACAAAAGATAAAAATGCTGTGAAAAACTCAGCTTCCTATCTTCTATGGTTAAGGCTGTGCGGCAGTCATCAGTGATTCTGTCAGGTTTAACTCTTTTATCTACTCTACATATAAAACAGTTTGTCCTGATTCACTGACTGACTGATTCACTGATTGGCAATCAACGCAGAGCGCAAACGGTAAGAGATAGAAGGCTGAAATTTGGACAGGAGTTTCCTTTAGAGGTGAAAATGCGTACTAAGACGGTGTTTTTTTTAAAACTACAACCGGAAAAGCCGGAAGAGCGTCGAAAAAGTTTGTATTGTAGCGATAGCGATAGCGATAGCGATAGCGATAGCGATAGCGATAGCGATAGCGATAACGATAACGAAAGAATACAGAACGATAACGATAATAATTCACCTTACTGATGGCGACGCAGGGAAGCGCGGCGGGTTATATGCTAGTCTATATATAATATATAAAAGAGTTTAACCTGACTAATTGACTGGCTGGTGACCGTCGCACAGCCTATTTTTCACAGTAGTTTTATCTTATGCTGTAAGTGAGTGAACTAAGAACGGATTTTGGAAAATCCTATCGGGAAATGTGAAAAATTAGCGAAAAACTGTTGTATGAAACTTTTTTGTTTACCATCCGATCAAGTTCAAACTCATTTTCAAAGAACTTTATGAAATTTCAAGAAGAACTGCATACCAATTTTCCGAAAAATTCACCCCCTTGGGTGGAAAGTTGGTGGTCAAGGCTGCGTGGGCAAGTTTAGTAGCTCCAAACTCATTTTCACAGTTAACCATCCGATTGACTTAAAACTCGGTTTGTAATGATGCAATATGAGATAGTTTGAAAAGCGATTTTCCAATGTTGAAAAATCCAGGTAAGTGAAAATGGCTGGACAATTCTACATGCAAAAAACTAACTGGGTGGGAAGTGGATGGTAACTGGGTGGGAAGTGGATGGTAACTGGGTTGGAAGTGGGTGGTTAGTGGGTTGGATGTGGGTGGGAAGTGGGTGGTAAGTGGATGGGATGTGGGTGGTAAGTGGATGGTAAGTGGCTGGGAGCTGGGTGGGAAGTGGGTGGTAAGTGGATGGAAACTGGGTGGTTAGTGGGAGGGATGTGGGTGGGAAGTGGGTGTGATGTGGATGGGATGTGGGTAGGATGTTGGTGCGAAGTGGATGGAATGTGGGTGGGAAGTGGGCGGGATTTGGGTGGTAAGTGGGTGGGATCTGGTTGGGAACTGGGTGGTTAGTGGGTGGGAAGTGGGTGGTAAGTGGGTGGGAAGTGGATGGGAAGGGCGTGGGAAGTGGGTGGGATGTGGGTGGTAAGTGGCTGAGAACTGTGTGGGAAGTGGATGGGAAGGGCGTGGGAATTGGGAGGGACGTGGGTGGTAAGTGGGTGTGATGTGGGTGGGATGTTGGTGCGAAGTGGATGGAGTGTGGGTGGGATTTGGGTGGGAAGTGGGTGGAAAGTGGGTGGGACGTGGGTGGGACGTGGGTGGGAAGTGGGTGGAAAGTAGCTGGGATGTGGGTGGTTAGTGGGAGGGATGTGGGTGGTAAGTGGATGGGATGTGGGTGGTAAGTGGGTGGGTTGTAGGTGGTTAGTAGGTGGTAAGTGGCTGGGATGTGGGTGGGAAGTGGGTGGGATGTGTTAAAGTGGCATATTGGTTCCATACTGACAAAGGCAATACTGAAGGCGGCGCAGCGAAGCGCGACGGGTTTTATGCTAATTAGAGTATTAAGCAGCACCTACTCCGCGATGCGTGCTTCCTTCGGAAAATATAATTTTTATTTTCTTTCCATTTATTTAAATTCAAATAATTAACAGTGCTTAGCAGCTGATTAATCAGAGTGACCTTGCCCCTTTTAGGTGCGCGGCATGAATTTTCCGCAGTGCAGAAGATGATGAGAATGACCAACCAGAAAATTTTGAAAGAATATAAGCCCAAATCGTTCAGAGCTAGATTTATAGATTGGAGAAAATGTTTAGAGTGAAGTCAAACAAAAGTGCTTAAAAATTTTAGAAAAATTTTTCGTAAAAATGAAACGCCCCAACGAACCAAAGCTAAAATACGAGACGAAGTATTTTAGCTTTGGTTCATTGGGGCGTTTCATTTTTACGAAAAATGTTTCTAAAATTTTTAAGCACTCTTCTTAGGAAATAAGAAACCCTTCTATTGCTCACCTCGTATATTGTCACATAACGAAAAACAAAACGTTCAGAGAGTTTAATAGCCTATTTCCACTGGCTTCATTTCTTATCATTTTCATTTCTAAAAATGATGCTGTTTCCATTGACAAATCTTTATCATTTTGATATTCGCAATGCCACGTTGACAAAAACAGCTGAATGGTTTGATTTAAACAACAGGCGCCACTTTCAAACTCACGGGGTGTTTTTGCAATATTTACCCAAAAAAAGACATACCCGGCAGGAAAGCAACTACCCTGGGCGAACGCATTGTTAACGCCCTGAATAATCAGCAGAAAGCTAAATACACAACTTATTTTGACTAAATTATATTATAAACAAAATTGCGCCTACTTTTTAAAAATTTAAATCCACATTTTATTGGTGATGACACTTTCTATTTCCAGCGAGTAACGAGTAGTGCCAGAGAGTAGCGAGTACTTTTTAAAAAATACCAAATTCCTTCGTGGGGAATGCCATCATTTTTGAGAAATGAAGGAAATGAAGGGCAAAATGCAACAACAATTTGTATGGACGAAATGATATCATTTTCTTCATTTCTTGTCATTTCAAGAAATGACGCTTCATTTCTTTGGTGGAAATAGGCTATAAGATGAGCTGTTACAGAAGGGCATTATCAATGTAAATCTGAATTTACTTCGCGTATTGTTTTAGTTCGGAAAAAGACGGGAGAGTTAAGATTATGTATAGATTACTGGAGACTAAATTAGAATACAGCAAAACATAAATATCCGATTCCTTTAATCGCTGATTTAATGATAATGATGATAATAATGATGAAAAAAGAATTACAATTACAAGAATTACATTAAAAAGTTATAGACCAAAATCTACAAAATTTACTTGTATTACATTTTTTAATAATACTTACCTCTAAAATGTATTTAAATCAACCAAACTCAATGTAAATTAACTTTTAATGTCGACTCTTTTGTTTCACAATAGCTACTTTGCTATTTTCAAACTACAAGAAATTGTAACGGTAAATAATAGGCAAAAAAGAACGAAACTTGGCATAGTTTTTGGGCTATAACTTTTAAAAGCGCGGTGATATCGGAAAACTGAACCCGTTTGGGTTTTCTGTAACGACATTGAACTCAGATTATATTAAAACAAATTTGGTTGGAAAAGGTTACTTTATGTGGCCACAGTACCTACAGATGTAAGCAAGCCTTGCTCAACAAACGTTTTTGCAAATTTCTCATTGACAATTGATTTGAGTTGAGCGGCCTAAAATACACAAGTTGGCTATCTTTTCTGGCTCAAAAGCTTGTAAATCTGTGTTATTTTGAAGTAATATGAAAATTATACTCTGTACCGAAGGTACATAGAGTATATTAAGTTCGTGCCAAAGTATGTAACAGCCAGAAGGAATCATCTCCGACCCTATAAAGTATATGTATTCTTGATCAGCATCAACAGCCGAGTCAATATAGCCATGTATGTCTGTCCGTCCGTCCGTATGAACGAAGAGATCTAAGAGATAGTAAGAGATAGAGGTTTGACATGTATGGGTCATATATTTATAAATACAGATCAAGATATATACAGATCAAGTTTATTTTCAATTTTTGCCACGCCCCCTCCCGCCCCCGCAATTTGGAAAAACGTCATATCTCCCACAGTTTTGATGATAGATTGTTCGTCCCTTCTAGAGATATCTAGAAAAATTATTTATCGATTTGCATAAAGAATGACAAAGATCGGATGAACGATAGTTATGAGCAAAAAAAAGTTAACTGGCACCCCCCACCCCCCTCGCCATTTACACCAACCACCACTATATTCAAACAAACACAATTTTTGGAAGAGAGAGAGAAAGAGAGAGAGAAACTTAGAGATGAGCGTATAATAAAAATATTGCACGATAATCGCGTGACTCCATGGATGTATTATAATATTATAGTCGGGATCAAATGAACTAGTACAGAGTATGTTATAGTCTGGCGTGACCGACTTTCCCACTTGTTTCTATTTATGGTTAATAATTTTTAAACATAAGAACCTTAAAAAGAAACATAAAAAATACAAAATTGTTAAAAATCATGTTTTTTAGTCAACATAAACATGATTTTTTCATGCCGTTAACAAATTTCATTTTTGATAGCCCATAAGTAAGCATCTAGAAGGTAGCACCTTGTTCAAGCACTTATTTCATAGGTTTTACAATTATCTATCATAAGCCATTTGAATTATTTGATTATCTCAGTTGTTTCAGAAGTTATGCTTTTTGCAACGTAAGAACTCAAATGGCGTCACTGTGCGTCGGTTGAAGCCTTCATTTTTAGTACTACCACCTCCCGGTGCTGGCAAGTCGACCGAACCTTTATCATCTTTGTCACTTTCATCTTAATGTTTTCACTTGTCGTCGACCACACCTTTGTTGCCAGTGTTTCTATTAATTCTAAACCTCCTATTCTTATTGTTATTGCACCACGCAACCCTGTTTTTGTGTCTAGGTTGTCTAATGAATATTGCGAGCAGACCCTCAGCAAGTATTTCCATTACAAAGTTTAGTTTTGCCCAGCCTCGTGATGTAAGTTTGACATGTGTTGCAGCTGAAGCATTTGCAATCATCTGCAGTGTTTGGAAGTACCTAGGTACAAATACCTAGATACATGCCTAAGTACATATTTTGTGTACCTTTTACCTTACCTCCGTATTTTCAAATTCGAGGACCTTTTACTTTACCCAGGCCTAAATTTTCATTTACCTTGTCAATAGGTAAGGTACTAGGTACTTTTCGTACGTAATTTTTTCGCTCCGATTACATTACAGCCGAGATGCTGCTGCGCTCTGCCATAAAAGACGTTGACTTTTCTCAATACTCAATTGCAAAATCGAACTTTACACTTTTCAATTCTGAATGCTATAAGAAATATCTGGCCCGATGCAAAATTCAATTTTCAGAGGACCCAAAACAATTCTATAGCTTTGTCAACTCTAAACGTAGATCCTCTTCTTTACCTCCTTTTTTTTTTCTTGGTGACCAAAAGGCTAACGATGACTCCACTGCCGTTGACCTATTCGCGGACTTCTTCCAATCAACTTATTCGTCTGCCCGTTTTCCTTTCCTTCTATTCCTTCTTCCAACTCGATATGTGCTCCCTCAATTTCTGAAAGCTCCTTGCTTTCTTAATTTGAAATCATTAAAATCCTCATACTCCCCTGGGCCTGACAACATTCCTAGTTGCAGGCTTAAAGAGTGTTGTATTTCTTTATCCTTTAATCCTTAATCCTTTGCTTAAGCTTTTTAATCTATCGCTGGAATCTACTGTGTTTCCGAATCTTTGGAAAGAATCTTATATCATTCCTCTTCATAAAAAGGGCGGAAAATCTGATACATCCAATTATAGGGGTATAGCCAAGCATTCCACTATTCCAAAAATATTTGAGCAGATTCTAACCTCATCCTTACAGCACTATTGTAAATCGATTTTATCACCTCTCCAGCATGGATTTACAAAGCGTCGGTCAACTACGACCAATCTGCTTGAATTTACCTCAAAGGTTAACGATGGATTCCTTTTAAAAAATCAAACTGATGTCATCTTCATCGACTTCAGTAAAGCTTTTGATTCTGTGAACCACGATCTTCTCCTCTTTAAGCTTGATCGTTTAGGATTTCCTTCCTCTTTTCTGCTTTGGATTTCGTCATATTTAAAAGATAGATCTCAAAAAGTTCTGCTTCGCTCTAATACTTCAAATGTTTATGACTTTTCATCGTTGCAAACCTTCGCTGGCTACCTATACGATTGGCAATGAACCCTTGGAACGAATATCTACAGTCGTTGATCTTGGAGTTTGTTCAAATCTTCAGTAAATATTGCTTGCCTCAATACCACTGTAAAATACCTCTCAATGCAAAAGCTACAATGACCAGAGAACACGAGAATGAGAGAGAGAGAGAGAGAGAGAGAGCGAACAAGGAAGTAACGGGATCTTCTGTTCATTTTTGGCTTGGCCCTGCCATACTCTTGTAGCTCAAGCATTGTCGGAGTTTGAGGATAGAAGTGACAAGTTGACGCGATTGAAAAACTTAAATAAAACAAGAACTAAAACTAAATCTAAAAGACTTCTTATTATTGGAGTTTATCTGGAAGTGAAATTACAACAGGTTATGGGCCCAGATAACGCAGACCCAAAAAAACATAAGTTATTTTTTGATCGCATAAACATTTACATGCACAATTTACAACAGTGTGTGTGTGTGTGTGCGTGGAAACTGAAAAAAAAAAATATATATATATAAAGTGGCTAAACGGTGGCTAGCATTGAAAAGGAATTACAAATAATAAATACAATATAAAGAAATTAATAAAGTGGCAAAATATTTGCAAGTGTGTGTGTGTGTGTATATAAGACCGAGCGTTTGCGTCCGTTTTTGTTTTAAACTGTCCCTTCAGTTCTTGTAGGTAGCGCGGCGCTAGCGAATTGCTAGCGATTCGGTAACCCCTTACTGACTACTCGCTGGATTACCGACAATGGAAAGCTTGGATTACTTTTACATGGGCATGTCCTAGCGAATAGTTAGCGAATCTGGCGCTAGCGAATCGCTACCGAAAAGTAATCTGTGGCGTAGCTAGCTACCGGAGTAACTACTTGTAATCTGTGGCGTAACTAGCTACGGCAGTAACTACTTGTTATTAGTAGCGTAGCTAGCTACAGCAGTAACTACTAGATATCTGTAAGGTAATATGCTCCAAAATATCAAACAATTCATTTAATTAAAAAAATAATTAATATTGCTGTGACTATTTATTTTTTATTACACACTTAAGTTTTATAATGCGCTTTTTATTTATATGTAAAGCATCCTGAAACTGCTACTCAGCGGTTTGGTGTCCGCCGGAGGGTATGCAGGCTGAAAATAGTAATTCAAATTGCAAATATTTAATTTAAAATATGATTATAAAACCTACATACTCTATATACTTTTTACAATGCTGTCTAATAACATGTACCCAACGACCTTTGCCAATTCCATTTGGAGAGACTATTGATTTTATCGCCTTGATCTGTAAACAGAAATATTTTTATGTACACAACCTGGTAAGATATTTATATAAGTTTTTATTTTTAATATTGTTACCTGATATTATAAATTGATGATGTTTATAATAGTTGATGATACTTAGCACTTTATATATTAGATTTAAAAAATTATTTATTTTTATTTGTAAAAAACACGCACTCGGTTTGGCGTCACAAAATGATGTAATTTCTGACGCTAAAGTAGAAATAGAATACGCATTGAAAAGAAGACATCCGAAAAAAAGTTTGTTATTTTTGCCTTCTTTCAACTTGTCGCAACGCAGTTATGCTTTACAATTTCGATGCTCAAAAATATGGCAGGGTATCATGGGGTATTATGGTTGTGCATTCTGTACACTGTTTTCGACTTTTTTATAAGGGCGAACTGGATAGTCTTAACAACCATGTGTGCCATAGCCTAAAAATATTTAAAAAAAAATTCTTTTCTATAGAAAATTCTCTATAAATAAAATCTCTTTAATATTTAAAACAATTGTAAACAGCATGCTATGCTATATTCTTCGTTACATTTAACTCATATCATACAATAAAGTATTGAACCAATTTATGAATAAAAAAGTATTAACATTTGTATCAAAGGGTATTTTATAGTCCACATTCCGAAAAAACATGTTTTTTCCTATTCTTTTTGTCGGGTCACTCGCTGAAAGAAGTTGAAACCGAAACGCATTTGCTGTCTTCGATTTGCATGTCAGCGCGTTAATACTGACTACAGCCTGGATAACTTGGACACTAGCGAATAACTAGCGCCGAATTCGCTAGCTTTTCGCTAGCGAAACTAGGGTGGTAGTGCCTTTGGAACTAAAGGGGTTATAAACACACCAATACCAGTATACCTGAAACCGAGCGTTTTGCCCTTTTTCCTTTGAATACCAGCGCATACAGACAAGTGTGTGTGCGTGCGTCTGTTTGCCTTTGCACCGTTATTCGTACAGAAACTAAAAAAAAAAAAAAAAGAGTATACACATTTACGAACAGCTCCGAATCATAATTGAAAAAGACAATGCAGAAGGAAAGCAAATTAAAAAATATTTCTCCTTTTAACGGAGAGAAATACTCTATTTGGAAATTTCGCATCAGGGCTCTCTTAGCTGAGAGCGATATTTTGTATGTAGTGGAAAAAGAAAAGCCAACTGAAATTGATGAAAAGTGGGCTAAAGCGGAGAGAAGCGCAAAAATGTTATTATTGAATTTCTAAGCGATTCTTTTCTCTCGTTTGCTGACAATGAAATTTCTGCCAAACAAATTTTTGAAAAATTAGACTCTGTTTATGAGCGAAAAAGTTTGGCTTCGCAGCTTCCTATACGAAAGCAACTTTTGACATTCAAGCTAAAAGGTGACACTCCGCTTATAATTCATTTTAATATTTTTGGTGAATTAATTAATGAGTTAATGGCATCAGGAGCTAAAATTGAGGAGGTGGATAAAGTGTCACACTTACTTTTAACTTTACCTTCTTCATATGATGGTGTTGTGACCGCCATTGAAACTTTGTCCATTGAAAGCTTGACGCTGGCCTTTGTTAAAAATCGCTTGCTTGATCATGAGATCCAACTTAAAAACTCCAGTAAGGATACAAGCATTAAAGTTCTACAAGCTGTATCTTCCAATGAGGAAAGAGAAAATAGATCCAGAGTGTTTCATGGAAAAACTAAAAGCAAGCCCAAACCTTTCAAGACTAACTTTAAAGCCAATTTAAAATGTCATCATTGCGGCAAAAAGGGACATTTTAAAATGGACTGCTATAGCTTCAAAAAGAGTCTCCAAAACAGTGAGAAAGCTAAGCAGGCTCAATTAGCAACCACACAGCCAGATAGAGGCTTTGCATTCATGTTAAAGCAAGGTGTCATTCCTAAGGATAAGGGTGACGTGTCATTTATATTGGATTCGGGAGCTTCCGATCACATGATAATTGCTGACTACATAACACTGGATCCGCCGATTGAAATTGCAATTGCAAAATGTGGAGAATACATTCATTCATGCTACGGCAAAGGGTATAGTAAGGCTCCGCAGCGCGCTCAATGACAGCATTACCCTGGAGAACGTCCTGTTTTGCAAAGATATTCCTCACAATTTGCTATCTGTAACTAAGATGCAGGATGTCGGTATGACCATTGAATTTAGTTCAGATGGTGTGAAGATCTCAAAGAGCGGACAAGGATTATTTGAAGGTATGTGTAAATCTAATGTACCTATTGTCAATTTTAAAATGTACCATAAAGCATTTGCACCCGATTCTAAAATAAATAAAAACTATCAATTGTGGCATGAGAGATTGGGACACATTAGTAAAGGGAAGTTTTTAGAAATTGTGCGTAGCAATATGTTTAAAGATATAGAACTTTTGGAGAATGTGCAACTAGAAAATGAATTATGTGAAGCTTGTATTAACGGTAAGCAAGCTAGACTTCCATTTGAGAAATTCAAAAACGAGAGCGTAAGTTAAAGTCGGCTCTAATCGACTTCGATATACCCGTTACTCATGCATAGAAATGTTTAGTAGCCATCCTGTGTGCCTGAGGTGAGACAGCCGAAAAGTATGCAACATTTTTTTAACTCGGCTATTTATCATCCGTCTTGATCTTGATGAAAATTGGAGGGCTTATAGATGTTGCGAATATAAACTTCAGTTTTAAATTTGAGATCGATATCTCAAAAATTGTGGGAGTTATTCAACATTTTTTATTGTGGGGGCGGGGGTGGGCGTGGCAAAAATTTGAAATAAACTTGATCTGCGTGCAGACAATAGGAGTCTACATTTCAAAATTTGTTGCTCTAGCTCTTCTAGTCTCTGAGATCTAGGTGTTCATACAGACAGACGGACAGACGGACATGGCTATATCGACTCGGCTGCTGATCAAGAATTTATATACTTTATATGGTCGGAAATGATTCCTTCTGCCTGTTACATACATTTGCACGACTTTAGTATACCCTTTTACTCTACGAGTAACGGGTATAATAAGGAGCATATTAAAAGCCCCTTATTCATAATTCATTCCGATGTTTGTGG
Source organism: Lordiphosa magnipectinata (assembly GCA_037044535.1). NCBI lineage: Eukaryota > Metazoa > Arthropoda > Insecta > Diptera > Drosophilidae > Lordiphosa > Lordiphosa magnipectinata. The sequence continues at coordinate 138,730 of JBAMBO010004526.1, read as the reverse complement.
TCCTATAACACCTTCAAGTATTGATGGATAGAACTATTATGTAGTTTTCATAGATCAGTATACACATTATTGTGTAACTTATTTGATAGGTTACAAGTCTGACGTGTGTTCTACTTTCAAAGATTTTATTGCAAAAAGTGAAGCTCATTTCAACCTAAAGGTTGTGAATTTGTACATTGATAATGGCAGAGAGAATTTGTCAAATGAGGTGCGCGATTATTGTGTTGAAAAAGGCATAAGCTACCATTTGACGGTTCCACATACTCCACAACTAAATGGGGTGTCCGAACGCATGATAAGATCCATAACAGAAAAGGGCAGAGCTATGGTTAGCGGGGCTGAGTTGGATAAATGTTTTTGGAGTGAAGCTGTTTTAACAGCAACATATTTGATCAATAGAACTTCAAGTAGAGCGTTACGAGACAAGAAAACTTCATTTGAGATGTGGCATAATAGAAGCCTAATTTAAAATATTTAAAAATATAATATTTGGTTCAACAGTATACGTGCATAATAAAATCAGAAATCGAAAATTCGATGAGAAGTCATTGAAGTGTATACTTGTTGGATAGGAACCAAATAGCTTTAAGTTGTGGGATATGGAATCTAGAAAATTCTTGGTGGCAAGAGATGTTGTTGTGGATGAGACCAATATGGTAAATTCTAGGACTGTAGTGAATGATTCAAAGTTCCAAAATGAGAGTATGGAACAGGTGAAAAATATCCAAACTAACAGTTTTTCGAATCTGAATTGAGTCAAATTTCCCAAATGAGAGTACGGAAGGAGAATCTGATAGATTAATATCAGATAAACAGCCTAGGGGTATAACAACTTATGAAATGCCGATCCAAGTGTAATTGTTGGTGGAAAATTGCCTAACATACAATTAAATGAAAGGGAAACTGAAGTCAGACGAAGTGACAGGTTGAAAGATAGGCCACAAACTTCCTAGAGATTCTTGAATAGTTGCTTAATGAATGCGCACACATTTTGTAATAGTATTCCAAATACTTTTTGTGAAATCAAAAATAGAAGCGACAGAGTGCACTGGTAGAAAGCCATTAAAGACGAGTTGGATTCTCTTTTCTGTAATGAAGCTTGGACTTTGGTGCAGCGACCTGAGGATAAAAATATAGTTGATTGCAGGTGGGTGTTTACTATCAAGAATGATGAATTTGGTAACCCAGTGAAATACAAAGCCAGACTAGTTGCTCGTGGTTTTACACAAGAATATCTAATAGATTATGATGAGACATTTGCTCCAGTTGCTAGAATATCCAGCTTTCGATTCATTCTATCAATTGCAAACCAATTTGATTAGAAAGTTCACCATATGGATGTAAAAACTGCATTCCTAAATGGTATTTTTAAAGAGGAAATCTATATGGTAGTTTCTGAAGGATTATCACAAGGATGTGATATGGTCTGCAAATTGAATAAAGCAATTTATGGACTGAAGCAGGCGGCTCTATGTTGGTTTGTGCTGTTTGAGAAAGCTTTAAAAGAAAGGGATTTTGTGAATTCAGCTGTAGTTCGATGCATCTACATTCTTGATCTTGGGGATATTCTGAAAAATATTTATGTACTTTTGTATGTAGATGATTTGGTAATAGCAACTGAGTGTATTGAAACAATGGCTAACTTCAAATCATACTTAATGAGCAAATTTAGAATGACAGACTTATTTCAAATAAGATACTTCATTGGTATAAAAATAGATAGACATGATGGTCATTTAAATCTTAGTCAGTCTGCGTATATTAAAAATGTTATTAAGAAATTCAATATGGAAGAATGCCATTCAGTTAGTACGCCACTTCCAAGTAAGCTTAATTATGAAGCTTTGAATTCAGATGAAGAATGTAATGCGCCAAGTCGAAATCTAATTGGGTGTTTAATGTACATAATGTTATGTACTCGTCCCGACTTGAGTACAGCAATTAGTATTTTGAGCAGATATACCAATAAAAATAATAAAGAGCTATGGCAGTGTCTAAAACGAGTATTAAGGTATCTAAAGGGTACTATTGATTTAAAGTTAACTTTTGTTAAAAACGCAAAATTTAAGGACAATATTATTGGATATGTTGATTCTGATTGGGCTGGAAGTGAGTCTGATAGGAAAAGTACTACTGGGTATATATTTAAAATGTTCGAGTCATGTCTGATATCTTGGAAAACGAAGAACAAAAATTCAGTTGCAGCTTCATCTACTGAAGCTGAATATATGGCGTTACTTGAAGCTGTTAGAGAAGCTACAAGTATCGAGTTTGAGTTGACAGAACCAATCAAAATAATGGAGGACAATCAAGGTTGCATTAGTATAGCTAACAATCCCACATGCCACAAAAGATCAAAACACATTGATATTAAGTATCATTTTTCAAGAGAGCAAATTGAAAACAAACTAATTATTATTGAGTATATTACCACAGTTCACCTTTTGGCCGATGTCCTAACGAAGCCGTTGCCTGCTGCAAGATTTTTGAGCCTATGATCTGAATTGGGTCTTACAGACTAAAGTTTTATATATAAAAATAATAGTAAAAAATTATCCTGAATGAATTACAATTTTTTTTAATATTACTTATTTTAAAAACTATTTAATCATGAAATTTCGAATCTGATAATTGAACTTAAAAGTTTATTTGTCTTTATATTTATATTTATGAATATAAAATTTTTTTTGAAAATGTAAAGTCAAATGAATATTTGTAATTGAGTTAATAACCTATGATCCGATTAAGTGTTTTTTCCTGGGTTTTCCTTAATCCTAGAACTGGTTTTTTGATAACAGAACTATTTCTAGACGAATGTGGATCATTAAAATTGTTCCCAGAAGGCGCAACTTGTCCAATAAGAAAAATTATTGTAATACTAATTTATTATCACAATTTATTTGGTCAATATATCTTTTGTGGAGGTGTGTTGAAATCTTCAGTAAATATTGCTTGCCTTAATACCACTGTAAAATACCTCTCAATGCAAAAGCTACAATGACCAGAGAACACGAGAATGAGAGAGAGAGAGAGAGAGAGCGAACAATGATGTAACGGGATCTTCTGTTCATTTTTGGCTTGACCCTGCCATACTCTTGTAGCTCAAGCATTGTCGGAGTTTGAGGATAGAAGTGACAAGTTGACGCGCTTGAAAAACTTAAATAAAACAAGAACTAAAACTTAATCTAAAAGACTTATTATTGGAGGTTATCTGGAAGTGATATTACAACAGAGTTCTTTTTGACCCAAAATTGAGATTTAATCCTCATATCTCCTCTATTGTTAATACGGCGAAAGGTGTACTTGGATTCATTAAACGTTGGTCGAAGGAATTTAATGATCCGTATACCATAAAGCTTCTGTATACTGCTCTAGTCCGTCCTGTACTTGAATACTGCTCGTCCGTCTGGTATCCGCAATATAAAAAGCATATCGATCGAATTGAATCAGTTCAAAAGCAATTCTTGCATTTTGCCCTATGTGGCTTAAATTGGGACCCTAACCTTCGTTTACCAACGTACTCCAGCAGACTTTTGCTGATTGACCTTCCTTCGTTAGCTAACCGTAGAACAGTCTTAGGTGTTTCTTTTCTTCCTAAGCTAATTATCGGTGATGTAGACTCTTCTGATCTTTTAGGTCGCCTTAACTTTTCCGTTCCTTCTAGGCCAACTAGAAACTGTTTACCTTTTATCTTGTCTAGATGCACAACTGATAATGCCCAGCATAATCGATTTCGGGTTTTATGTAAGAATTATAATGATCTCAATCACCTGCTCTCAACAGAACTCTCTCTCTTCTCTTTAAAAACGTCCCTCTATAATTATCTCCGGGGAAATCTCTGATCACTTTCAGCTGTGAGTAGGGGCATAGCTTGCCGGACTGGCTAAAAAATCCTTACCCATCGGGTCAGACATTTTCCGGTTATTGAGTTTTAAGTTTTACGTATACATTTTTTATTTTTCAAGTTTACTTTTAGATAGTTTTCTCCCTTTCTCTCTATCTCTGTTTTATTTTAATTTATAATATTATCTTAGTTTTTTCCTTTGTTCCTACATAACTATAGGTTTTGGTTTTTGCTCTCTCTTTCTCTCGCTTTCTCTTCTCGATCTCTATATTACTAAAGTTTTTGTTAGCTCTAATAACGTCTCTGACTTCAATCGACTGTGAATAGGGGCAAAGCTGGCCGGATGGGCAAATAAAATTCCCCCAACCGTGTCGGAGTCGTTATTAGTTTATTTTGTAATTTTATTAGATTTTCTTTGATAGGCTTCCCTAGCTCATAAACTTTTTTGGTAACGTGTTTATACCTTTGTTGACAGCCTTTGTTTGTCGACTCTAAATAAATAAAAAAAAAAAAAAGAGAAGTATCAGGGACCTGTTTGTGGCTTTAACTGGACGTCCGGTAAACATTCCGATTCATGCTAGATCAGAGGAAGGCGGACTATCAGCCCAACTTCCATTTTTTCTTTTGAAAACATTTTGCGATTTTAAGACAAATTTTGTTCTGAAAAAATGGTTTTAAACCGCAAAATGTTTACACAAATGAAAATGGGAGCACGGTTGTATAAGAAAACGAGAACGTAAGTTAAAATCGGCTCTAACCGACTTCGACATACCCGTTACTCATGGAAAGAAATGTTTAATAGCCTTCCTGTGAGCCTGAGATGGGAGAGCCGAAAAGTATTCAACATTTTTTAACTCGGATATTTATCATCTGATCTTGATGAAAATTTCAGGGGTTATAGATATTGCGAATATAAATGTAAATTTTAAATTTTGTTTTAACTTATAATGGGTTTTTGCGACCTGTTTTTGATTTAGTCAAATTTTTTGTTTGTGCTGGATCAAAGGTCAGGATTGATTGGTATTTAATACAAATCAATACCATTTTAAACAGAGATAACTCACAACATTTCGGAATAGCAATTGGTTAGTCAGTACAGGCTGTTTCGGAATTAACCACAATTCACATTCATCAACAGACGTTGTTGCTTTTCACACTTCAAGCCCTAGTCAAACTCTCTATTTAAACGGTCATTTGGCCGAATAAAGACTTGAGAATTAAACTTATGCAAATTTCAGCCTGAGATTTTCTGTTTATGAAAATTTCAGCCTGAAATTATGCTTTGGGTTTTTGAGGTATGTTTTTTCCAGTTAAACAGTTACAGAAAATGTATCCAACTTCTGAAAAGCAATCTAAGTGTACATTTTTGAAGGAAACACGTGAAGCCTGAGTTTTTAGAAGAGTTTAAAAGAGAGAGAGGAAATAGAGCCCCTCTTAAAAAAGGGGCTTTCAACGATTTTAATTTTTTGAAAAGACTTCAAGCGAGTGAAGGACCTTTGCTTAAAATTAAAGTGGATTCCAAAACTAGTTCTGCTTCCATATTGCCTTTCATAATGTTAGGAGTCAGTTATCAAAACTTTATACCTTGTTCTTGAATAGTGCTTCTTTGGAGTTTGACATTAATGCATTCTCAGAGACTTGCTTAAATCCATAAATCTTTGATTCTAAAATTTTGTCAAATGATTTGATTATCTATCGACATGATCGACCTACTCGCAGAGGTGGAGGTGTACTGATTCCACTAAATCTGGCTGATGGTGTTAAATTTGTTGATGAAATGGTAACTTATCTTTCATTTGTCTTATTTATAACTACACTGAGGAAAAAATGCTCAGAAAATTTTAATATTTAAACTTTGAATTTAATATTTTCACCATAGATTAGCGGTAAATATGGAATTCGTAAATAAAAAGTGTGTACACTTTAATTTAAATATGAAAATATTAAAAAAAGTTTTTTTTTTAATTTAATTTTTAATCCAATTAGTTTGTTCTGAATCAAGAGTAGGAATCCCCCATTGAAGCCACTACCAGTTGGACTCTGAAAACACCGAATTATATTAAATTGTAATTAAAAATGATTACTTACTCTGCGGGGGACTCGAACTCGAGACCCTTGGTCTGAACACAATTGGAACGTCCTCTCTACCGGTTGCGCTATTGCGCGCTCTGGCGGAAAGCCTTCTAAGATACTACTTGTATTGAATAGAATCTACCATCTGCCTAAGAACATCAGACCACTTGTAATTCTCAAGTTCGAATTCCCCGAAGTGTTCATAAAAATGGCGCAAAGAAAATTAGGTGATTAAATATGATTCTAGTTGAATCAAAGTGCATATTAATTGATTTTAATACAAAAATTGCATAGTAAAATCAAATATGATTGTTATAGTTTTTACTATGCCATTTTTCGCTGAGAGTAGCTCATTTATCCCACCTACTTCCGTTATTCAAGTTTATATGCAACATATACTACTTGTATAAAAGATGTTTGTGCGCATTTACGAGACATTGACTCAATGGTTATTGTAGGTGATTTCAACTTACCAAACATTGCCAGGTCATATCTTAATGGGTCAACTTATCTTGTACCATCCACACAGCAAGATTTTTTAGATCATCTGTTTGAGATGTTATTGTTTTAAATTAGTTAAATTCCAAAATAATTAAATAAATTGCTGGATCATGTCTTTGTCACTGACAGTAATAATGTCGTTATGTCTAGGTCTATCCTCCTATCACTGCCCGAATATTCTTTCCATCCTACAATTGAAACAATTGAAATTTCCCTCTCAATAACTGGGTTTACCTCTTCATCTTCCATAATCTCTAATAAACCGCGTTATTGTTTTCATAAAAGGAAACTTTACTATTCTGAATTTAGGAACTTATTTGTTCAACAGACCGGTCTCCTTTGTACAATGCGATTCAAAAGTATTAAGTCTAATTGCTTCAAAATCCATAAGCGAACTGGTTCTGCCGTATATTTATCTAAATACTCAATAGCAAAACCCACTTTTGAACTCTGAGTGCTTTAAGAAATATCTTGCCAGGTGCAAAATTAAACTTGCAGATAGCCCTAATCAATTCTATAGCCGAGTCAGCTCTCAGCATAGATCTTCATCGTTACCTTTTTTATTTTTCTTTTTATTTTTTTGTGACCAAAAGGCTAGCAATGATTTCACTGCCGTTGATCTATTTGCAGATTTTTTCCAATCAACTTATTCCTAAGTCCGTTTAACTAAAACTTCTTATCCTTATAATATTTTCTCTTCTTACTTAATATGTGCTCCCTCAATTGTTCAAAATTCTCTAACTTCGTGTTTGAAATCAGTAAAATCCTCATAGCCCTTGGGCATGACAAAATTCCTTGTTGTGTGCTCAAAGAGTGCTGTATTTCTTTATGCAAATCTTTACTTAAGCTTTTTAATCTATTGCTAGAAACAGTGGATTCCAACTCTCTGGAAAGAATTTTATATTAGTCCAATTATGGAGGTACTAGCATAAAACCCATCGCGCTTCGCTGCGTCGCTATCAGTATAGTGAATTATTACCGTTATCGATATCTCTATCACTATCGCTATCGCTATCGTTATCGTTACCGCCCCATTTCAAATTATTTCGTATCCTATCCTTACAAACCGAGTTTGAAGCCAATTGGATGGAAATTATTTTTTTTGCATACAGAATTTTCCGGTCATTTTCACACCCTGGGAGCTGTGTGATAATTTTCAAATTATTTCGTATTCTATCCTTACAAACCGAGTTTCAAGCCAATCGGATGAAAAATAGTTTATAGCATGCAGAATTTTACGGCCATTTTCCTCTTAGGCAGATTTTCCAAAATCGGGAAAACAAGTGTCGAATTATTTCGCGTACTATGCTTACAAACCAAATTCCAAGTCAATCGGATAAAATTTTTTTTTTCCTAATACAAACTTTTCCGACGCTTTTCCACCCCTTGGAGGTGGAATTTTTCAAAGCCCCGTCTTACTACTCACTTTCAACACTAATGGAAACTCCTGTCCAAGTTTCAGCCTTCTATGTCTTACCTTTTGCGCTCTGCGTTGATTGCCAATCAGTCTGTCAGTCAGTCAGTCAGTCAGTCAGTCAGTGAATCAGTCAGGCCGAACTGTTTTATATATCTAGTAGATATAAATCAAGTGATTTAAATCTTTTTGTATTAAATCAAATTATGTAAATATTTTTAAAATAAATGCAATTATGAAATGTAAATTAAAAATGATGGCAAATATCACCTTTAATCCCAAAAATTATTGCAATTATCAAATGTAAATCAACAATGACTTCAATAGATAGATTTAAACCAAATGATTTTAATCGTTTCAAAAATAATTCAAATATCAGATTTAAATCCACAATGAAATTGATTCTTTTCTGATTTAAATCAAATCCAATAATATATATGATTGATAATAATAATATCAACGAAAGCATAAATTAAAGTCGACTTCGATATACCCGTTACTCATGGAAACAAATGTTTAATAGCCTTCCTGAGTGCCTAACTCGGCTATTTGTCATCCGTTCTTGATCAAAATTTTAGGGCTTGTAGATATTGTGAATATAAATGTACGGTTTAAATTTCGATATCTCAAAAACTGTGGGAGTTATTAAACATTTTTTATTGTGGAGGCGGTGGGCGTGTCAAAATTTTGAAATAAACTTGATCTGCGTGCAGAAAATAGGAGTCTACATTTAAAATTTGGTTTCTCTAGCTCTTCTAGTCTCTGAGATCTAGGTGTTCATACAGACAGACGGACATGGCTATATCGACTCGGCTGTTGATGCTGATCAAGAATATATATACGTTATATGGTCGGAAATGATTCCTTCTGCCTGTTATATACATTTGCACGACTTTAGTATACCCTTTTACGAGTAACGGGTATAAAAATGGTAATTGTGACCGGTTTTGTAAAAGTTTTTAGGTTTCTTACTTTAATTTGACGTTTTGAGGAAGGATCAAACCCAGGCCCTCGCACAGTAGCCGCACACATTACCCGGTGTACCACAACTTGCCACTTTAGCTCTATAGCAACAACCTACTAAAACTTTTGGTTAAAAGTTTTTGGCAGAATGTATTTAAGCTATCATCTTTTGATCATAGCTTAAATACTTTCTGTCTCAGACCCCAAAACACTTGTGAATCGGTTGTATCAACAAACCTTAAATAAAGTGTTGACTCCGAGATTATTATTGTTGAGACTGATACATCATGATTAGACATCGAATTTTCTGCACATTTTTAAATGAAGGTTGATTGAGGTGAAAATTTGGATTTATACTAATTTAATAACCCACTTTACAATGAAAACTGCATAATCAATATATGCTAATTTTGCATATACGAAATATGCAAAAAATATGCAAAATATGCAATAAATATGCAAAATATGTAATTGTATAAAAAATGTATAAAAATTAAGAAATTTGTAAAAATTCTCGTTCTTGAGCTTAGATTATTATTAAAAATATATAGATGGCATATATAGACGGTTAAATGGGAGTTGTAGACCGAGCAAATGAAAGGTGTACCTTGAAAGTGCTAAAATATTGGGAAATTTCAAAATTTGTCATTCATTTTTATGAAGATTTAATGGGCGGCTAGAGTACACGGGTAAATAAAGGAGAAATGGAACATATGGTCAAGAAAATCGCGAAATTTTAAAAATTCTCATTTGAGTTTAGATTATCATAAAGAAGGGTAAACCGGCAGGTATATAGGAGGAGTAGATCAAATGGTCAAGAAAATCGCGAAATTTGCAAAAATATTTTAAAGGACCTAAGATAACTATGAAGGTTGGATAGATGGCTATTTTTTTATCCAAATATGCAATTTATGCAAAACGTTTTCGGCGGACTTAGATAGTTTTTCAATAAAAAAAAAATGTGTGCAATCATAACCTAAATCGGACTTGCGGTTCAAAATATGGAAAATCCGATGACTAATAATGATGCAGGGAATTAAAATTATGTAAGAATATAATGGTCAAAATTATCACCTTGTTGTACATCTAGTCCAGCTCTCTCCAGCATATACGGTAATCCTGAAAGGAAAAAAGATAGGAAAGTTAATTATAATACCTTTTTCTTTAAAAAAAATTCTTTTCATTGGTATGTTTGCTTTAGCCCTTTGCCTATGCAAAATCATATCCATTAAGGTAACATTCAAGTAGAGTAAAATCTTTTCATAAGACAAGTGGATTAGCTATCAACAAATTTTTCTGTATGTGTAAGTACGAGCTCTTGACAGACAAGAATCGCACTACCGGAGCTGATAAGATAAGTCCATAAATTTAGTTTCATGAATTTACATATTGTAAGCAGCTATTTATTATAAGGAACTGCGTGACTTTTGTGATTTGTTTTCTTCCTGAGGCCGCATAGTGGTACAGGATCGTTTAACGTTGGGCAAATTTATGCAGCTTTTGAACCGATGAAAATTTTAAATGTATTTTCCGGTTGTTAGAAGTTGTATTGTTAAGAGCTTATCTTTTTAATTGATTGAATGGTTTCGGAGTCTTTCAGCTCTGAAAATCCTCAAACAAATGTTACCTTTTAATTCCTGTAAGCCATTTTTAGAAAGCTAAGCCATATAAGAAAGCTAATTGAAGTCTAACCTTATAAAGAATTTATATTCTTGCCAACAGCCAAGACGATATAGCAATGTCCGTCTGTTCGCATGAACAATCAGATGTCAGAGATGGTAATAGTTAGGGGTTCGACATTGTTGAGCTATTCAGCTTTATCAATAGCTATTTAAATGCGAGAAATTGTTTCCAAATAAATTTAACACCAAATTGTGTTTCTCCAAAATAAAAATGTTGATTTATTTGCCGCACAGGGCCGATTTAAGATGAAACAAATATTAAGCAGGTCGGCCCGGCCGTGCTTAAGCGATTTACAATTGTTTAATTAACTGCGATTAAATAGGCAGGCAAATCCTAAATGATCCGTGCCGTTTCAACAAAGTGAACCGAGATGTTGAGGCGAGTCAGATCAACTGATGCCTAGTAGACCAAAATCAAGACTGACTTATGCACTTGAGCTGAAGGCCAAGGGCAAGCAAATTAGAAGATTTTAACAGAGCAAGAGAGGGAAAGAGTGCATTATCAAAACACAGTTGGTGAGAGGAAGTTACGTTATTTGCGCCTTTGCTAACACAGAGTAAGATAATTGTAGATTTTTAATTTGAAGATTTGGGCTGCTGCTGCTCTATTGGTTGGGTGCCCAAACAGACATATATGGGACATAAACTTATTATACTTGCAGGCAGATAAAGTTTTCTTGCAATTTTTGGCACGCCGCCCCTAAAAAAACATCCATTAAGATCCATTTGGAATGAATCGATTTGTCATACCCTTTCTTTATATTATAATATCCTTTTTTTCATATACTTTGGGAGATTTTTAGCGACATTGGAGACAAATTTAAGATCATTTCAACATTAAATGGATATTATAAATATCCGTTTTACGATATTAAAACTACCAAGTTCAAATGGATACCAAAATCATCTAATGTATCATTTTTTCTGTGTAGCTGATATAATTGTTAACTTCGGCATTTTCCAATCTACCTAAATGCAAACTTACAAGATTTTTATTGCTGTTGTTCAGTGTACAATGGGGCGGGTAAATTTTTTTCGCATGCAGCGTCCACTACGGAATCTATCGAAGAATTCTAAGAAAATTTTACAATTAAACTATGTATGTGTCTAAAATTAATTCCTAGCTCCCGCTGAGAAGCATAAAGATTTCAGGTTGATTGATTCTGAATTTGTAAATTTGTCGAAAAACATTTTTTTTTCTTCATTTTAGGCTTTAAAACTTTTAAATCGCTTGTAAACCAAAAAAGTTATGAGAGTTTGAGTGTTAAAAACTTTTGAAAAATCAAAAAAAATCGATTAACAATATATATCGATAACTTTTACTTTAGAAAAAGTTGGTTTGGCGCATTGGGGAAAAATGCAGTCTGGATGTGTTAGCTTTAATGAGATCCAATAAAAAAAATACAGGAATGCTAACTTCGGCTCGACCGAAGTTTTTATACCCTTGTAGCTTGTATGATTTATATAAAATAGTAGCCTGATTCCACTGACACAAATATGTACATTCGGCCAAATGTACAAATTTTTCACAAGGCCTCCTATATACATTTTCTACACCCAATTTCTATGCCAGCTATACTATATAGTTGTCCTATTAAACTTGGTGGAATTATGTGAAAGCATAGAAAACTTATAATACGAGGTTTGAGGACGTTTGCGCTGAAGACAAAGAAGTTTTTCTCACTAAAACAACATTTTCGACCGATGGTTCCTATTGCAGCTATATGCTATAGTCATCCGATCTGGCCGGTTCCGACAAATGTGCTGCGTATTTGTACCAAAAGACTTCGTGTAAAGTTGGGTTAAGATAGCTTTAAAACTGACGGAGGAGATAGCATAGAAACAGACGGACATGGCTATATCAACTCAGCTCATCATGCTGATCAAGAATATATATACTTTATGTGGTCGGAGATGCTTTTTCCATGCGTTACAAACATCTCGACAATTTTAATATACCCTCTACAAGGGTATACAAATTCGAAAAATTTTGCTGTTTTGGAATGATTATGAGCAAGTCTATGCTTTAACAAGTTAAGACACATGCAAGCACACACACAAACACAAACGCACACACTCACACAGTGAGTTTGAGTTTTTCCTAGTGCGGTCGCGTCTCCTTAATCGCTCCAGCATAGTTTGCCAAATCCCGAACTTCCTTGAGCTGACAAAAACGAAAAGTGGTACTAAGAGGCTCGAAGAGGCAAGGGAACGTACCGTGTATGTGGCATCTGCTGAACGGCGCTACTTGGCAGAACCAAAAAGCCGCATCTTGCTGAACTGCCCTAGGGGGAGGTGGAGCTGCACCTTCTTTCTGTCAAGAAAACTTTCGTACTCTCTCTCTAATGGGGCTTGCCAAATTACACTATCAGCTGGTAGCAGTGCTGGTAAGCGCAAAACATCAACAGCGATCTTACAGTGACCGAACAGTGCTGTAGTGAGCAACGAGTCAGACGAGAAAAAGTAAAGCATACTCTCAGGCGGAATTTTTTTAAAATTAATATTTTAAATTAATTCTGCTAACGGATCAAAGTCTAGGCTTCTTAGTAGACAAAAGTGTAAAGGTCGGGGATCTGACCGACTGCCAACCCTTCCGCTGCCGCGGCGCACGTTAAAACAGGGCCCTGGCGACCAAATTGGAGCGGAATAGCTCCCAGCGGTCAAAAGTCAAAGGGAAACCCTAGCCACCGGAGGACTACTAGAACCTAGTATTTTTGTATCAGTATTTGTACTTATTTATCGAAGGGAAAAGAAAAAACTGCCTAAACCCTGGAGTGGCCTGACCAGGCGGGGTCTGGGCGACGTCATGCGTTGCAAATGTGCACGCCAAGCGCAGCTGCAATGAGAAGGATAGAAGACATAGCTACGACCGTAGATATGCCTTTTGCCCGGGGAGCGAAACTGGTAAGAACTTCCCCAGAGGCACCAGTCGCACAGAAAACTGTAGCAACGAGTGTAGCAAACAGCGTCGAGTCGGACACTCCAAAAAGAAGCAGGGACGAAACAAGTCCCCCCGGGCCCCACCACAAGCGACCAGATGCGGGCCCTCGGTGATATGCTTGACAATATCATGTACATAGTGAGCGAAAAGAAACCAGTTGTACGACATATAAATCAGGATATGATGAATTCACTTGCAAAGATGAAGGAAATCCAGGAAAGTGGAATCGAGAGTCTGGAAAGCATGACAGAGGAGCCTCAATACTGTCAGAGGTGCACCATGGAGTTGGACGGCAACACCCCAGATTGTACAGCGGCAGCTGAAGAGCCAAAAACTAAAAGCAGTATAGATCCGACAACGCAAACGATCCCCACTCTAACCGTACTGAGAGGACGGAAGAAGCAACTAAATTGCATCCTAGTTTTTTGGAATCTGGCGCAGCAGTGTGCACAGTAAGTGTTGAAATGGCTACACAAACCACCAAAGAGCTAAACAACCTCCGTAAGAAAGCCAAAAATAGTGTCCCACGACACAACACTGTCCCAGATGGACCTGCAAAACCGCAATCCCCTAGGAAGGTGAGCCACCAAAGAGAGTTGAAAAATCCCGGATGCCCAAAGCCACAGGGTATGGATGGATTACCCAAATCCACCACAGAGGCACCAGCAGAGTTGAAAACAGCTGCTGGTAAAAGGCAAGCCTACACGAAAGGAACGTCCTAATGCGCTTCTCATCAACACAAAGGGAGAGCTCTCCTACAGCAAAGTCCTGAGTCTGATCACGCGCAGCAAAGATGAGCATCAAAATGAAGCGAAGGATAAAGTCCGAAGTGTGCGACGTACTGCAAATGGCGACTTGCTGCTCGAGCTGAAAAGCTTAGGGCCGGAAAGTGCTCAGACACTGCGGAGAGAAATCGATCGAGTGCTGGGGGGTAGAACGGATATTCGTACAGTCACACAAGAGACATGCCTTCTTATAAGAGACCTGGATGAGCTGGTTTGTGCGGAGGAAATCTAGGCTTTTGAGTCACAATTTGGCCTCACTGTCGAAGGCTCAGCAATTAAGAGCCTTAGGAAATCATACGCGGGGACGCAGGTGGCAGCAATTCTACCAATTGACAGTGTCAAACAGGTCCTCAAAGTGGGACATATTAAAATCGGATGAACAAGGTGTCACATCAGGAAACAAGAGGGCAAGCCTCGCTGCTACAAGTACCTTGAGATTGGCCACAGGGCAATCAGATGTACAAACCCAGTGGATAGAAGTAACTGCTGCATAAGATGTGGTGAAACAGGCCACAAAGCAGCAGCCTGCAGCAACACTGCGAATTGCTTCCTATGCAGTGATAAAGATAGGAAGGATGCAAACCCCCAAGCAGGAAGCAAAATGTGCCCCCTCTCCGACACTTCCAAAAGAGACCGAGTTAAACACTGCCAAAATGACTAAGATTATTCAAATAAACCTAAATCATTGCGAGGCTGCCGAAGACGTGGCGATTGTCAGCGAGCCCTATCGGTGCAGGTTAGAGCAAAACTGGACTTTCGATAACACAGGAAAGGCAGCAATCTGGCCATGCCAGCTGGGTTCCGTACAGAAGTTTACCTACTTTGTGCGAGCTAAGCTAGCTAGTACCTGGGTATACAGCTGCTACCTTCCCCCAAGTTTTAGTCTGACCGACACACACCATGTATAATCACAGGAGACTTCAATTCCTGGGCGATTGAATGGGGTAGCGTCAGCACCAACGATAGAGGACAAGCTCTACAAGAAGCCATTGCGTCCCTCGACTTAGCATTGCTCAACATCGGAACTCAACAAACGTTTCGCCGCGGTGGAAGGGGCTCTGTTATTGACCTCACTTATGTTAGCAGCAGTCTAGCTAACGCATCGACATGGGAAGTGGGACAAAACTAGACACGCTGTACATCCAGCGTTTTGCATCTACAATCAACACGATGCAAGTGCACGGCACAGGAAATGACAGAACAGCTATTCCAGCAAATGAGAGCGGTTTGCGATGAATCAATGGCGCAAATAAAATGTATAGGCAGCATCATGCCCCAATGTTCTGGTGGAATGATAATATTGCCAAAGCTCGGGAAGAGTGCCTCCGGTGCAGAAGACGATACCAAAGAGCAAGGAGGTCTAACAGCCCTTCTAGCGAAGAACTACAAAAGCTATTTGGAATAGCTAGAAAGGTTCTAAAGAACGCCATTCGCGCGAACAAGCGAGTGTGCTTCCTATAACTCAGCGACTCCGCCGAGCAGGACCCTTGGGAAAAAGCGTACAAAACAATGGTCAAAAGGTTCCACGCAAACAAGCAAGCAGTACCGACAGACCGCGATACGCTAAAGAAGATTATGGAGGAACTTTTCCCCATAGGGACAGTACCCTGCACCCGATTCCAGCAACGCCATCTAGCGGAGACACCCTGACTAATGTAGAGCCTGTAACAATAGAGGAAGTTAAAGAGGTGTCTAAAGGTATGACGCCGAATAAGGCTCCTGGCCCGATGCAATCCCAAATCGTTCCCTTAAACTTGCCATTTCTCTACGATCAGAGTGTTTGCGGATACATTCAACCGATGCCTCAGCGAAGGCATCTTCCTAATCTGCCTAATCGATACTATGGGAAAAGTTTTTGAAAAGCTCATTAGCCAAAAGCTTGAAGCAGCAATCGACTTCGGAGGTGGTCTCTCACCAAGTCAGTTTGGCTTCCGGAAAGGGAGGTCAACTACAGATGCCATTTCCAAGGTTATTGGAATTGCATCTGAGGCTATCAAAGGCACACGCTGGAAGGGAGGGAGGAAGAAATACTGTCTTATCGCCACGCTGGACGTGAAGAATGCCTTCAACCCTGCGTCCTGCGGCAAGATTTTAAGTGCACTGAGTGATTTTGGTGTTCCGTCCTACCTTCTCGCAACAATCAGGAGCTACTTTGAACGCAGACAGCTCAAATATGAGTCCGATAGTGGCGCCGAAACTCATGCTATCGCAGCGGGGGTACCCCAGGGCTCTGTTTTGGGTCCTCTCCTGTGGAACAGCATGTACGATGGAGTCTTGACACTGGCACTTCCCACAGATACACATATCGTTGGTTTTGCAGACGATGTGGCACTAGTGGTAGTGGCAAAGGAGATTGCTACAGTGGAGAGCAGGTTCAACGAAGCAATTGCTAGCATTACCCAGTGGCCAGACTCTGTTGGCCTCGACCTGGCCGCTCACAAGACGGAGGCTGTCCTCGTGAGCAGCAGAAAGATCGTGGAGACTGCACAAACTCAGGTGGGTACAGAATCCATTACTTCTAAGAGAGCCATCCGATACCTCGGAGACATGATCGATACGCGACTCACCTATCGCGAGCACCTCCAAGCTGTAAGTGAAAAAGCGCAACGCAGCAGAATCATGCTGAACACCAGGGGACCGAAACAGGAACGAAGACTGCTCCTTGCCAGCGTTCTTAGGTCCACTATCCTTTATGCGGCCAAGATTTGGGCTGATGCGATGGCTGTGCCAAGCTACAGTAGAAGCGTTCGAGCTACGTACCGGCTATGCGCGCTGCGTGTGTGCAGCGGCTTTCGAAGCATGTCCGACGAAGCAGCACTTGTGATCGCCGGCATGTTTCCACAAGAGCTCCTCGTTCTGGAGGCCAGAGCTACAACCGACGCGGCAGCAGATGCTAGGAATGAAAGCATTCGGCAATGGCAATTGAAGTGGGAAACATCGTCGAAGGGTCGATGGAGACATCGCAGATAAAAGACTGGGTAGGAAGGAAGCATGGGGAAGTCAGCCACTGGCTAACCCAAATACTTAGCGGCCACGGGTGTTTCAGGAGTTACTTGCATCGTTTCGGTCATGACTCCTCCCCAGAATGCACCTGGTGTGAAGGAGGACAGTTGAACAGCAGAGGCTGGCATCAACCATAGGGGCACCGATAGGACCCGATAACCTGGTTGCTGCCATGATTGAGAGAAGAGCAGTGTGGGATGCAGGAAGCACATTTGCTGCGTTCTCGATGATTGAGCTCTGCAGATTGCCCGCTCCTATAAGCAAAATTGTTTCGTGTATAACTTTGGTGATTTTGCTCGGATCATATTTTCCTTTTGAGAATAGATAGATATAAGGCCTAAAAAGGCCTTTAAAATTGTGGCTCTTTTCTTTTTCTTTTATCTATTGGGACCAAAAGGAAACTTTTTCCGCCCGGTATTTTGATATCGGGAAAAAAAATTAAAATAAGGGCCAGTGTAATGTTCAGTTGTGTTCAAGTAGGTCAATTCACTTAAACTGCTCAGTTTTTCAGTTGCTCAGTTGAATAATTGTTCAGTTGCTCAGTTTTTGAGTTGTTCCCGAGCCACTTTATTGAAAGCGTTGTCTGTAGCTATTGCTGGCACTTTGTTTATGATCTTCCCATCGGCGGCGATTTTTCTCAGAAAATTTAAAAGATTAAGGCATGTATGCTTACCGTCAAATGCCACATAAAAACATGTAGGGTGTGAGCCCCGATGAGAAAAAAGTCACAGGGGGCCAGGTCGGGGGAATGCGGTAGCTGCTGCATTATTAGAGTGTTGTTTTTGGCCACAAGCAACGATTTCATTTTTTGGAATAGTCTAAAATCGAAGATGAGCCAAAACATGTGCAATCAAAAAACAGCTGGCCAAAACTAAGTAAACATTCAAATTGGTCGGTCTTGTCAGCACAAGTAAGGGACATAATTACCAACGTAACGCCACAAAAAAAACCAGAAAATCGAATATAAGTAGCCCGCGTAAATTCAAATTTCGCGTTTCTTTTTGAACAAACCTCGTATATCCTGGGCATTGTGAGACATCTATAAGCTTCCTAAAATTTTAGGATAGTTGTCACAAAAATTTAAAAATTCTCTTCCATTGGCATTTATTACGCCGACCTTCGATGATCTTTTCTTAAGGCCCTTGGTAAACGTTGGTAAGATGATCCCGTCCAGTTCTTGTTGTTCTCTGCCAATCCGTATATTAAGGTCTCCAATAATAATTGGGTTTTGTACAATTTCTTGGCTATACATAAATATAAACTACTAGAGCCGGGTGCTTGCTTTTGAAGCGACCGCTTAGATTGCTTTGTAAGTTGCAACTAAAGGCCTGTGCGGACACGCGACGCACTGTGGCAAATGATCAAAACGATAATATCATTTTTTTTTTTTATGAATAAATTTTTTTTACGAATATAAATTTTACAACCTCATATCTTTTGCACAGCTAATATGTCATAACCGACATAAAAACGAGCGTTCGAAAAATGGGTTTTTGTAAGAAAAACTTTTTTGTTTTGAATGTAAGCGTTCTTAAACTCGGTCATTATTAAAATTAAATGTTTTCAAACTGATCTACGAGTTTGGTCGAAATCGCTAACCTTTCAAGTATATTAAAACTTTGGCACAGACGAAGTAAGCTTTCCTTTCTCGTTTTTTTTTTTGCTTTTATTATTTATGTATTTCTAAATTTTCTGTCACCTTATGTAAATAATGGCAACTTAATTTAGATTGTGAAACTTATGAATTTATGAATATGAATAAGAAGCCTATGATTGGCCGATTCAAAAGCTTTACCAAAGGAAGCCGAGACTAATTGAATTATTGAACTCCAGACGGTTTGTCGTGGTAGATCGGCTTTTAATAAATCCGTGTTGGCAAGGCGAGATGAGTGAACGGCATTGATGCTGCATTTGCTCAGTGATCAATTTATCGAAAAGTTTCAGGACAGCGCTGTCTTGCAATGCCACGATAGTTCTCGATGTTCAACTTATTGCCCTTTTTGCGCAGCGGGATGATAAAAGATTCTTTCCATATGGGTATAAAAACGCTTTGATCAATTGACATTAGAAAAAGTTTGGCAAATAGCTTTAAAAGGGAGCTAGCATATTTATTAAGGACACAACTGGGAATCATGTCAGAGCCAGGAACAAACAATCACTTTACTGTTGAAAGACACTTTAAAACTTCCGACTCAGGATCTCTAGGCTTAAATATGGAATCTGTATGAGGTAGTATATAGGGATAGTTAAAGTCGGGGTAAAAATTATAGGAGGCATAGGTACACTGAGGAAAAAATCGATCCAAAACCAAAATTATAGTATTGAAACGAGACGAAACGGTGTCAGAATTCGACGGCGACGAGATAGTCTTAACCCAAGATTATATATTCTATTTAAATCTTTGTCCAAAAATCTTGAATTAAGATCGTTTATACAAGACTTTAAGATGAAACAATCTAATTTTTTAATATGAAGAGAAGATACAAAAATAAATTAAATTTAGCATTTTAATACCCGTACTCGTAGAGTAAAAAGGGTCTACTAAAGTCGTGCAAATGTATGTAATAGGCAGAAGGAATCATTTCCGACCATATAAAGTATATATATTGCTAATCAGCATCAACAGCCGAGTCGATATAGCCATGTCCGTCTGACCGCCTGTCCGTCCGTCTGAATGAACACCTAGATTTCAGAGACTAAAAGAGCTGAAGCAACCAAATTGGAAATGTAGGCTTCTATTGTCTGCACGCAGATCAAGTTTATTTCAAATTTTGCCACGCCCACCCCCGCGTGTAAATAACTTCCACCATTTTTAAGATATCGATCTCAAATTTAAAACTTACATTTATATTCGCAATATCTATAAGCCCTAAGGTCGGATGATAAATTGCCGAGCTAAAAAATATTGCATATTTTTTTCCTGTCCTCCCTCAGGAACACAGAAAGGCTATTAAACATTTATTTCCATGAGTAGCGGGTATATCGAAGTCGGTTGGAGCCAAGTTTAACTTACGCTCTAGTTTATTTTTAGGTGATGGGTGGGAAGGATGGTGTGTTTGGCGAGGGTGGGGGGTTGTGTGTGTAGTGTTTGTTTTAGCTATTAACATTTTCTTCTTTCTGAAAAACTTATATAAATGTTAATTATTAATCCGCCGCTACTGGGACTTGAACTCAGTACCTTCTGCGGACTGAAACACAGACACTATCTTACCATCGAGCGTCAACTGTTAGGCTCAACCAGTTGCAGCATAAGAGCCGAGATTTTTGCAGGCTGAGTTCTTATATTGCAACTGATTGCCCCTAACAATTGACACCCTTTGGTAAAGTCGGCTAAGCGGCCGTGCCAAGCTTCAACTATGTGTCTTAGGACGAAAAGGTCGTGGTTCGAGTCCCAGGAGGGGTGGGTTGCAATGCAACCGAAAACTGCTTATTTTATTTTTAACAAAATAAATCTAAATTTATCATAAAATTTTTCAACTGAAGCTTTACAGAAAACTGTAGGATGTTGCGAGATGATAAATCTTGTTTTTAAGATTTCAAGCTCATCTTGTCTTTATAAGATTGCAAGATTCTCGAAAACGAGATTTTCAATCTATATTTTAGATAAATTTTGTTTTCTCAGTGTAGACTGAAAATATTCTGCAAACTCGGCGATGCCCAAGTCATCAGATGCAGCACTGCTATTACGAAAATGAGATGGCGGAAATAAATTTGATTTACGTTTGGAGTTAACGAAATAAAACAAGAAAGAAAGTCGGTCAAGCCCGACTATAACATACTCTGTACCCCTAACGTCGCAGCTCGCATTTGCTCACGAGTTATACGCGCTCATCTCTAAGTTTCACTCTCTCTCTCTCTCCCTCTCTTTCTCACTAAGATTGCCGTTCAATAGAATGCTGTAGTGATGGGTGGGGGGTGGGGGGTGTTTAGTAGCCGTTTTTTGCTCATAACTTGAGTATCGTTCATCCGTTCTTTATCATTCCTTCAGCAAATCGATAAATAAGTTTACAAGTTATCTCTAGAAGGTACGAATGATCTATCTTCAAAACTGAAGAAGATATGACGTTTTTTCCAAATTGGGGGCGCGGGAGGGGGCGTGGCAAAAATTGAAAATAAACTTGATCTGCCTGCAAGTATAAGAAATATATGCCCCATACATGTCAAACCTCTATCTCTTACCATCTCTGAGATCTCTTCGTTCATACGGACGGACGGACAGACAGACAGACAGACAGACAGACGGACAGACGGACATGGCTATATCGAATCGTCTGTTGATGCTGATCAAGAATATATATACTTTATAGGGTCGGAAACGATTCCTTCTCCCTGTTACATACTTTTGTACAAACTTAATATACTCTATGTACCTTCGGTACAGAGTATAAAAATAGCTAGCTCTGCGTCGAAAGTTGTCTTTGCAGCGTATGTGGTGGCTTTTTGAAAACTAGCAGTTAACTTATATGTATATGGGGTTTTTGTGACCTGTTTTGATTTTAGTTAAAGGCTGCATAACCTTAGTAAAAAGTTCCTCAGGAACCAGAATTTAAAAAGAAGATATGTTTCGCTTCAGCTTAGAATTGCATTTAATGATGCAGATGTAATTAGGATTGGGATAGGAAACCTTAGATAGGATGTGGTGTCTGACGTTGTTCACTGTTGAAAATTACGTAAGCCTGAACACAAAAACAGTTTTCCGTGGGGCAACAGCTGCCAGAGTGCGCGGAATCGATGAAACCTTTGAAACGGCCACATCTTCTTCTTCTTTATTGGCCCGATGTTGCACACACACACTTCGCTTTGTGCGCCTTTTTTTACTGGAGCTTCTCCATACATCCGGGTTTCATGTCCTAGCCAGCGCAGCCGCTGTTGCTTTATGCGCTTGACTAGACTGATTTCCCTATAGAGCTCATACAAGAGCTCTGCTCTTGAACTCCCTACTGAGCCCGTAGTACCATCGGTTTCCAAGAGTAATTCTTCTTCGGATCTCCAGGCTGATCTTGTTGTCGCCGGTAATCATCGTCACGAGGTAGACAAAATCCTCAACAACGACAAAGCTATACGCTCCCATATTCACAACTTTTCCCAGACCAGTAGACTATTTGTGCGTGCATAATAGGTTCTTCGTCTTGTCCTCTTTTACCGCTAAGCCCATCAGTTTAGAGTGCTTCTCAATCTCTGAAAACGCCCTGCTTACCGCCCCTTCGTTATTGCCGATAATGTCGATATCATCGGCGTATGCGAGTAGCATTAGATCTTTTTAAAGAAATGAGCCCGATCTGTTGGCATTTGGGCACTAGCGCAGTATATACTCCATCAGCAGATTAAAGAAGTCACAGATGATAGGGTATCACCCTGCCTAAAACGTCTCTTGGTATCAAATGTTTCGGAGAGGTTCTTTCCTATTTTGACGGAGCTTTGAGTGCTTCTCAAGGTCATCATGCAAAGTCGAACGTACTTTGCTGGTATACCAAAGGTAGACAGGGCTTCAAAGAACCTTGACTTTATCGGTGTGTCAAAGGCTGATTTATAATCAACAAAAAAAATGGTAGGTTTTGATATTTCTCTCATAGGTCTTCTCCAGGGTTTGTCGAAATGTGAATATCTGGACTGTGGTGGATTTACCAGTTCTAAAGCCACACTGATAAGGTCCAATCAGTGTGCTTATAAGCAGTTAGAAGTTCACAAATAATTCACGACAGAATCTTAAATGCGATGGGAAGGAGACTGATCCCACGGTAGTTGGCGCAAAACTGCAGGGTCTCCTTTTTTAAAAAGTGGGCAAATTACACTTAGACTCCAATCTTCGGGTATGCTCTCGTCGGACCATATTCTGCTGAGGAGTTGGTGCATGCACCTTACCTTACCTCCAGCCTAAAACAGTTCAGCTGGCAGGTCATCTGCTCCTGCTGATTTGTTGTTCATAAGCCGTTTTATGGCTACACAGAGTTCGTGATGGTCCGGTGGGTCTATCTCTTTGTTGTCGATTGGTGGCGTCGCTACTTCTCCAGAGGCGGCATTGTGTTCGTCGTCACCTCCCAGCTGGTTGGAGAAGTAGCTTCTCCATTTGTCTTTCGTCTTTGCATTGTGTGCAAAGCAGTAGCAGTAGCAGTAGGGAACTGAGAAGCAGTAGATGCGTTGCAAAAAAAGCAGTGAGGTTGTAAAAATCAAGAATTCTATGTGTTCTTATAATATTTTGAACAAACTCATCTTATCTCAAATTATTCAAAGATTTAAAATTTGCTACCTTCAAAAAATCAGACTTTTAGTTCAGAAGATATAATCCTTTAAAATGGACGACTTTCAGTTTTCAAAAAACACACAGTCTTTAGGCAAAGTTCAGTTTCAGGTAGAATATCAAGACAACTAGGTAGCAAATCGTATTTTTTTTTGTTTCTATTGACCTTTGTATTTATTCAGTACATTATAGAATAAAATATTACTGCTTGTTTTGTGTTTCTCCAGACGAATCGCTGTTTACCAACTCTCTAATTTTTCACTACTCTTAATCTTAATCTTTGACGGAAAATAAAAAAAATTTTATAATTTAATAAAAAAAAAGTGGTTGGTCTTCAAGATGATTACTTATGGGTTATCAAAGTTGAAATTTGTTAAAGGCATACACAAATCATGTTTATGTTAACCAAATGGTAAGATGGTATTTATACCATGTTCCCATTAAAAATGGGAAAAGGGGATCATGAAGTTGTGCAAATGTATGTAACAGCCAGAATGAAGCATCTCCGACCCTATAAAGTATATATATTCTTGATCAGCATCAACAGACAAGTCAGTTTAGCCATGTCCGTCTGAATGGCTGTCTGTCTGTGTGCCCGTCTGACTTTCTGTAAGAACTCCTCGATCTCAGAGACTATAAGAGATAGAGCCACCAATTTTTGCATGTATGTAGTTGTACACCGTACCCAGATCAAGTTTGTTTCAGTTTTGGAAAATTCTTCCTCCTCCTCCTTTTAACCGCGGAAAACTGCCAGAGCCTCAATTATTAAGTTTGAACTCTGAGTTTGAATTCTGAAAACCACTATAAGAGCCCAGCAAAAACAACATTACTTGGAACAGGGTATTTTGCAGTCGGGGTACTCGACTGCAGCACTTGTTTTATTTTAGTTAGCTATGATTTTTGCTACGAAAAAACTCAAATAGCGCCATTGTGGGGCGCACAGTGGCTCGTTTTCCCAGAACACCTTGCAAAAATCATAACTTTAGAACCATTTAAGTAATCCACATGATTTTTTATACCCGTTACTCGTAGAGTAAAAGGGTATACTAAAGTCGTGCAAATGTATGTAACAGGCAGAAGGAATCATTTCCGACCATATAAAGTATATATATTCTTGATCCGCATCAACAGCCGAGTCGATATAGCCATGTCCGTCTGTCCGTCTGTCCGTCTGTCCGTCCGTCCGTCTGTCTGTATGAACACCTAGATCTCAGAGACTAGAAGAGCTAGAGCAACCAATTTTGAAATGTAGACTCCTATTGTCTGCACGCAGATCAAGTTTATTTCAAATTTTTGCCACGCCCACCCACGCCCCCACAATAGAAAATGTTGAATAACTCCCACAATTTTGGAGATATCGATATAAGCCCTGAAATTTTCATTAAGATCGGATAATAAATAGCCGAGATAAAAAAATGTTGCATACTTTTCGGCTGACCCACCTCAGGCATACAGGAAGGCTATTAAACATTTGTTTCCATGAGTAACGGGTATATCGAAGTCGGTTAGAGCCGACTTTAACTTACGCACTCGTTTATTAATAACACAGGTTTACAAATAAAGGCCAACTTTTGCACCACAGAAGAAGAAGACTTTTCATATCTATGTTTAGCCGTTGAATTCAAATCAATTGTCCGTTTTCCACCAGCACGTCAGGTTTACGAGATATTTGCATAAACTTCTGTCGAGCGAGGTTTGTTTACATTTGTAGGTCCTGTGCTGAAGTTGAGCGTGTCTTCAGTCAGGCTAATATAGTAAAATCAAAACTCAGAAATCTAATGCAGGCACTCTCAACCCAATAGTATGTATAAATTATCGGCTATTAGTAAAACTGAAATTAAGAAATTAAATTAAAAATATAATATGTGTGAGTTGGCTGGCTCTAGGTCCGAAAAAGTTGCGTTTGTTCACAACTGTAATCAACTTATGCATTGTACCACCAAAAAGATCTGGTTGCCTATACAGAACTGTTTCATCGTTATCCCTAACGACTCTTCAGTAGGCTTTTAGCTGAAGAAAGCATGATTGCCAACTGCCTCTCCATACAATCATTGCTTAGATCAGTTATGAACTGCTAAAAGCAATGAAAGCAAAAATAGACAAGCAATGAGTGCTTTCATCTTTCTGGTGGTAATGCTTAAGCTTCGGGCTGAACTTTTTAAGTGCAAAAGCTTGAACTTTTGAGCGAACTTAGAAGTGCCCGTAATTTTTGAAATGCGAAGCATTCAAAAAAGCGTTTTTTTGCGTTATTTCTTAAAACTTTTGTTAGTTTCATTTACAAAAAAGAGAGCGTGCCGTCTCTTATATAGATTTGTAATTTATTTTGCGACTACCGCTTAATAGGAGGCCAGCAGTTCGCTGTCCACTGAACTGGGAGCGGGCATTTGGCTTGTAGCCGTTTTACTGTCTCGAATATTCCTTTTGGTCTGGTAGCTGTGATCGAAGACATAGTTGAGGCGAATCAAATCGAACTAATTGAATGCTGGCCAAATAGATTTTATATCCGGAAAGAGACGAAGATAGACGCACAAGTCAACAGCTGCACAAATATTTCATTAAAATCGCAATAGAAAGTCATTAAAATTCAATTTTATTATAAATATCGAGCAATCCCGATACACCCGTCAACTTGCGATTTTATTTGTTGCTCCGCCTTTTGTTTTGGCTAAAAAATATACAAAACAACCACTTTGTCGCTTGAGCAGAGTAAGGATCAAAGTCCAAACAACATCAATTGGAAAAAACGGACTTGAAGTGAACAGGCAAAGGAGAGCGACTCCACCAACAACACACAGCATTTCACTCAAGACCAAATAAATTCTCACTCAACACTCACGCACTCATCTGTAATTCACTCTTCGTCATGGCACCAGGTCAACCCCACACCAAACGCGCTTGTGAGAACACCAATTAGGACCTAAAGGCGCCCCGGTCCTCTGATATTCTGTCTCCATCACTTCTTCAGATCCTCAACCAACGCTTCTCAGAGCAGGCTGAGCTAATCTCTGGAAATATGCGTGAGGCTGAGCAGCGTACCCTTAATCCTTGGAGCGTTTCGATGCGATGACACGGCAGCAAGCCGAGAGGATGATTCAGCTGGAACATGAAGTTGGTGAGCTCAAATCTATGCGCGACCAGCTTGGCGAGCGAGTGGTTCAGCTTGAAGACCAGGTGGGTGAACTGCAAAGTCTGAGAGATAGGTGGGAAGTTTGGAGTCGAAGCAGGCAGCACAGCACATGGCGAGCTACGCATGTGATCTGCGTCTCCATGGAGTACCCTATAATGAAGGAGAGAATGTCCGGGCATACTTGAATTCGCTTTGCTTTCAATTGAATGTCACACCACCACCAAGGCTTAAAGATATTTTCCGGATTCGTCGTTCACACCAAAGCACTGTAGACCCGATAATAATTATAAAGGTATAAAACGTGCGAGAAAAGAACATGCTTATGAGAGCAATAGGAGTGTACCGGCGCGAACAAAAGCAACCACTAAGCTTGGCGCTATTAGGCTTTGACTTATCTTCACCATCTCCGATTTTTGTCAGCGAGCAGCTTTCGCAAGAAAACTACAACATTTTTAGAGAGGCAATGCGGCTCAAAAAGCAAAAGCTGCTCTCAGCAGTTTTCACACGACGTGGACTTGTGCACGTTCGATGCAGCAACAGCGAGAATGTGCATTGCATTGAGAGCAAAGATGAGCTTTTAAAGCTCATTCCAAACAATCAGATGACCGCTTCTCCCCCTTCCCCTTCTCACCCACCCGCATCATCTGTTGCCGATTCAGCAGAAGCTACACTAGAGCAGAACAACAATGGGTTTCGCAATTAAAAAGATCATATATGATAAAATATTTGTTAGGTTTACTATTTATGTTGCATATTTCCCTTTTTTTATTAGGTTTATTTTGATACAGATTACGCTTCCAATAACACCAAATAATAATGCAGGATGAAATGAGTAGTATCCATAGCCAATAGCATGGTCAGAGTTCTGAGGAAACAGGCTAAAGGCTTATCTACTGTACATGTCAATGCACAAAGTCTTGCAAATAAAATAGACGAGTTTAGATACATTTTTGTAGGTTCCGAAATTGATGTTATATGTGTGTCCGAAGCTTGGTTCATGTCTCATATTTGTGATTTGTCCATTGCGTGCGATGGTTATATGTTGTATCGTTCTGACCGTGTTGGCCATGCAGGAGGAGTGGCAATTTACGTGAACAAGAGACTAAATTGTACTCGTCTGTAAGCACCCCAGTACAAGCGCAATTGAATACCTATTTTTAGTTTT
This sequence comes from Lordiphosa magnipectinata, assembly GCA_037044535.1. Taxonomy (NCBI): domain Eukaryota; kingdom Metazoa; phylum Arthropoda; class Insecta; order Diptera; family Drosophilidae; genus Lordiphosa; species Lordiphosa magnipectinata. Next base: position 110,994 of record JBAMBO010004526.1, on the reverse strand, counting down.
AAATAACAATAACCTTGAAACGAAGACACTTGTCGGATGCATTTACAGACCTAACCGTAATGTCGACTACAGCCAATTGTTGGATGCTGTTACTGATCTTTCCACGGACTATTCTGAGATAATACTGACTGGAGACTTTAACAGTAATTTGTTAACTGAAACACATCTTTCCGATAGCTTTGAGTCGCTGGGATTGAACGTAGTGAACAAAACAATACCAACACACTTTTCTACTAGCTGTAGCACCCTTCTTGATGCATTCTATGTTAATGACGCCAGTAAGATTAGAATATATGACCAAGTCGCAGTACCTTTATTCTCAAGACATGATTTAATTTTTCTTACATATGATATAGTAGTTAGTTATAATGACGTTTCAATACAATTTAGGGACTACAAAAACATTGACTTCAGAGAACTAGAGTTAGAATTCAATGCTTGTGACTGGACGCCAATATACCACTCGCCTCATGTTGACTGTCAATTGCATGTTCTTAACACAAACATAAACTATCTTTTTAATAAATGCGTGCAGCTTAAGAAACAGCAGCCTTGGTTCAACAACAACATACAGCGCCACATCAAATTGCGTGATGTGGCATACCTTAGGTGGAAACGGTATAAAACCAGTAGTTTACAAGCTGAATATAGAAATAAAAGGGTCACTGTAACTAAAATGATTAGTGTAGCAAAGCGAAATTATTATAACTCCAAATTTAGCCAAGTTGCTATGACCAGACAATCCTGGAGAGAAGTTAATAGTCTAGGAATCGGAAAAATCAAAGCACGCCCAACGGAGATTATTAATGTAAATGAGTTGAATGAGAAGTTCGCGCAGATAGATGTACCTGAGGCTACGTGCAATAATTATCTAAATGTTTTACCGCTCTGTGATAATAGTTTTAGTTTTGCTTGTGTCAGTCCGTGTGATGTTATTGAAAGTATTTATAAAGTGAAGTCAAATGCTGAAGGCTTAGATAATGTTAGTTCAAAATTTGTTAAAATACTACTGCCTGTGATACTAAACCATATTACGCATATCATAAATACGGCTTTTACCACGTCCACGTTTCCACATGCATGGAAAAACGCTAAAATTATCCCTATTCCGAAAACCAATATGGACTTTAGGCCGGTGTCCATTTTACCATTTATGTCTAAAATTTTTAAGAATCTAATGGCTACACAAATGCAGTGCTTCCTTAATAATCATAAGCTATTGAGTCAAAAACAGTCGGGTTTTAGAAAGAATCGGGGGTGCATCACAGCAATAACTAGTATAGTCGAGGATATTTGGAAACCGCTGGACGATAGCTGTGTAACTTTTCTGACGCTGCTAGACCACAGTAAACCATTTGATGCTGTCAATCACGAAATTCTCTGCACGAAACTGATGAACTTATACAACTTTTCAAGAACTGCAGTTTCTCTGCTTAAGTCATATCTGAATAACAGAATGCAGGCCGTGGCATCAGGCTCCTGCATTTCTAACTTTTGCTCAGTCCATCGTGGTGTCCCTCAGGGTTCGGTTTTGGGACCATTGTTGTTTTCTGTATACGTGAATGATCTTCCTAATGTCCTGTCTGATTGTGATGTCCACATGTATGCTGACGATGACCACATCTATGTTAGTAGGCCCCTTATAAATATTAATGAATGTGTATGTGTAACCAATAATGTGCTTGCTAAAATCGATACTTGGGCTAAAGAGAACGGATTAGGGCTTAACCCGGCTAAAACCAAGTGCATAGTCATATATAAGAAATCCCTCGTTACAAGCCAGTTGCCAACAGTTGTCATTAATGGCACTTCAATTAACTATGTAGAACACGCAGCCAATCTCGGCATAACATTTAGCAACAACCTAACATGGACTAATCACATATCAAAAGCAACAGGTAAAACATACGGAATGCTGCGGCAGCTCGCAATGACAAAGTCGGTATTATCCGTTCATCTTAAAACGACTATAGCATTACAAATTCTCGTAGCTACACTTTTTTATGGAGTAGAAGTTTTGGGCCACCGCGATTTTAGAGACTTTCAGAAGCATAATGTGTCACTTAACTCAAAAGCTAGATATGTATTTACCCAAACAATTTTGTATGCCCGAGATGGAAGCTATTATGCTCTGAGAGGCAGTTTTTGATTAATGCTATTCGGCTTTGGAACGACCTACCTCATGGTATCAAAACAATTGGAAGCGTAAATCAATTCAAGATGAAGGTTAGGGAAATCATGCAAGATAGGGAATTAGAGTAATAATCAAATAGTAATAATGGTATCATTTAAACGAATACTTTTAATATAATTAAGTTCTATGTCTGTTAGTGTTTAAATTTAAATTTAATAATTGTAATAATTTAAGTTAGGAAAATTGAAAGAATGTTAAGGATAAAAAAACTGTGATTAGCGCATTAATTTATAAGTGCCAATGTACTTGTTGCGCTGGGAGTAACATAAATAAATAAATTCAGCTATCAACTTTATAAATAAATTAAGAATATCCTCGCCGGTGGTTTGTGGTGGCAGGAAAAGTCACATGATTATGCGCTAACCGTCATCAATACCCACACTGGTACAGACCGTGCTCCGGTCCGCCGGTGTTCTCTGGCGGTTTTCCGAGTGTTTCTTATCCGCCATTTCCCGCACTTTCTCGGCTTCAGCTTGTCCGCCATTGAAAGTGCCATTAGGCGAAGCTTTCTGCAGGAATCTTTTTTTTTTTTAGATGCGCTCATTTTAAATTTGCCCTTCCAATCTGGCCGCACCAATTAGAATCGAAACCTATTTTGCTCACGTCACGGCAAAAAAGAGGCGTTAACTGCACTTAAATGCGATGTTATTGTTGAACATAACGTAGTGGCCAACGTAAGCATTTTTCGCGATTGGTAGAAACCGAATATGAAACGGCCACACGAAAAAATTCCTCAGCAGTTTTTTTTATATAGAGTTTTTCATTTCGCGGCCGTTTCCGTACACACGGACACCGCCCTTATCTTGGAAAAGAATGAGCTTTTTAACTGTATAGTTTATTTTTCTACCCTTGTAGAGGGTACATTAAAATTGTCCAGATGTTTGTAACGCATAGAAGGAAGCATCTCCGACCACACAAAGTATATATATTCTTGATAAGCATGACGAGCTGAGTTGATATAGCCATGTCCGTCTGTCCGTCCGTCTGTCCCTCTGTCCGTCTGTTTCTTTGCTATCTCCTCCGTCAGTTTTAAAGCTATCTTAACCAAACTTTGCACGAAGTCTTTTGGTACAAATAAATGGTAAAAATTGTAAAAAATGTGTACATTTGGCCGAATGTACATTTTTGTGTCTACTAATTTATATAAATCATACAAGCTACAAGGGAATAAAAACTTCGGTCGAGCCGAAGTTAGCTTTCCTCTATTTTTTTTCATTACTTCAAGAGAGCGCATGAAGTATATTAGTTCTTACTGAGGGAGCATTTTGAGATTGAAGTAAAATTTAAATCAATAAAAAAAACCTTTAATTCTACCGAACATAACAGAAACTTAAACTTACTATTAAAAAGAAAGATACTAACTTTATTTTTTAATAAATTAAATGTTTTTAATTTGTGTTTTTTTTATAAAATTTATTTTTTGTCAGTACTATTTTTTGGGTGCCATTGTCCATTTGATATAATTAATTAAATGTTTTTAATTTGTTGTGCTCTTTTTATAAAATGTAAGTTTTTTCAGTACTATTCAACTAATATATGTTTTTTCAATTTCATGTCGATCTACTGGAATTAGCCTACTGTGCGCCGGCTAGAACAAAGACAAGCGTTTGTATACATTTCGAATACTAATGCTTATGTAGCAGGCCTGTATTACAGGGTGACAGATGTATTCAATTCAAACAGTGTGTGATTTACGTGGATAAAAATAAGGAAGAAGTTGGTAATTGGTTGTGTGCGGATGTGCGGCTGGGAAGGCTCCCAATTGATCCTATTTACTGAAGTCCCCCGATCGCGTGACAGCACTATTCTGGCCAAATTGATTCGTCAAGACGCATATGTGCACTGCCCAGTGGCGTCACCCCCGCTGGAGCACCTCAACTGAAGCATCAGATCTTAGGAATCCCTTCTGGCAAGTGAGAGCGGGAGAGCAATCAACACACGGTTACTGAGCGCGAACACAAAGAAAGAGCGCCAAAACTTGAAAAACTCTCCTAATTTCCATATTTTCACCAAGAGTAAGTTCACCCACGGAAAACAAAAACAAACAAAACAGCTGATACTCCCACGCGCCACAACAAAGCACTAAATAAAAAATACCAAACGCGAAATTTGCAAGCTAACCTTTAAGCACCATCATTGGCGGGCAATTTGAAAAACTGAAGCACTTAATCATGGCAGAGACACCAGACTCAAAAAAGAGGAAAGCTGCTGCGGAATTCTCTGAAACGGAAACCCCTGAGCCCCAGACTCTCCCATCAATAATGCAAAAATGGTTGAAAGTGATGCAGGCGACAATAGAGACTACCCTGGATGCAAAGCTGCAAATTCTGGCAACAAAAGATGATGTCCTGGGAATCAACTCGCTGATTGCAGAAATAAAAGCTGAAAATCAGGAACTTAAAAAGGACATAGAGATGCTGATGCAAGAGCGACAAAAAGATTATAATGACTTGCAACGAGTAATTGGACAAAACAAGAGGAAATAAGTAATTTTTGGTGGTATGCCAAAAACCAAATACCCAAAGAAACTGAAACGGAGGTCTGCGAGCAAAATCTGGGTATTAAATCTCCATCTATTGCATCCGTAAGAATACTTTCAGAACGAGATTCAGGCAGACGTCTCGTCGCGGAAATGCCATCGGGAGATTTGGCGGAAGACATTCTAAAGAGGTCGGCAGGCTGAGGGGAACGAATATTTACGTTGAAAAAGACCTGAACGAACGGAGTTTAAAAACGCTTACAAAAAAATCAAAAATTTTTCTAACCAAAACCCATTTTCCGACAGATAAACATCTGATTTCGACCAAATTTCTCGAATCTTTTTGAAAACATATCAAATTAACAATCGCCGAGTTTAAGAACGATAAAATTGAAAACAAAAAAATTTTTCTCACTAAAGGGCGGTATCCACGCGACGCCAAAAAATTTCTTGTGAAAAAGTTGATATTCCGCAGATTCTTAACAGAGTCTGCTAAGCCTATGTTAATAACGCGATAACACAATTTACTCTGTCGATAAGCGTTTGCGCTGCTCTGGCGCTGTTAAATATACCAGCGAACTTATAAACAACAACACCTTGCAGGATTTATTTATATTTAATATATATATATATATATATATTTTAATATATTTTTATTATTAAATGAAATTAATAATAAATTAATTGTTCTTATCATTATGACTTTTGACAATCTGCAGTATTAGCGCAGTGAACGTTGGTAGTTGCCTCTTATGATATTTTCCTTAAAATTGTGGCGGGCACAATGGCATTAAATGCAGTTCGATGTAGTCCCGAGCAGCGGCACTTAACGAACACCTCGCACTTGGCTGGCAGTGATTCGCGCATTTCTTTCGATTTGCCTCCGTATAGTTGGTCAGGTCAGCATGATGATCTTCTGGATGTACTGGTGTAGCATGTGTGACTTGGCGGCGTATTTAGCTCCGCTGAACTCGAAAATGGTATTGGGCAGCGGTCCCTGGGTGGTCACATAGCACTTGGCCACGTAGTCGGGGCCTTGTCAGGAAAGCGTTAAGAAATGGAAGTGTTTTATAAAGTAGAAGTTTGGTTCGCCCATTTCTTTCCTTGATATAATTTGCATTGATGTAGAGCACATCCTCTTTGCCCGATCCGCTTTTGCTCGGTCACCTTCAGGGGGTCAATTGTGGCTGCATTATCCGCTATATTACCGCTTGATAGGAGGCCAGCACTTCGCTGTCCACTGAACTGGGAGCGGGCATTTGGTTTGTGGTCTGTTTTACTGCCGCGATCATTGAGCACCGGCGGCTGCTCAATAATTTTCCTTCCGGTGTGGTAGCTGTGATCGAAGACATAGTTGAGGCGAATCAAATCGAACTGATTGAGGGGACTGGAGTGTGGAGCGTATGAATGCTGGCCAAATAGATTTTAAGCTCCTCGCTTGTGGTTTGTGGCGACAGGAGACGCCACATGATGTTGCAGACCGTGCTCCGGTCCGCCGGTGTTCTCTGGCGGGTTTCCGAGTGTTTCTTATCCGCCAGTTCCCGCACCTAGCTCCGGTCGGTTCCGACATATGAGCAGCATAGAGTTGCACATCTTTGTGGATGCAAATGAACAAGCTTTCGCAGCAGTAGCATATTGGCGTATATTATGCGGTGGTGAGGTTAAGATAATATTCGAGTCGGGAAAAACTAGATGCGCTCCATTGAAAATGTTGTCAGTTCCCAGATTAGAATTGTAAGCGGCAGTGCTGGGCACGAAAAACGGCTAAGAAAAACCATTTTGGAGTGTCATGACGCGAAAGTGAAAACTGCCACTCTATGGCCAGACTCAAGAGCAGTTATCTCATGGATTCGGTCAGACCATCGGCAATATAAGCAGTATGTTGCTCATCGTGTGAGCGAGATTTTTAATTCTACTGACGAAAATGATTGGCTTTGGGTACCAACAGACTTAAATCCAGCGGACAAAGCCACAAAATCCAACAAACGTGCAGATTATATATCAGGAAATGTTTGGATTGAGGGACCTGAGTTTCTACTAAAGCGTAGTACGGAGACGCTGACAATTTTTTCGGAGCGGAAATTGTTTGATAATTTCCAGAACCGCTCAGACAATGTAGTGTGACCAGGCAACAGACTGAAATCAGCTTTTGTGTGTTTAAAAAAATAAGCGGGCTAATTCAAATAAAATAAGAGTGTATAAAATTGAAAATGGAAGTCACTAGGGGAAGTTCAGTTGTCTGTGATAATGCCATGGTCTGTTTCATGGAAGCATTTTGTGTGGGGAGGTAGATGCCGTGCCCTTTATTTTGGGCTGCGGGAGCAGAACTTGGCCACTTAGACAACACAAATCGCATCTGGAGATTAAAATTGCTGGGCCGCATATTAAACCAGAGACTGGAGGCGGATCATACTCGCCGGGCGTATTAGAGGAGTATAAACTAGGTGAATACGGACTTAAAGGTGGCTGTGAAGACTTCAGCTTAGGGCTGCTTGGCCGTTAGCTGTAAGGCCGTTCCGTGGGCTGTGGAGACTGCGAAGGTTTAGACTCGGGTGGAATGCATACATTGGGCAAATGGCATGCCGGGAGAAGCATACAGAGAAGGATTCTCCGCCACAAGTGATGCGGCTGCGGGTATCGAAATGCTTTTTGTTAGTCAAATCCCATAAAATGGATTGAGACTCGACCGCTTTGATTAACGCCGCTTGTTCGTCCTCCGTAAAGTTCTCCAAATGACTTTTGTATGATTTTTTGTTTTTTTTTGCATCCGTTTTTTTAATTGCGGTCACGAAATCTGACAATTATTAAACAAGTTTCATAATTTGCAGACTCCCTTCGACAATTTATCAGCTGTTTTCAAAAAAAAGAGTTTGCAGGTCCACGCAAATTGTCATAGCGAATTGTTGGTTGCTCCGTACTCGCTCTGAGAATTTTCGTGAGCGGATTTCCCAAGCTATGTAATTAGATAGGCTCCGCAAAAAATTGTCAGCGTCTCCGTACCACGCTTTATATACAAGCTTTATTGGCCCTCAATGGATTTTGGTCATTCTCAAGATCAGGGGTGCCCAAGCCTATTCCGCAAGCCACGCATTTGTTTTTGCTTTACACAAAGTAATAGACCGCGCGCATACCATTTACGCGGCCGTATGATTGTAAAAAGCAAAAACAATTTCATATGCGTGCTCTCCTTTCATTCTTTCCGAACGAAGGTTTTGTTGTTGGCGAGTGCAGACCCGCAACAACAACATCATATGTGAGTCTCTTCTCTCTCTCCTATGTCTCTATCAAATTAAAAAGCAACAACAATGCCTTTTGCGTAGTCAGCGCTCGCAGGCAGCAATGACCACACACACACTCACCTACCCAATCAAAAATCGGGTTTCTCTTTCTATTTCTTGTGCACAAGATGTTCACAACCATGGTTGTTCTTGCTTGAGTTTTATTTTGTGCGTTTGTATTGGTTTCCACGCGCTCGTAAGCTCATTCTGGGCACCCCTGCTCTAGATGATTTGGCCTAGCGTCGAAAAAATGTAATGGCTGTGTTTTGCGAACCAGTGATCGAATTGAATCGATTTTCGAACTACCTTCGGCTGAAACGCACAATGAGCGCGGCATGGACTTTTGTACATAAGTGTCGAGGACTAAGCCATATAGAAGATCGAGGAGAATTAACAATTTGTGAATTGTACAAGGCAGAAGTGGTCTTATGTGAAATAGCCAAGAAACAAGCATAAGGGCAGGAGATCGAGGATTTAAATGAGTCAGGAATTGTCTCAAAGAATAGTTGCATTTATTCTTTAACGCCTAAATTTAATGCAGACGAACTATAACTGTTGGAGGTAGGCTCGATTATGCTATGGCCATATCTGAAAGATCACGTCATCCTGTAATATTGCCGTCGCACCACGCATTGACTGAATTAATTGTAAAATGGTATCATGAACTTTACCACCACCAAAACGAACAGCTTATTCTAAATGAGATAAGGCATAAATTTGGGATTATAAACTTGAGAAAATCTGTTAAGCGAGCAAAATCGGCATGTCAGCATTGTAAAATTATTGTGGGGGCGGGGGTGGGCGTGGCAAAAACTCCCACAATTTTTAAGATATCGATCTCCAATTTAAAACTTAGATTTATATTCGCAACATCTATAAGCCCTCCAATTTTCATCAAGATCGGATGATAAATAGCCGAGTTAAAAAAATGTTGCTTACTTTTCGGCTGACCCATCTCAGGCACACATGAAGGCTATTAAACATTTGTTGTCATAAGTAACGGGTATATCGAAGTCGGTTAAAGCCGACTTTAACTTACGCTCTCGTTTTTTTACTAAAAATGAGATGTAGAAACCAGTGCCCCCAACGGCCGTTTTCGTTTGTTGGATTGGATTACTCTGAACTAGTAATGGTCACGATTGGGCGTAGGCATGAAAAAAGATGGGTAGCACTTTTTACATGTCTGACAGTTAGAGCAGTACATATGGAGCTCGCGGGACAAGAATATGGAGGACCCCTCTGCATACAGACCATTGTGCATGCTAGATGTCGTCGGCAAACTGTTCGAGCGCATCTTATGCAACCATCTAGAGGCGGAATTGCAAGAACGGCACGGCCTCTCAAACCGGCAGTTCGGCTTTAGAAAGCAGCGTAGTACATTAGACGCAATTTCGATGGAGGTGCACACAGCCCGCAGGGCCACAGCTGGAAGAAGATGGCGTGGTGGTAGTAAGGAGTATTTCCTGGCTACGACGCTTGACGTGAAGAACGCACCTAACTCCGCTCGCTGGGAAAAAATACTCCAAGCACTCACTCGTCTTGGTATATCTAAGTATCTGGTGAAACTGGTAGCCAGCTACTTCGAGAACCGTATTCTGCTTTACGACACATCAGATGGGAGGCAAACATACGGAGTCACAGGCGGGTTGCCACAGGGCTCAGTCATAGGGCCGATTCTGTCGATCGTGATGTATGACGGAGTTCTTAGGCTAGCTACACCGATAGGCGTCAGCATTGTTGGTTTTGCAGATGACATCGCGATCGTCGCAGTAGCCAAAAAACTGGAGGACGTTCAGTGTAGAATCAACGACGCGATAGTGCGGGTGACCAATTGGCTAGAGGACAACGGGTTGAGCCTGGCTCCCCATAAAACCGAAGCGGTCCTTATAAGCAGCAGGAAACGTGTGGAAACTGCCAACATCAAAGTCGGAGACCAGCACATCATATCGAAGGATGCCATAAAGTACCTGGGGGTTATGCTGGACCATAGGCTAAACTTTAAAAGCCACCTAGCGTACGTGGAGGAAAAGGCCTCCAAAGCAACGAATGCCTTATCTGGAATTATGGCGAACATCGGTGGACCTCGACAGCGTAGCAGATGGCTGATCTGCAACGTAGTCAGGTCGATCATAATGTACGCAGCACCGATATGGGCCTCTGCAAGGACCGTGCTATCATACAGCCGCGGATGTAAAAGCGCGTACAGGAGGTGTGCCCTCCGAGTCACCTGCAGTTTCCGGACTGTGTCGGAGGAAGCGGCGCTAGTCTTAGCAGGAATGGTGCCGCTTGACCTGTTAGCGATGGAAAGCAGTGAAGCAGATGAGCATCGACGAGAGAGGACGATGACGCAATGGCAGGCGATGTGGAGTACTACCACCAAAGGCTGCTAGACAAGAAGACTAATTGCGGATATAAAGCCGTGGTTGGGTAGACAGCACGCACAAACCGACTTTTACCTATCACAGCTACTGACCGGACATGGATGCTTCAAATCTTATCTGTATAGATTTAAGCATGAGACAGATCCGTTTTGTACACACTGTACGGGGACCATAGAAGACGCAGAACATATATTCTTTGTCTGTCCGAGATTCGCTGCCGAACGGGAAGAGCTATTCCTAGATATTGGGAGGCCATTCACAGTCACTGACTTGATGAACATCCTACTCAGCTCGCAAAAAAATTGGAATGCAATATGCACCATGGCAGCAGAGGTTCTAAAATCCTTGCGTCGCGCTGAACGACAGCGAAATTCGACTTCAACTCCTAGATAGGAATCTAATGGCGGCCTTCGTGCCATCTCCCCCTTGTGAAGTAATACTTAGCGATGGTTCCGCAATAGGGTAACGGAGCGTCCCACACTTTAAGGCTTTCAATGCTTTCCCCCTATAATAATAAAAAAAAAAATAATAATAATAATAATATGGAGCTCGCTGCAGATTTTCCCAGGGATGCATGCATCTTTTGCATAAGAAATTTTGTCAACAGCAGAGGTATTCTTGTAAAGATCAGGTCGGAAATGGGAACTAATTTCGTTGGTGCCGACAAGGAAATGAGAAAAGCAAAAGATTTGTTTGATTAGGACTACATCAAAACCGAAATATCGAAGAAAGGCATTGAACGGCAATTCAATTGCCCTTCCAATCCGAGCTCAGAAGGATGTTGGGAACGCATGGTGAGGACTACAAAGCGATTATTGGCTGTGACATTGAAAGAGAAGGTGGAGACTTTAAGGAGCTTGCTAATCGAGGCCGAAACATAATAAATAGCCGTCCGTTGACTCACTTGCCAGTACATATAGATGATCCAGAACCACTTACACCGAATCATTTCCTTCTCGGTTCTACAAACTCAACACAAACTCCTGGGGACGATAGTGATTTGTGCCTTAGAAAACAATACCGCATTGCTCAACAATAAAAAAATTGCTTTTGGTGTCGATGGATACGAGAATACTTGCCAGCTCTGACAAGGCGTACGAAATGACATGTACGCACCAAGCCAATAACTGAAGGTGACGTGGTTATTATTTGGATATTCAGTCCAGAGGGCGTTTGAAAAGTGCGAACCATACCTGCTAAGGATAGTAGTGTAAGGTTAGCTTAAGTTCAGACATCAACCGGCATTCTGAAGCGCCCGGTTTCAAAGCTAGTAGTCTTGGATATATGGACGTTGACGTACAATGCGCAGTACGTTCAAGTGGCCCATGCGACACCAAGCCTAAGCTTGTTACGCGCGAACCCCAAGCAAAATAGCAGCCCACCTCCCGCCCAACCGACCGTGAGGCGTAGCCACTAACGTGTGACACAAAATCGCGAAAGAAGAACATAAAGTAATGTTAACTACGGGCTAAATAAGTTAAAATATAAATTTTTATAGCAGGAAGAGAAGCATCAGAGTTAATTATTCGGTAGAGTTTATTGTAATCAGCACAGAGGACACGAAACGGTTCATGCAAGGCATAGCTAGTATAACAACGATGTAGTGATAGGGGGATTACAACTCGATTCGCAAACCAACTTCAACTTCGCACAACTATATCGCAGGCTGCAGTCTCAGGTATTGGAGATACCAATTTCTCAACCGAAGGATACTCAGTCGACCTCTTGCTGAAGTCGCGGACTTCAGATTTCACTACCAGCCTCACTGCCATAATCGCGCAAACGATTACTGACAATCAGCCAGGCATGTCAGTGAGCACTACCAATTGGAACGTTCCCTCAAATATTCAGCTGGCCGATCACTCGTTTGATGTTGAAAGCCCTGCACTTTCAACGGTGGGAGTATGTTCGGCGCAGCAGCTAATTTTAAGTAGCCTCCACAACTCTTCTTACACCCCTCGCTAATTATCTATGTTCAATCATTTACTGTTATCTTACTCTTCATACGCTCAACTCAAGCATTCTTAGCTTGAGTGCCTAAATCTTTGCCTTTGTTAAGTCAGTTGTAATTTGAGAGCCATCGAGTGCAGCAGCATCTTCGCGATCGAACATGTTTGCGTATGCCAATTTATCCACGGCCACGCCCTTAATAAAATAAATGTAACTGATGAAGAGAAATTTCTCGGACTTTTCTTTTTATTCAAAGTTATCGAAAAAGCTCGGCAGCTTCCAACAGGTATTAAAGTCAATACCGTCTGTGATAACAGGGTTGTGTTTTCCTATCCCAATATAATTAATATTTTTCCATGTTTGACTAGTGGATATTGCACTATTTAGCTTATGTGTGTGGTATGTACGTTTTGTACCAGATCAGGTTGTTTACTATGCGTCTGTAGTTTGAAAATTGAGTATATAGTTATTCAGTCTTGTACCTCTTCCATTTTAAATATGCCTTAGTTCGTTTTAGTATTTCATCTTATATGCGCTTATTAAACCACGGCTTGTCCTTGGGTATAATTACACTAGTTTACAGCCAAAAAGACCCATTTCTACTGAAACTATTTTTAAGTGTAGTTTGGATTGGTGATCTCAAAAATTGAGTTTGAAAATTTTTTCATGGCACCGTTTTTTAAATATGAAATTTTATATTTTTTTTCGGTAGGTGCACTTACATTTTAAGTCATATCTCACTTTATAATAGTCATATAGAGCCAAGTAAGATATTAATCGAATGGTAATTGAATGGTCAATACTTGCACAGAACACTATTTTCAAATCGGTTGAGTAGTTTCTATACAATAAAAAAAAATATTTCAAAAAAATCGATTTTTTGCTCGAAAACGCAATAAATTTTGTTTCCAATCGCCTAGGAAAAATATAAAAAAATTCAAAAAATCTATTTGTATTTTTTTTTACATAAGAAACGCACTTCTTCGAAGAAAATAAGATATCGATGAACAAAATCTATAAATAAATACAGGAGCTGTACGCAATTGAAAGCTGAAAAAAGTGGTGTTTTTAAGATTTTTTAAAAATAAATTTTCGTTTGCTTCGAATTTTGTTCTGCTCTGAAATTTTTTTTCTAATGTGGCTATTCGCCCACTTCTAATATTGATCAAAAAACAAAGAAAATAGAAAAAAAAATTTCTAAACTCTTAAAATACTCAAACCGAGGGTGTCGGCTGGGCAATGGACACTGTATGCACCTCGGCTAAAAGCGAGCAATATCTAGTGTCACTTGTGCGTCTTACACCCAGGAAATGCAGTGTCTAGCTAAGGCGAAGGCCAGCACTATCCAGCTTCAGTTGGGTAGAGTTGAGCCGGAGCCATGGTTAAGAGGTGCCTGGCAGCAGGCATAAAATGCTATGGGGTGGTTCCCAAGAACAAAAAGTAACCAACATGGGTCCACTATGAAAAAAAAAGACCAATCTCGGGCTGGGATATCAGCCCAAGCGTCAGTGGAAGGCGTGACTGCTACCACCGGCGGGCACGGTGAGGAGAAATCCTCTCTTCGTGTCGCCAGCGGTCACACCTCTGTTGCGGTTGGAGCAGGCCAAGACAGTTGTACAGCTACTGCCAATACGACAGATAAAGCCAAAGTGTGGCGTGGTACCGCAGTCCATGCAGACTCGGACTGCGAGTCGCACGGCGGCTCAATAAACTCGGAGGCCGAGGAAAAGCTGCTGCTCTCCCCAGTCCAGGCGGGTTCTAGTACCTCAAGTAAGGTAAGGTCCAAAAGGACTAAGGAGGGCATGCGAGCGAAGGCCCAATACAAGGCGGCGCTGAAGATCAAAGCGCGGCTCGATGGCAGCGGTAAGCTCTCCCCAGAAGAGAGCAAAAAGCTGGCATGGGCCGAGCAAAAGATCAAGGAGAGTCGCAAACACTTTGCGAGGAGACCGGCGATGAAAGCCACCTCCGCCGCATGCGCTAACAGGGTGGAGGATAGTGTGGTAACGAAGCGGCTGCACTCATCCGAGCAAGCGAAGGTAGTGGCCCCAGTCTAAAACGGCCATGCCCAAGACCGCAGAGCCATGCTTTACCAAGCTTCACCCCAAACACACAAAAACCGACAAAGGAGTCAGCCAGCGACGGGGCAAAACGGCATCTCACCGTAGACCTAGTCGACAAAAGCGACCCTTTCGGAAAAATGACGCCAGAACAGTGGAAACAAGTGGAGGGGATGCTGTTCGATGAAAAATTTTTAAGAGGATGGACGACCCAGCAGCGCAACCGGTAACGTTTGACGGAACAGGCTGGCTGTTTGGAGTCAAGATCCTCCAGTGTATGGACGATCTCACCCTCAAGTGGGTCAAAAGCGTCGTTGCAGACATGGGAAGCCCATGGGAGGGTGCACAGCTGGAGGTTGTTGACAGAAAACGTATTCCGTCAGTTCCGAAGGCGAAAGTGCTCTTCCCAAGGGTAGTACCAAAGGAGCAGGCGCTGAAACTGTTACGGTGACAAAACCCGGACGTGCCAACAAGCGACTGGAAGGTGCTATATGCTGCTGAGCCCGACAAGAACGGGCAGCACTGGTCCTCCAGATCAACAAGGAGACCGACGATTTGCTCTACCCAAGGTTCGGGAAGACGGCGTGGGGCGTGGGCTGCGTGCACCCACGACTAAAAAGCGCCTTCCAGAAGACCAGAACGAGCACACGCTGGAGGCAGGGGACGTCGAGAAGGACCTTGGCATCGACGAGATGGTCGAAAGAGCTCGCAGCCTCGACATTACAGAGGCAGTGCACTCTGCTAAGAGCGAAAGGGATGGTGTTTCAGCCACGGTAGTTGACCCATCCAGCCTGGAGAACGACGAGGATGAGGATTCAACCATGGTAGTAGACCCATGCGGGCCGGAGGACGGCGACAACGATCATGCAGTTGAAGGTCCTCCAGGTCAACTTGCATAAAAGCAAGCTTGCGTCGGCGGAGCTCCTGATACCCCTTGAGGAAGGGCCCGCCGATGTGGCCTTAGTTCAGGAACCTTGAACAAGGTCTCAGGGCTAAGGTCACCAAATTACAACACTTTCCATCCCACCGCGGTAAGTAAGGCACGCACAGCCATTCTGGTAAAAAAAAGGCATCTATGCTTACCTTATGTCAAATTACATCACGGACGACCTCACAGTTGTGGCCCTGGAAGGCCACGATGATGAGCCAATAATAATGGCGTCCTGCTACATGGCACACGAGCGAAAGTCACCACCGGCCGAGCTCGTACGTCTAACGGCCGAGGCGAGTAGGAAAAACCAGCCACTTGTCATCGGAACGGACGCCAACGCACATCACACAGTGTGGGGCAGTCGGGACATAAACGACAGAGGTGAGTCTCTCCTAAGTTTTATTCTACCAACTAACATAAAAGTAGAAAACGTTGGAGATGTGCCCACATATGTGGGACCAACATCGGCCAACGTCCTAGACCTAACTCTGACCTTAGGGAACAGTACTCAGGCATCAGAATGGAGAGTCCTCGAAAGACTCTCCTTCTCAGACCACAAGTACATCCTTTTTAAGATCGAGTTCAACAACAACCAAACCAGAAAAGCCTACAGGAACCCCCGGAACACCAACTGGGTGAAGTACCTTAAAACGGTAGAATCAAAACTAACTGCTCGGTAGACGATATTGAGATGTCCGTGAAGACGCTCACGTCCAACCTAACCGAAGCATACAAATCCTCATGCAAACTCACAGTTAGCAAACGGAGAACCAGACCCCCCTGGTGGACCCCAGCGCTGAAAGAGCAGAGAAAGGACGTGCAAGAATGCTTCAAACTCCCCAAAGAAGCGGATGAGCAAATAATTTGGGAAGAATACAAGATAAGACTTCGCTTCTTCAAAAAAGAAGTACGAAAGGCAAAGTAAAACTCATGGAGAACCTTCTGCTCCAGCATAGATAAGGTCTCCGAAACAGCTAGGCTCAGGAAACTGCTGTCAAATCAGCCACCCATGCAGAGTCATCTGAAAACGAGCGACGGGCACTGGACGGAAAGCAGCAGGGAAGCGACGTGCGCTCTTCTTCCCAGGCTGTACTGAAGTCACTGAGTCAGATAAGCCTCATGACCTACACACGCATCAAAGCAACATCCCAAATAACATCATCACTCCAGAGAAAATCCGTTGGGCGATCGACTCGTTCGCGAGTTAGAAGTCTCAAGGACTGGATGGAATATTCCCAGCCATGCTAAAGACGATCAAATTCGCAATCGTCCCATGGCTGCAATCCATTTTTGAAGCTTGCTTGAGATGGAGCTATGTACCTGTGGTCTGGAGGACAGCACGCGTTGTATTCTTACCAAAAGCGGGAAAATGCAGTCATGTGCAACCAAAGGACTACAGACCCATAAGCATCATTCCTGCTCAAACAATAAGAGAAGGCTTGAACCTGACCTTGGAGAACAATCAGCACGCCTACACGAAAGGGAAATCGGTGGAAACGGCGCTACACTCCCTAGTAGCCACCATCGAGAAGGCACTGTACCATCAGGGATTTGCCCTGGGAGCATTCCTAGATATATCTGGTGGATTTAACAACGTCACCACAGAAGCGACAATGCGAAGCCTAAGGGCACTAGCAATACACAAGGCATTGTACTCCTGGATATACAACCAGCTGAGCTGCAGAAAAGTACAAGCCGAGTGGGGTACCACAACCATGACGAAAAAGGCACATGGAAGAACGCCTCTGGGCGGAGTCCTGTCGCCCCATCTATGGAACCTTGTGATAAACGAACTATTACGAAAATTCCGCAGGAAAGCACCCAAGATAACCGCATATGCTGACGACATAAGCATAATTATCATGGGGAAATGTCCATCGACTCAGCTTAATCATGGACTCTACTCTGAAAGAGATACTAAAGTGGGCCACAGAAGCCGGACTCAGTATCAATGCGGAGAAGACGGACCTGATCTTCTTCACCAAGAGATACAAGGTACCGCAATGGACTCCACCTACGATAAATAAAATACAGCTAACGCCAAAGAACAACGTAAAATACCTTGGAGTAGTAATCGACAGATTTCGACTCGACAACCCTAGCAGAAAGCGGAATTAAAAACGAAACTTCAATAGCAATTTATTTAATAAACGTTTCTAGCAAGCGCGACAGCCACCAAAGGACCACCAGACGACAGATCATTACCTGCTTCATCAGATGCCGGTGGAGGACTAGGTTTTTACCCAGTGGATCACCTAATATTGATTGCCAGTCTGAGTGAGCAAAAACCAAAAACAAATTGTAAACAAACGCAGAAGCTCGAATAAATTGAGACAACCACACGCCAGCTGCCCAATTGGACTTTGGACTCCTCCAAAAATTGCCTAAGGCCTCAGAAGCTTAGCGCATCCTAAAACCAGAAACAGTATTGCAAAACTTTCAAATTCTGTTGCAAAATAAAAAGATAGCATAGTTTTAGGCAGCTAATAGGGCGCAAAATTCAAATGGCCAATTTGCTCGGGACTCCACCACCCGCCACTCACCTTGCGTCCGCGACAGGTGTTTTGCCTACCATTAATCCATCAGAGCAATCACTTTCCACGCCATCTAACGTAACTACACACATGGATAAAAGAAAACGCTCTGATTTGTGGCCAGAATGTGATTTTGCGATTCTTATGGTAGCAATTCAGAGCGTTGGA
This sequence comes from Lordiphosa magnipectinata, assembly GCA_037044535.1. Lineage (NCBI taxonomy): Eukaryota > Metazoa > Arthropoda > Insecta > Diptera > Drosophilidae > Lordiphosa > Lordiphosa magnipectinata. The sequence goes on along the minus strand of JBAMBO010004526.1, from coordinate 93,022 downwards.
GAGAGAATGGACTCTAACTTAAAGAACCTAAGCAAAACCATGGCAACGAAGGAGTATGTGGAAGATATTAAAGCGCATCTCGGAGGAATAATCCAAAAAATTGAAAACTTGGAAATTTAAAATATGGAGCTAAAAGCAGAACTAACCCAACTGGAAGCAGATAGGGACATGGATAGGCGAGAACTAAACAGGCTGGTAAACATTAGCAAAGAAAAAAACCTTATAGTCAAAGGAATAAAAAAAGATTTGTCCACAAAAGAGGGTGTGGAAACTCTATTCCGCTCAAAATTACAGGTACCCAGAGCCCAAGTAAGAGAAACCCGTATTGCTTTCGAACGAAGCAGCAAAGTGGGCTTAATTGTGGAAATGGAGACTGCTGAAATGGCCAATGACGTTTTGAAAAATACTAGACAACTAGCTGGAAGCTCTGTTTTCATAGAAAAAGATCTCAGCTTGGAGAAACAGGAGCAGAAGTCGGTGTTGCTGCTGCTCAAAAAGGAACTCACAACCGTCAACAACTCCTACAAAGTGTTTGTCAAAAGCGACACGATTAATGTCAATGGCAGATGGATACGTTTTAGCAACAGCAAAACTCTAGTGAGCAAAGGGCAGCCAGCAGAAGCGGAATTAAAAGAGCTGTACGGTAGAGAACTCGTTCTGGAGAGCATAACATACGAAGCACTTCTCTCCAAGGCTAAAGGGTCAAAAAAACGGCCAAAACTAAAGAAAACGCATAAAAAAAGGTCGAATATTATAAATCAGGCAACCAAACTTAGTCTTAAGATATTAGTATACAACATTGCAGGATTAATCAACAAGCTTAAGCAGACCCATTTCCTTAATTTTATAAATCAGCACGACATTATTATTTTACTCGAGACATTTGCCGAAACCCGTTTAGAAGATTACGAGGCTATTTTTAAAAACTACGTGCTTCTGTGGGAACCTGCAACCAGAACAAGTACTAGAGGCAGAGCAAGCGAAGGTGCTATGTACGGAATCCGAAAAGAACTCAAGGAGAAAATAAAGTGCATATTTAGCAAGGTCCAAGACATTAATGTTGTTGAAATTACATTGGACAACGAGCCCTTTCACATATTCCCAGTCTATCTGAACTGTAATCGGTGGGCAGAACACTACGAAAAATTATACGATGCCCTACTTCAGTCCGAATTACCAAATGTAATGATAGTCGGCGATTTTAATGCCCGCATAGCACATGAGCAGGTATTAACAGAGGACGCGCACTCAAACGCAAGGTATGCAAATCTTCCGAGAGGAGCAAAAGACATGACCATAGATGGAAATGGAAAAAAATTAATTGAGATGTGTGAACTAATCTCTAATCTGACTATTTTAAACGGCCGATCAAAAAGCGACAGCGATGGCAACTTCACATTTGTCGGCGCACAGCGATCGACAACGATTGACTACTGAACAATTAACGGAGAGTGGCATCAGTTCGTTACAGATATGGAGGTTAAAAACGAAATCTACTCCGACCATTTGCCTTTAATAGTCAGCGTTGAGATCACACCGACACATCAACAGGAAAAGGATCAGCTGCTACCCAAGGTAATGTGAAAAGAGCGCGGAGCTGGAAGGTTTGCAATAGAGTTGGACAAAAATTTGAATCAGGCGGACAGTCTTGGGACTGAGACATCGGTAGAGTCCCTAACAGAGTGTATCACAAAGGCTGCACAATTTATGCAAAGACCGAAAAAAGATGCTTTTAGCAACCAACAACCATGGTTTGGAAGAGAATGCGCAGAGTCAAGAAGCAAAACCATGTGCCTACTGCGTCAGGTGCAGATATCTGCCACAAGCTCGACAAAAACCGCTTACTTGGCAGCCAACAAAGAATACAAGGCCTTATGTAAGCGCACACAAAAGGAGTACTATAGGCAGATGGAAATAGCCTTGAACGCTGTAAAGGACAGCAAAGCCCTCTGGACACTGCTGAGGCAGGTAAATGGAACCGTGACTAGCAAGCCAATCAAGATTGATGCAAACAAACTGGCATTGCATTTCCAAAGCCTGCTGTATATAGAAGCACCTCCCATGCAACATCTTTTTGCCTTTCCATTTACCAGTGTTCCGGAGCTAGGTATGGAAATTGACATCACGGAAGTAAAAGCAGCAATATCACGCAGTAAGCGAAATAAGGCACCCGGGGAGGATAGAGTCCCAGCAGAGTTCCTGAAAAATGCTACACCATACTTTGTACAGCTTCTTACATCTTTTTGCCTTTCCATTTACCAGTGTTCCGGAGCTAGGTATGGAAATTGACATCACGGAAGTAAAAGCAGCAATATCACGCAGTAAGCGAAATAAGGCACCCGGGGAGGATAGAGTCCCAGCAGAGTTCCTGAAAAATGCTACACCATACTTTGTACAGCTTCTTACTGACAGACAAAGCCTCTACCTAAAACTCAGCAACATTGGAGTATCTACTAAGATGATTCAAATGATCCAAAGCTTGTACATCTGCAACAAGACCACAGTTTGGGACGGCCACAGCCTATCCAGATGGTTTGAGACGAACCTTGGAGTGAAACAAGGTTGCCTACTGAGCCCGTTACTTTTCGCACTGTACGTCGACGACATATCCTCCATTCTGCCGGGGGGTGTTCAACTGGGATCGAAACGAATCAAAGTTTTAATGTATGCCGATGACATGGTGCTTCTGGCCGATGACGCCTGGGAGTTGCAGCAAATGATAGACGCATTGCACTCATACTGCCAAAAGTGGAGCCTTGAAATTAACTGCGAAAAATCTAAGATAATGGTAGTACGTGATACAAGGGGTCGAAAACAAGGACAGATGCTTGGTCTATAAACGGAGTGAATTTGGATATTGTCACCGAGTACCAGTACTTGTGAGTCACTCTTACACCAAACATGTCATTTAGCAAGCATTTAATCAAAAAACTAAGCGACTCGAAAATTGCGATCAATACCACGTGGAACAAATTGCTTAGAAAATGAAACGTCAGTCACAGCACTAAGTACAAATTGTTCTTAGCCACAGCCAGAGCAATTATGTGCTATGCTGCCCAAGTATGGGGCTTTGGTCAATACGAGGAAGTAGAACGACTCCTCCGTTTTTATATAAAGAGGGTGTTCCACTTACCTAACCTAACTATGCTATACACTTGGAAACGGGTCTCCCAACCATGTTTCTCTACACACTGCAACTTCATTTCGATTATATTAATAAGACTATGCAAGTGCCATCCACGCGTCTTCCAAGAATTGTCACAGAACACCTATTAGAAGCAAAATCACAGTTTGTCGGAAGGTGGGAAGCCATGGCGTTGGAACACAATATTAGGTGCAACATAGAAGACCATCGCTCATGGAACCATTGGCAGACAAAACTGCTGCAGAGCATAGACAGCACGGAAAGGATTGGCTTTGAATCACAAGCCCGTAAAAGTCAGTCTCGGGACACTTACAGCAAACTGGAGTATAGCTTAAAAGATAAAAATTATTTCACTGACAATTTAGACGTGGCATCAATATCAGTAATTTTTCGAACGAGAACGGAAGTGCTCAACCTAAAGTATATGCCACATATTTCAAACCCCAGTCATTGCACTCTCTGCAATACCGGAGAGAGAGAAGACACCGCCCACTTCTTTTCTCTCGTCCAATTCTGAAGGAACTCAGGGTCCTATACTGGGAAAAAGATACTCTGAACGACCAGGAAATGCACAAGCTCTTAAACGAAAGTAATTGGCGTTCGCTCTCTTCCTACCTTAGAGAGTGCCTGCAGTATCGACGCGATTTTTTAATGGACTATGGAGACATGTAACCAGACATCGGAATCGGGGAGTCGGAGTTTAGGAAAATGTCACCTACATTTGGCTAACGGCAACATGCCGCAGCCAAAATTTTTTATAATCATTGTAAATCCTTTTAATGTTTGAAACTTTTCGTCACTATAAGATTTTTGTACCTATATATACATATATACACGCATTAATGGAAATCAATGAAAATAAATTTCAACTACTACTACTACTACTAGTAATCGATAGTAAACTGTCATGGAGACTCAATGTGGAGGAAAGGGTGAAAAAGGCAACCAATGCGCTATATGCATCCCAGAAGATGCTAAGCAGCACTTGGGGCCTATCACCAAGTCTAACGCACTGGCTCTTCATCTCAATAATACGACCGATACTACTACATGGCATATTGGTATGGTGGCAAGCCACGGAGAAGTCCACATATCTAAAGCTGATAGAAAGACCCAGCGGCAGGCATTAGTCTGCATAACGGGGGCGCTGAGGTCCACTCCAACAAAAGCACTCGAACACATCCTAGGAGTCAACCCCCTGGACATCCAAGCACGCCTCCTTGCACAAAAGACGGCCCAACGTCTTTGGTGCATCAGCATTACTGGGACCAGAAAACTGGCGTACAGGACTGGCCCAGGAAGCAATGCACCTATTTACAGACGGCTCCAAGATGGCCTCAGGAGTCGGAGCCGCTGTATACTGCGATGAGCCGGAATTGAGGCTCTCCTATAAACTGCCAGACCACTGCACCATATTCCAGGCGGAAGTCTTCGCAATAAGGAAAGCAGCGGAATTGGCAGAACAATACGCACCAAACAACCAAATAAACATATACGTTGACAGCCAAGCGGCAATCAAAGCAATGCAGAGACACACCATTACCTCCAAAAATGTTCTGGCAAGCAGGGAGGCAATAGATTCCCTCAGCATCGCAAGAAAGGTGCAGATCTACTGGATTCCCAGCCACCGGGGCATTGATGGAAACGAAATGGCTGACAGTCTTGCAAAAGCCGGAACCGCACTAAGCCAAGAAGCACCACTAAACATATCTATCTCCGTACAGACGCTATACAGCAAGATGGAGGAGATAGCGGAGAAAGAAACAGAGGAAAAGTGGAAGAACACAACCGGCTGCAGAATCTCAAAAATCATGTGCAAGACAAGAGACAAAAAACTCACGCACTATATGCTACAGCTCCAAAGAAGAGACTGTAGACTGCTTATAGGCATACTAACTGGTCACTGCCTAGCAGCTGCTCACGCGAAAAAGCTAGGAATCACGACAACGGACATCTGCAGGAAATGTAAGGAACCTGGAGTCGTTGAAACTCTGGAATACCTCATCTGCAGCTGCCCAGCGATCGCTAAGACGAGATTGAGACATCTGCACTCCCCAAGTCTCACCTCTCTTGAAGAGGCGGCAATGAAGTCTCCCAAACAACAATTGGCATTTGCCAAAACGTCAAACATCCTCTTGGGTTTATAATGGTACCCAGAAAAACCCACCCGGCCTCATTAAGGACCGTAAGGTCTATGTGTGGTCCCTACAAAGGGCCAGCCGGAACTACCTACCTACCTTATTATTGACAATTTACCTACCTACCTACCTTGTTATTGACAATTTAATATCTTGCTTGACACCATCTGACGATTATGCATTGAGATATGGCATAAAATGTAAGTGCACCTACCGAAAAAATGGAAAAAATTCATATTTAAAAAACGTTGCCAAGAAAATATTTTTGAAATCGATTTTTGAGATCACCAATCCAAACTACACTTAAAAATAGTATCAGTAAAAATGGGTCATTTAATATTTTTTTTTTTTGTAAACTAGTGTTATCTTACTTCTAATAGGTACGAACGTAAATAGTTAGTATTCATGTTTAGACGATGTAGTTGTTCATCCACTGATGGAGTCATGTAAATTTCATTGTTTAATCTTACATCAATGTCTCTAAAGTTCCTATAACTAATCACTTGGTCATTTTTTTCAATTAACAGCTCATATGTTAGATATATTAAATCATGCTTTGAGAAAATCGGTTCTGAGACTTGGTCATATAATAAAATTTTATCGGCATTGCTTACAAAAAACACATCCAGAAGGGTGTCATTTGTTTTAGTATAGTGAGTGGGAACGCTAGAATTTACTAGATGTAATCCTAAGACTTGCATTTCGTTGTACAGTGGCTGCTCCTGGAACATATTGCTGTTTAAGTCACCCGTTAGTATTACGTCTGTATAAGTCAATGTAAGAGTAGAAAGTTCATTAATAACTTCTGAAAAGTCAGTATTTCTGTGAGGTCGGTATAAGCAGCCAAGTAAAATGTTGTCATTGTTAATAATATTCAAAAGCTCAAGGAATAAATATTCACTTGAACTATTTGTTGGTTGCTTACATACTACTCTAAACTTAATTTTTTTGTTTGCATAGATTGCTACTCCTCCCGCATGGACTAGTCGATCCGAACGAAAAACATTAAATCCATCACATACAATTAAAGCATCACAAAGGTCAGACACAAACCATGTTTCAGACACACAAACAATGTCAATTTTGGAGTTCACAATAAGATACCTAAGCTCATCTATTTTCTTTGCCAAACTTTGTGCATTGATATGGCAAATCGGCAGGCCAATTTTTTAAGTACTTAGTATTCTTAGGATGGAGTGACTATTCCCTCTGGAAGAAACTATATTAAGTATTTTAATCTTATATGAAGTGGAAAAATGTGGAAACAAACACAAATAACAAATATGTACAAAAATTATGCTTGGAACACTAACTAACACTATAATCTTGATTTGTAAATCTTGATATAAACTTAAATGACTATTCTTTTTGTTTGGTCTACTTGCGAAAGCTATTTCCATTGTTGACACTTACTCCATCTCCATCAGTGGTCAGCTGGGCAGGCAAACATTCTTGCTGGAGTTGTAAAAGCTTTTGCATGCTCACCATGTTGCATGTTGTTTGTGGACCTTCCTGTACTCAGCGGCTGCCCGCTGCAACGAAATTTTCTCCCGCAAGTGCTCAAATTTAACAATTGCCTTTCACTCAACTTGCGTGCTGAATAGTGTAATTTAGGTTTGAGTGATTTGTCTTCTGTGTTTGGTTGTGTGGGTGTTATGAGGGACTTCTAGCAGTTTGCTTGCTCGCAGCTTTAACTATTTATTTTATGTTGTGTAGATGTCACAAATGCACTGCACGGACTCTTCCCATATAGCTATTAGCTTATGCAGTCTGTGTTTTTGTGTTTATTAATTTAAAACAATTAAATTTGTGTTCGACAGACGATAAGCGATCATTTTGATACAGTGAGGGTGCTCATAAAAAGTATAAACGATCTGGTTTGGCTGTTGATTTCTCTAAATATTCAATAGCAAAATCCAACTTTACACTTTTTAACTCTGAGTGCTATAAGAATTATCTTGCCCGGTGCAAAATTCAATTTGCAGAGGACCCTAAACAATTCTATAGCTTTGTGAACTCTAAGCGTAGATCTTCATCACTACCTTCTTCTTTTTTTCTGGGTGATCAAAAGGCTGGCAATGATTCCGCTGCCGTCGTCCTATTCGCAGACTTTTTTCAATCAACGTATTCCTCTATCCACTTTACTAACACTTCTTATCCTTATACCATTCCTTCTTCTAACTCGATTTGTGTTCCCTCAATTAGTTTAAGCTCCCTACTTTCGCATTTAAAATCTCTAAAATCCTCATACTCCCCTGGCCCTGACAACATTCCTAGTTGTGTTCTCAAAGAGTGCTGTAGTTCCTTATGCAAACCTTTGCTTAAGATTTTCAATCTATCACTCGATTCTTCAGTCTTTCTAACTCTTTGGAAAGAGTCCTACATCATTCCTCTTCATAAAAAAGGTGGAAAATCTGATATTTCCAATTACAGAGGCATAGCTAAGCTCTCCGCTATTCCTAAATTATTTGAAGAGATTATAACCTCCACCTTGCAGCATCATTGCAAATCGATTTTATCACCTTTCCAGCATGGGTTTATTAAGCGTCGGCCAACTATGACCAATTTGCTTGAATTTACTTCATTGGTTAATGATGGGTTCCTTAAGAAAAAGCAAACCGATGTCATTTACACCGACTTTAGTAAGGCTTTTGACTCTGTAAACCATGATCTTCTCCTCTATAAGCTTGATCGGTTAGGATTTCCCGCCTCTTTTCTGCTCTGGATTTCGTCCTATTTAAAAGATAGAACTCAAAAAGTTATATTACGTTCAGACACTTCAAAGCCCGTCTCTGTAACGTCCGGTGTACCGCAAGGTAGTCTCCTTGGTCCTTTGTTTTTTACTCTTTTTATTAATGACCTACCCACAATACTATCTTATTCTCGGATACTTATGTATGCCGATGACGTTAAACTTATTTTATCTTTCAATGACCCGACAGATTCCATTAGATTGCAAGATGATTTAAACTCCTTGCAGTCTTGGTGCTTGGTTAATCATTTACACCTTAATTGCTCCAAGTGCATGTTTATGACTTTCCATCGTTGCAAACCTTCGCTGGCTATTTATACGATTGGCAATGAACCCCTGCAACGAATATCTTCAGTCGTTGATCTGGGTATTCATTTTGACCCCCAATTGAGTTTCAATCCTCATATCTCCTCTATTGTTAATAGGGCAAATGGTGTACTTGGATTAATTAAACGTTGGTCGAAGGAATTTAATGATCCATACACCACAAAGTCCTGTACACTGCTCTAGTCCGTCCTGTACTTGAATAGTGCTCGTCTGTCTGGTGTCCGCAATATAAAAAGCATATCGATCGTATTGAGTCAGTACAAAAGCAATTCTTGCTTTTTGCTCTGCGTGGACTAAATTGGGACCCTAACCTTCGTTTACCAACGTACTCCAGCAGACTTTTGCTTATTGACCTTCCTTCGTTAGCTAACCGTAGAACAGTCTTAGGTGTTTCTTTTCTTCCTAAGCTAATTAACGGTGATGTAGACTCTTCTGATCTTTTAGGTCGCCTTAACTTTTCCGTTCCTTCTAGGCCAACTAGAAACTATTTTCCTTTTATCATGTCTAAATGCACAACTGATTATGCCCAGCATAATCGATTTCGGGTTTTATGTAAGAATTATAATGATCTCAATCACCTGCTCTCAACAGAACTCTCTCTCTTCTCTTTAAAAACGTCCCTCTATAATTATCTCCGGGGAAATCTCTGATCACTCCCAGCTGTGAGTAGGGGCATAGCTTGCCGGACTGGCTAAAAAATCCTCCCCCACCGGGTCAGACATTTTCCGGTTATTTAGTTTTAAGTTTTACGTATACATTTTTATTTTTAAAGTTTACTTTTAGATAGTTTTCTCCCTTTCTCTCTATCTCTGTTTCATTTTAATTTATTATATTATCTTAGTTTTTTCCTTTGTTCCTACATAACTATAGGTTTTGGTTTTTTTCTCTCTCTTCTCTCTCTCTCCCTCTTCTCGATCTCTATATTATTGAAGTTTTTGTTAGCTCTAAATAGCGTCTCTGACTACAATTGGCTGTGAATAGGGGCACAGCTGGCCGGACGGGCAAATACAATTCCCCCACCGTGTCGGATTCGTTATTAGTTTATTTTGTAATTTTATTAGATTTTCTTTGATAGGCTTCATTAGCTCATACAAATTTTTGTAACGTCTATACATTTTCGTTGACAGCCTTTATTTTGTCCACTCTAAATAAATAAAATGATATACTACTACAGCATCAAATAGCACACCTAGCTTTTTAATTATCACTGTGCTGTGGTGTTCATCGAAGATCGGGTTTTTGTTCGTTTGGGGGTGACCGTAACAGCGACATGTCGAAAGTCCGTTGTACTTCAAGCTTGGCAGCCGATCGGAATGCCAACATCTGAGTTTTGTTTGGTGTTTGTTTCCCACGCGTTTGGAGTGAGATTTTCTGTGCTCTACCAGAATCAACAGCCCAACAAATTCTACAACAGGCCGCAGAGGGAGTACGACTTATGTTTAATTGGTCGGGGGGGTTATTGTCGCTCCTTCTGAGCAATTTGTGATAATGTTTGTGGTCGCTTTCCAACAGAAAACGCTTATTAGGCGGAGCTTCAAACAAACACGTCTACTTTCTTCGGCTCTCTCTATCGGTTAATATATATTAAGTCACAAGGTTCTAGCTCAAAAATGTTGGCTTTGACAGTTTTTCGCTGGTAATAGGGGGGAGTGGAGGAATTTACCAAATCTGAAACAATCATAATCTGAGTGCGGTATACACTTACCTACATGCTTATTGTGGCTCTATTTCTTATAGTCTCTGGGATAGACGCGTTCATACAGACAGACAGACGGACATGGCTAAATCATCTCGGCTATTGATGCTGATCAAGAACGTAAATATATTGGGTCGGAGATGCTTCTTTTTGTGTGTTTCATACATTTACACACCTTCATGATTACCTTTTATCCATTTTTAATGGGTACAGGGTATAAAAACGTTTAAAAAATTGTTTGAAATCGATTTTCGAGCTCAACACTTCAAACAATTAAAAAAAAAATAAAGTGGAAATGAGTCGATTAAATTAATTTTTTTCTAAAAAAGTGTTACAGAAAGACCGGCAATCTATAGCGGAAACATACAAAATTATTGGTTTGCGTCAGCAAGCATTGACTCTTAATAATAATAACATACCTCCGTTTATGGAAAATGTATTCTTATCATGGCTTCGCTTTTTTATTGTACATAAATTATTTGAGTTTACGATGGGTAGATTAATTGAGCCTGGTGAATTAGATTGATGATACGACCGACCTAAGTTATTTATCGAAATTGGACTACTCATACTGCAGAAGTTTCCATCCTTTCCAGAAATATCCTAAAATTAAACGTAATATATATATTTTATTTAGTGTACATATTAATTAATTTTATTTAAAAAAATTTTTAAATTTGGTGGGGGGGGGGGGGGGGGGGTGGATGGAACAAACACTGTTTTGAATTTCTATGAATAAATATTTATATTTAAAAACTTCAAATGATGAATGATAAAATGTTTATAATAAATATAACAAGTGAGCACAATGTAAAAGTTCGAACAATCTAATCCATAATGCATTTTATTACAAAACCTTTCTTTACGAAATACTTAATAGGGCCGATTTCTGTTCATCTAGATACATATCTGCTTATTTTAGCAGCTGCTAAAATTTTGATCTGTAATTTGTAAGTTTATGTGATATTTATCTCTATAAAGATTATGAGATATCGGCCCATAGTCAAACAAAAACAGAGGAGAGCGTAAGTTAAAGTCGGCTCTAACCGACTTCGAAATACCCGTTACTCATGGAAAGAAACGTTTAATAGCCTTCCTGTGTGTCTGAGGCAGGACAGCCGAAAAGTATGCAACATTTTTTAACTCGGCTATTTATCATCCGATCTTGATGAAGATGGTAGATGTTGAGAATATAAATGTAAGTTTTAAATTTGAGATCGATATCTCAAAAATTGTGGGAGTTATTCAACATTTTTTATTGTGGGGGCGGGGGTGGGCGTGGCAAAAATTTGAAATAAACTTGATCTGCGTGCAGACAATAGGAGTCTACTTTTCAAAATTGGTTGCTCTAGCTTTTCTAGTCTCTGAGATCTAGGTGTTCATACAGACAGACGGACGGACGGACGGACGGACAGACGGACATGGCTATATCGACTCGGCTGTTGATACTGATCAAGAATATATATACTTTATATGGTCGAAAATGATTCCTTCTGCCTGTTACATACATTTGCACGACATTTGCACCCTTTTACTCTACGAGTAACGGGTATAAAAATGTTGAATTACTCCCACAATTTTTGATATATCGATCTCAAATTTAACACTTAAGTTTACATCTTTTAGATCTCTAGTTTGCGTAGAAACAGACGGACAGACAGACATACGGACAGACAGACAGACAGATTTAACACTTAAGTTTATATTCGCAACATCTATAAGCCCTCCAATTTTCATCAAGATCGGATGATAAATAGCCGAGTTAAAAAAATGTTGCATACTTTTCGGCGGTCTCACCTCAGGCACACAGGATGGCTATTACACATTTCAATGCATGAGTAACGGGTATATTGAAGTCGGTTAGAGCCGACTTTAACTTATGCTCTCGTTTATTGTGGGGGCGTGGGAGGGCGTGTCAAAAATTTGAAATAAACTTGATCTGCGTGCAGACAATAGGAGTCTACATTTCAAAATTGGTTGCTCTAGCTCTTCTAGTCTCTGAGATCTAGGTGTTCATACAGACAGACGGACGGACGGACAGACGGACATGGCTATATCGACTCGGCTGTTGATGCTGATCAAGAATATATATACTTTATATGGTCGGAAATGATTCCTTCTGCCTGTTACATACATTTGCACGACTTAAGTATACCCTTTTACTCTGCGAGTAACGGGTATAAAAAGGGTTTTTTTGATCTGAAACATTTTTAATTTCGGTACGGAAGATTTTAGTAGGAGTGAAATTTTATGAAAATAGAATGCGGATTTATATACCAAGGAGACAAGTTGTATTGTTTAATTATAGGGCTTAATTCAAAAATAACAAAAGAAGAAAGGACACAGTAGCAAGTGATCTTGTTGCTAATGTTTCTACGCCCTATAAGTTTTCTTCTTTTGAAAGATTGCCATCGCTGATTTATATACTATTGAGGGAGCTTGTGATTTTGAAATTAAGCACTTAATTTTAGCATCATGCTTCACATCAAAGCCACGTGATTGTTAACAACACTCACAATTTATTTTTTTATATAGAACAACTACACAGTGCACTAAGTGTTTTTTTTTTCGTTTTTTTATGGCATAAACTCAAAAAATATGTTGTTATGTTTCTAAAAATTACCTTTATTTTTATTTTTATAATACTCTCATTATCTAAATAAATAAATAAATAAAAATAAATAAAAAACGAGAAGGCCAAGCTAACTTCGTCTGTGCCGAAGTTTTTGTACCCTTGCAAATGCTGTTTTTGAAATGTCAGAGTTTAAGAACGCTTACATAAAACTCTAAAACTTTTTTAACTAAAACCCATTTTCCGACAGATAAACATCTGATTTCGACCAAATTTCGCGAATCTTTTTGAAAACATATCAAATTAACAATCGCGGAGTTTAAGAAAGATAAAATTTAAAACAGAAAAGTTTTTTCTCATTAAGACTCATTTTCCGACCGATCGGTCTTATGGCAACCATAAGATATAGTCACCCGATGTCGATCAACTTTTTCAAATTAGTTTGAAAGCGTTTAATATTAAGAATCGCCGACTTTAAGAACGATTTACTTGAAAACAAAAAAGTTTTTTTCGCTAAGGGTCCTATGGCAGCTATATGTTATAGTCATCCGATTTTGACCAAAATTTGCAAATCTGTTTGAAAGCATATAATATGGCCGAGTTTTATGACGCTAGCATTGAAAACAAAAAAGTTTTTCTCACTAAGACCCATTTTTTGACCGATGGTTCCTATGGCAGCTATAAGATATAGTCATCCGATCTGGTCGGTTCCGACATATTAGCAGCGTGCAGTAAAAAGAAGACTCTGTGCAAAATTTGAGCTCGATAGCTATAAAACTGAGAGACTAGTTTGCGTAGAAACAGACGGACAGACAGACAGACGGACAGACAGACGGACAGACAGACGGACAGACAGACAGACGGACGGACAAAGCTCAATGAACTCAGCTCGTCTCCCTCATCAAGAATATATATAGTTTATGGGGTCGGAAATGAATATTTCTATGCGTTGCAAACTTCTGGGCAAAATTATAATACCCTTTGCAAGGGTATAACGAGAAGGCCAAGCTAACTTCATCTGTGCCGAAGTTTTTATACCCTTGCAAATGCAAATGTCACAGTTTAAGAACGCTTACATAAAAATCGAAGATTTGTGTAACTAAAACCCATTTTTCGACAGTTAAACATCTCATTTCGACCAAACTTCGCGAATCTTTTTGAAAACATATCAAAATAACAAACGTTTAGTTTAAGAACGATAAAATTGAAAACAAAAAAAGTTTTTCTCACTAAGACACATTTTCCGACCGATCGGTTCTATGGCAACCATACGATATAGTCACCCGATGTCGATCAACTTTTTTAAATTAGTTTGAAAGCGTTTAATATTAAGAATCACCGACTTTTAGAACGATTTACTTGAAAACAAAAAAGTTTTTCTCACTAAGACCCATTTTTTGACCGATGGTTCCTATGGCAGCTATAAGAAGTAGTCATCCGATCCCGGCGATCCCGACATATTAGCAGCGTGCAGTAAAAAGAAGACTCTGTGCAAATTTTCAGCTCGATAGCTTCAAAACTGAGGGACTTGTTCGCGTAGAAACAGACAGACGGACGGAGAAGTTCAATCGACTTAGCTCGTCGTGCTGATCAAAAATATATATACTTTATATATTCGGAGACGATTCCTTCTATGCGCTGCAAACTTCTTGGCAAAATTATAATACACTTTTCAAGTGTATAAAAATAAGTACATATTAATAAATCGAAACTATTCTTTTACGTTCAAGCGAACCGAGCTTCGAACCATATCCTTGGTTTCAAGGGTTCCAGAAACCGGTCCGCGAACCGAGCCATAGTCTTTACAACGCGTTCAAACCCCCAGTCCAAACCTTCTGCAAAATTTTAAAGGTTTGCAACGTTAAACATATTTTAGATCAATAGTTTCATCTGCCTCTCTAATCTGCCATTGATCAAATAATCAGCATCAACAGGTTTACCGTCCCCTTTATTTGCAATAAAACCAAATTCCATTAGGGAATTCTGTTAATTGTTATTTTAGTAGTAGGCCTGGATTTTTCCAAATGTGCCTTAATTTAGAACAGAATTAGAAAAGGTCTCATTTATTATTTGACACTCCCTGGAAGTGGTCGCTTTCTACAGTTTAATTTTTCCTTTTTTTTTAATTATTATTAACTATAGTTCTTATCTGCTTCTTCTTTAGTTTCAGAAAAGTGCAAAGGCTTTGGGGTCAAAAGACTTCTTTAACAGACTTTGCATAGTTTTTTTTTGCTTTTTTATTAATTCGTTCCTTGAAGCCATGTCCATTTTGAGGCGCAGCATGCGGCTTTTTACATCTTTCTTTATTATGGCATGTCTGAAGATATTGGAGTTTTGAACGATCGAAATCGTTTGGGTCGAAAGCGATTTGTGGAACAAATGGGAATAGCTCCTTTATGTATCAGTACGAGTTCAATCACAAGCACAAATTCAAAGCATACTTTGAAACCATTCACAGGAATATTATTAGTATTTACAGTGTTCAAGTGCAAAATTTTTCAAATTTGTTTAGTATACAAAAATATTATTTTTCTGTGTGTTTAGTTTTATGTATGTTCCCTCCGTTGCTCTACATCTAACATTTGTTATATATTTTTCTCTATTTTTCTCTATTTCAACATTAGGGATAATTTTGAATATTACAAATAATTTGTCGTATTTCGTAACAAAACATCTCTCCACAGATCCTGTCTTTATACATAAATTTTGATTTCCGAAAATTGTAGTTTTCCAAAGCATCTTAAGGATAAATATTATTAGACTTTAACGACCAAGTGAACCAAGTGTGGTTTGCTTATGTGCTTGATAAAATATTGAAAATGTAATGTTAACATATCAATCTCCTTTCCTTGTTATCTACAAACGTTAAACGGTTAAAATAGCTCCACCTTTGTTTACCTTATTGTCAGACCCAACAACAGCTCACACAGCTGTGCATCACGAAGAAAACCCACTTTCAAATGCGTCAATAACCACACATCAACTTAAGTTAGACAAGTTTTTGAAGGAAGAAGGAACGGCAGCACTGCAAATGATAGCGACAGGTCAATATGTCTCTTTCAAACTGCTTTTTCTTTACTCACACAACAACAGATTACAATTAGAGCAATGCTATGGTTATGGCTATGGTTTTTTGTTTGAAGGTGTTCGTTTACCAATTTGTTGTAATTTATTCTGTTGCTTATGGCTGCTGCTAGGTGGTTGGGCTATCCGTCCAATGATCCTCCTTAGCAGGGCAAAGAGTTTTTTTGTAAATACACAAGGTATTTTTTTGCTTGTTTTATAATAGGGAAACCGATGAAAGATTACATCTCAGATCCGATAATACCAAATTTAAGGGCAGAAAATATTCGTTCAAAACTCACTTACGATGCTGGAACGGCGTGTACCATCTGGTATAAATTCGAAAAGTCGAACTTTTTGTCCTCCCAGTACTCCATTAAATTCATGTTGGTATTAACTGGTTTTGGGTTGTAGTTATCCCCCGAAGCTACCTCAATGGAATTGAGAAAACCAAGTATGAGGAAGTCCTATACGTGACCTGCTCTACAGCGTACGCTCGATTATTTCCCAGGTTATTACAATTTTGTAAAATTTGTAGCAGTGAAATTAATAAAATGGTTAATTTTTTGAAAACCACCATTTAATATATTATACATATTATTGAAAATTGTAATATTATTCGATTTGGTTCAATTACTAAGGACATGCATCAAATATGCCCGATGCCTTTTCCTCTAGTCGGAATCGGCGTTTGTGTAATACTTTTGAGTAAAATAAATAAAACTCGGACGTTAATCATTAAATTTTGATTTTAATTTATTTTACTCAAGTCATACAGCCATGCTCCCATTTCGCTTTCGCAAAAATTTGGCGATTTTGAGTCTAAATTTGTTCCCCAAATCGCAAAAATTTTGCGAAAGTGAAAATGGTAGCATGGCTGATAATGATTATTTCCTGAATATCAAAAAATAATCATTAACCATTGAGCAATAAAATAAAAATCAAAAAAATAAAACTCATTGCAGAAATGTATAGATATCGAAATATAATCCTTTATTACTTTATTATACCCTATTTTTTCATACGGGCACTCCAAGTGGATAAGTTTTTTGGATGCAAAATTTACAAATAATCATTATTTACGGTCCCTGCAATTATCACAGGACTTATAACATTTGTTGGTATGAGTATTACGAGTTAACGAATTTCAAAAACAAAATTTTATTCCAATTATTTATTAGATATATGTATGATTTAACGACCTTTATGATAATCAAACCTTCAAGTTTTTGCCGGCAATAGGTCTCGCTATGTTTGTTCATAACTTTAAAACAGGGACACACCACACCGCAAAGGACGTTAGTTGACCGAACAGCTGTTTCATGACACAATGAGCCAAAGTCGCGCTGTCTGTGGCCTTTGTACGTGTGTGTGTCCCCCAATGGTCTTACAATGTTGGTGAGAGAGCCAGAGAAACTTCGGGTTTGATAAAAGGCACAAGGCGGACATTTCGAATAAGTTGTTCTACGAATTGTAGCCATCGAGTGACCGAATAAAAAGAAGGAACAAATTTAAAAAAAAAAATTTATTCGTTTTCATTTTATGACCAAAAAACTGTGTACCAAAACAATTGAGAGTACCAGGTACATGTTCATAATTAAATTTAAGTGTACACTAAAAATGTTAAAGTCAAAGTGTTATAGACTATTTCCACCAAAAAAATGATGAAAATTATATCATTTCTTCAATACGATTTGACACTTAATTTTGCCTTTCATTTCTATTAATTTAAAAAAATGACAAAATGATAAATAAACGAGAGCGTAAGTTAAAGTCGGCTCCAACCGACTTCGATATACCCGTTACTCATGGAAAGAAATGTTTATTAGCCTTCCTGTGTGCCTGAGGTGGGACAGCCGAAAAGTATGCAACATTTTTTAACTCGGCTATCCGATCTTGATGAAAATTTCAGGGAGCGAGAAATTGTTTTCCTGACGGGTATGTCTTTTTGTTTTGCTAAATATTCAAAAAAGACCACGTGAGTGAGAAACAAACAAAGCAGCTGTTTTTGTCAACGTGTCAGAAAAATGACGATTTGTCAATGGCAAACAGCAAAATGTTAAATGAAAACTATAAGAAATGACGCCAGTAAAAATGGGCTATAAATATTAAAATTTCAGAGCATATTTCCCGCAGTGTACAATAAATATCAAATGGCTAACAAATTTTTATGGAAGAGTCAAGTTGAATTTCAGGAGCAGTTGGTGTTATTGGCGAACGTCGCGACGGTCATTCAAATTTAATGGTCTTCATTTTATTTAGCTGTTTGTTTTCCAAAATTTAAAATTTCCGCCAACAAAAAATCTTGATAACTTTGTTGCCTGAAAATTCTATCAAACATGCTCACGCAAAGGGTATTATAATTTTGGCCAGAAGTTTGCAACGCATAGAAATATTTATTTCCGACCCCATAAACTATATATATTCTTGATCAGGGTGACGAGCTGAGTCGATTGAGCTTTGTCCGTCCGCCTGTCTGTCTGTCCGTCTGTCTGTCCGTCTGTCTGTCCGTCTGTCTGTCCGTCTGTCTGTCCGTCTGTCTGTCCGTCTGTCTGTCCGTCTGTCTGTCCGTCTGTCTGTCCGTCTGTCTGTCCGTCTGTCTGTCCGTCTGTCTCTCCGTCTGTTTCTTCGCAAACTAGTCTCTCAGTTTTACAGCAATCGAGCTGAAATTTTGCACAGAGTCTTATATTTACTGCACGCTAATATGTCGGAACCGACCGGATCGGATGACTATATCTTATAGCTGCCACAGGAACCATCGGTCAAAAAATGGGTCTTAGTGAGAAAAACTTTTTTGTTTTCAATGTTAGCGGCCTTAAACTCGGCCTTAATTAATATTATATGTTTTCAAACAGATTTGCAAATTTTGGTCAAAATCGGATGACTATAACATATAGCTGCCATAGGACCGATCGGTCGGAAAATGGGTCTTAGTGAAAAAAACTTTTTTGTTTTCAAGTAAATCGTTCTTAAAGTCGGTGATTCTTAATATTAAACGCTTTCAAACTAATTTGAAAAAGTTGATCGACATCGGGTGACTATATCGTATGGTTGCCATAGAACCGATCGGTCGGAAAATGTGTCTTAGTGAGAAAACCTTTTTTTGTTTTCAATTTTATCGTTCTTAAACTAAACGTTTGTTAATTTGATATGTTTTCAAAAAGATTCGCGAAGTTTGGTCGAAATCAGATGTTTATCTGTCGGAAAATGGGTTTAAGTTAAAAAATTTTTAGATTTTTATGTAAGCGTTCTTAAACTCTGACATTTCAAAAACAGCATTTGCAAGGGTATAAAAACTTCGGCACAGACGAAGTTAGCTTGGCCTTCTCGTTTAAATACTTAAAATACAAATATATTTAAACTTCCATGTTTCACGATTTCTGGGACAAGATAAACGGGCTCCGAATACTGTTGCCTAGTATAAAGATAAACTAAGCTATAGTGAGTAGCTGTGGGCAGTAAGTGGCTATTTTTATTTGTTAATGAGTTGAAATTCGCGTATAAAACAAAACAGCCGTGCAAAGCAAGTGAAAATCAATGAATACTCGAAAATAGATACTCCATGTATGTAGTTATGGACAAGTTTTTATACCCACGTAGAGGGTATATTAAAATTGTCCAGATGTTTGTAACGCTTAGAAGGAAGCATCTCCAACCACATAAGGTATATATATATATAGGGTAAGGTATGAGATCAGATCAGATTTTGATGAAACTCGGACAACTAAATAGTATAGCTGCCAAACAAAAGATATGTCTGAAAAAAAGTCTTAGTAGGAAAAATTTATTTGTTTTCCATGCTATCGTTCCCAAACTTGTTATTGATCAAAACTATATGCTACCACACAAATTTGATTCACAAGTTTGGTTCAAATCAGATAACTATAGCGTATAGCTGCCATATAAAAAGTAGTAAAGTATAGATGCCATATAACAAACTGGAAAGAAAATGGTCAAAGTCTATTGCTGAGTTGGAAAAAAAGCTTAGCTAAGAATGTTCGAGGAAAAATAATTTTCTTCAATTTATATACATAAGCCAAACTGCAAGGATATATAAACTTCAGTCGAGCCGAAGTTAGCATTCCTCTATTTCTGAAACTATCATGTGAGGCCAAGAGCTTGGTGTTGCCATAGACGCTGAGAGTTTTAAAATATTAATACGCTGTGTAACATAAACAACACAGACTTTGATTTCGCCGACCAATTAAAAAATTACATCGATCTATCTAAGTCAGACAGGACTGAACTAAAAGAAATTTTGAAACATTACTCGAACAAGTTCATATCAGGCATTCCTTATGATCGTGTGAAAACAGGGGAATCAGAAATACTTTTGATAAATTCCAATAAAACAGTTCAGAGACGTACGTATAGAGTCTATACTGTAGACTTAATGAAGATGAAAAAGAAATAGTAAGAGGAAGAATTGCAGAATTACTACAATTCAAATTTTATCGTCCCAGCTTCTCTCCGTTTGCTAGTCCAATATTGCTTGTGGAAAAGAAAAATGGTAGTGATCGCTTATGTGTAGACTACCGAGAGATTACCGATCAAATTAACAGACTTCGTGTAAGTAAATTCTTTTTCACTTTGGATATTGCTGGTGGGCTTCATGATGAAACTTTCATTAAATACCTAACTACCTGGTCTGAAAAATGCATCCCTAGTTTGTCTGCGTGCAGTTAATAGAGCTTTAGAAAACATGGCATACACCTATGCCATTGTCTAAATTGACGACGTTTTTATTGTGGCAAGCACAGAAGAGGATGCATATGACAGATTTCAAATGGTGCCTTAAATGAGGTACAATTGGCTATGGATTGCACAATAAATCGAGTAACGAAAGCTAGTCAACTAGAAATTTTAGTTAAACAAACCAAAGGTCAATGTAACATGTTTAAGAACACGGGCTTGAAAAATATTCCGAAGATGATAAGACACAATTTGATTAAAATAAAGTTATAGTTGTAAAGTATAGAGATGGAGACCATGTTCTGCTCAAAAGTGAAGAATGCCGTTGAGAAATAAGGGAACATATAAGTATGCGCATGAATATTTGTTACCGTTGCCTAATAAACAAATCTATGAAGATCTTGATAATGAGAGTGAAAGATAGAACAGCGTCCATCCTGAAGAGTTCGACTCTAAGATAGGGCGCGAAACAGAGACTGATAAGGCTAAGACCGCACCGCGGTGGTCATGCCGACGATACATGTGTAGACCTGAAGAGTCTAGCATCGGGTATGGCGCGGATGACATCGTGGCGGGGGTCATAGGGTCCAGTGGGGACCCTGACGCATAAAAGTGCGGGATATTGTTGCTTGTGAAACAGCAAGAGCCGGTGCAGAAAAGAGATATCGAGATGGTACGGTCTCAGCAGAAGAGTACAGTTGATGCTAAAAAAGTTAAGTCGGCAAATAACATTTAGTCAACGAAAGCTGTCTTAGTATTCCGTGGGTTTTTTCAGCGGCTTTAGTCACTTGTTCATGCCAGCTCAGAGTGCCATTAAAAGTTGTACCTAAATTAACGGCTTGGGCAACATATTCTAAAGGTGTGCCACAAGATTTAGCCTAGGTAGATCTGTGGTACTTAGTGACTTTTTATATATTACTATGCATTTACATTTTGCTGGATTTAGTGATAGTCCGTTACGATTAGCCCATTTATTATCCTCTTTTCTGCTTTGGATTTCGTCCTATTTAAAAGATAGAACTCAGAAAGTTCTGCTTCGCTCTAATACTTCAAAGCCTGTCTTTGTCACTTCTGGTGTGCCACAAGGCAGCCACCTCGGCCCTTTGTTTTTTACTCTTTTTATTAATGATCTCCCCACAATATTGTCTTACTCTCGGATACTTATGTACGCCGATGATGTAAAACTTATTTTATCTTTCAACGATCCGACGTATTCCATCAGACTGCAAGATGATTTAAACTCCTTGCAGTCCTGGTGCTTGATTAATCAATTACACCTTAATTGCTGTTATGCATGTTTATGACTTTCCATCGTTGCAAACCTTCGCTGGCTACCTATACGATTGGCAATGAACCCTTGGAACGAATATCTACAGTCGTTGATCTTGGAGTTCTTTTTGACCCCAAATTGAGTTTTAATCCTCATATCTCCTCTATTGTTAATAGGGCGAAAGGTGTACTTGGATTCATTAAACGTTGGTCGAAGGAATTTAATGATCCATATACCACAAAGTTTCTGTATACTGCTCTAGTTCGCCCTGTACTTGAATACTGCTCGTCCGTCTGGTGTCCGCAATATAAAAAGCATATCGATCGAATTGAATCAGTTCAAAAGCAATTCTTGCTTTTTGCCCTACGTGGCTTAAATTGGGACCCTAACCTTCGTTTACCAACGTACTCCAGCAGACTTTTGCTTATTGACCTTCCTTCGTTAGCTAACCGTAGAACAGTCTTAGGTGTTTCTTTTCTTCATAAGCTAATTATCAGTGATGTAGACTCTTCGGATCTTTTAGGTCGCCTTAACTTTTCCGTTCCTTCTAGGCCAACTAGAAACTATTTTCCTTTTATCTTGTCTAGATGCACAACTGATTATGCCCAGCATAATCGATTTCGGGTTTTATGTAAGAATTACAATGATCTCAATCACTCTCTCACGCTCAACAGAACTCTCTCTCTTCTCTCTAAAAACGTCTCTCTATAATTATCTCCGGGAATATCTCTGACCACTCCCAGCTGTGAGTAGGGGCATAGCTTGCCGGACTGGCTAAAAAATCCTCCCCCACCGGGTCAGAGATTTTCCGGTTATTTAGTTTTAAGTTTTATGTATAAATTTTTTATTTTTAAAGTTTTCTTTTAGATAGTTTTCTCTCTTTCTCTCTATCTCTGTTTTAGTTTAATTTATTATATTATCTTATTTTTTCCTTTGCTCCTACATAACTATAGGTTTTGGTTTTTTCTCTCTCTCCCTTTTTTCGATCTCTATATTATTAAAGTTTTTGTTAGCTCTAATAACGTCTCTGACTACAATCGGCTTTGAATAAGGGCATAGCTGGCCGGACGGGCAAATAAAATACCCCCACCGTGTCGGAGTCGGTATTAGTTTATTTTGTAATTTTATTAGATTTTCTTTGATAGGCTTCCTTAGCTCATAAAATTTTTTTTGTAACGTATTTATACTTTTGTTGATAGCATTTGTTTGTCGACTCTAAATAAATAAAATAAAAAAAAAATAAAAAGTTAGCATTATTTCTATTTAACGGACGGCTAACATACATCTGCACATCATCTGCATACTTGTGGACATTACAATTAGACAACATATCTGGCAGGACTAAGGACTGACCCCTGTGGGACACCTCACTTAAGGTACAAAGTGGATGACATATCAGACTCGGAACCACTGCCTTTAGTCTATCACAAAGGTACGATTTAAAAAGTTTTAAAGCAGTATTTGCGAAATTATAGAATTTGTCTAGCTTCGTTATTTAGATTTCGTGGTTAACGGTGGTAAATGCCTTGCTAAAGTAGAGCAGTGTTAAAAGCAGGGCTTAATCCCGAAACGAATTTTGGTTCCGGTACGTACCGAAATGAATGTTTCGGTTAAAGGTTATATTTCGGTTTTCGGTTTCGATACGGTACACAGATTTTTAATTCGGTATACCGGTACGTACCGGTATAAGTATTACTTATTTACAATATTGGAAAAATGAAATTCTGAGATAAATCTAAATTATTTTATTCCTGTGTACTAAAACGACTCAAATTTCAACACAAAGTGAATGGTTTCACATTGAAAGTAAAATTATATCATATTTCGTATTTTTTTACGTATTTAACATGTAAGAATATCATACGTATTAGTTTTAGAGTTTAACTTCGAATTTTTAATGTCCACTAACTATATAACATTCTTGTAATTGCATTCAATGTGGTTGAGTCCATACAACTTCATAGCGGATTCATTATAAATTTTATACAAGAAAAAAGGTTCCACGCTAACCTGCGTAGCTGGAATAGAAAGCACGACTTTTGAAATCTCATACAATTCTGGGAACTTTGTGGAGGGTTCTGACCACCAGTTAAGAATGTTGTCATGGTTTCGAACACGCTTTAGTGCGAGAAAAGTGTTAATAGAATCCAGTCGCTTATTTGTTGACACAATTGATGTGTTTTTATTACCAAGTATCTTTTCCAGCAATATTATCTGCGCTCTGCAAAGGTAAAAAAAAACCGAAACTGTACCGGTACCAACCATTCGGTTTCGGTTCCAATAAAAAAAATTTGTATCGGTTCCGGTTCCGGTACTTGATTTGAAACGGCTTATTTCGGTTAACGGTTCCGGCTCCGGTATTAAGCCGTGGTTAAAAGTGTGACATTTCCGTTGTCCATTTGCCTTCTTATATCCTCAGTTATGTTTATTATTGCCGTGGTGCAACTTCTGTTCTTTCTATATCCTGACTGTTTATTAGTTAACATTAAGTTGTCCGTTAAAAATATACATATTTGATGTGCCATAAAGGATAACAACGACAACGACAACGGCAACGGCAACGACAACGACAACGACAACGACAACGACAACGACAACGACAACGACAACGACAACGACAACGACAACGACAACGACAACGACAACGACAACGACAACGACAACGACAACGACAACGACAACGACAACGACAACGACAACGACAACGACAACGACAACGACAACGACAACGACAACGACAACGACAACGACAACGACAACGACAACGACAACGACAACGACAACGACAACGACAACGACAACGACAGCGACAACGACAACGACAACGACAACGACTAGTTTACTGACTGGTGACCGTCGTCCAGCCTAAACCATAAGAGATGGGATGCTGAATTTTTCACAGTAATTTTATCTTATGCTGATAGTGAGTACTAAGAACGGATTTTGGAACATTCTATCGGGAAATGTGGAAAATTCACGAGAAACTTTTGTAAGCAACTTTTTTGTTTACCATTCGATCAAGCTCAAACTCAATTTTAAAGATCTTTATGAAAATTCAGGAACAACTGCATACCAATTGTCCGGAAAATTGGTCAAGTGGTGGTTGATTTTGTGTTTTTTCCATGAGAGCGAGTGTGAGAGAGCGAAAGAGAGAGAGCGAGTTTGCACACTTCTTTGTGTTCGTGTAACTGTGTGCAGAGACCGCGAATATTTCAGCGATAAAAAATATCGCAGTCAAAACCGATCTGACCCAACATCAGCAAGAACAATTATAACTCTCCAGCATGAATTGTCAGTAAAAAACCAGACTCTCTCGGAAATAGACAGTACAGGATGGTAATAGATTACAGAAAAATAAATCTGCATACTTTAGCGGACAGATACCCAGTTCCCGAAATTAATGAGCTACTTGCCCCAATGGGTAACAGCAAATTTTTTTCTGTCCTAGACCTAAAAAGCGGTTTCCATCAAATATCGTTAAAGGAGGCCTTCGTCAACAACAGAAAATATAAGTTCACACGACTCCCATTTGGGTTGAATAACGCGCCTGCAATCTTTCAGCGCACTCTCGACGATATTCTCAGTGGGCATATCAGCAAGATCTGTTTCATCTAAATAGACGATATTATCGTCTTTAGTAATGATGAGAAATCCCATTTCGAAAACCTGGGAAAGATCTTTTACATATTGCAGGTAGCTAATATGAAGTGCTCGTTAGACAAATGCGAGTTTCTAAAAACTCGAGTAGAATTTCTGTTTTGTTTTTCTCTAATAAAGGAATCCAGACAAACACAAACAAAGTAGCGGGTATAGCCGACTATCCTTGTCCCAAGACACTAAAAGACCTCCGAACCTTTCTAGGTCTTTCCGGCTACTACAGGAGGTTCATTAAAGACTACGCTAAGGTGGCAAAACCACTTAGCTCTCTTTTAAGAGGGGAGGATGGACGAATGACCAAAAAGAAGTTCTCACAAAAGCCAATTTACCTCAATGAAGAAGCATTAGAAGCTTTCAAAAAGCTCAAAAGTAGTCTTGTCTCCAACGACATAGTACCCATAGTATCAGGTACCCGGACTTCAACAAAGAATTCTACTTGACTATTGACGCTTCGAATTTTGCTATTGGAGCTGTCCTATCGCAAGATAATCAGCCAATATATCTCCTCTCTAGAACTCTCTCAATGGCAGAAGAAAACTATGCCACAAACGAGAAAGAGATGCTTGCCATCGTTTTGGCGTTGAAAGTCCTCAGAAATTACCTTTACGGTAAAGTTAAGGTCAAAATACGGACCATCAACCCCTGACACATTCCCTTAGCAGTTGGAATGGGAATGCCAGAATCAAAAGGTGGAAATCACTCCTTGAGGAGTACGACTATAAAATCCTGTATAAACCGGGTAAAGAGAAAGTGGTAGCTGACGCGTTATCTCGAATAACAACCACCAATCAAATAAATAGAGTAATTTCGACCCAGGACAGCGCTGAGAGCTCAGCCGACAATTTAATACAGAGCATCGAAGTACATATTAACACATTCAAAACGCAAATACATATCAGCAAAACTGATGTTGCAGATTATAGCTTTGACATACCCTTTCCGACATTTTATAGACACATCATTTCACGACCACAATACATCAGTAAGGACCTACTTTTTATGCTAAAAAAATATCTTCGGTTATTAATGGTATATTAACAACGGAAGACATAATGGGGCAAATCCAAGGTCAGTATCCAAAACACTTCAGCAATTATAAAGTCAGATTCACTCATATAAAAGTTGAGGACTTAACTAATGAAACGGAACAAGACGAAGAAATCCTCAGAGTTCATAACAGGGCACATCGGAACTCCCAATAAAACAAATCCAGCCGTCAGAGAAATTCTATTTTCCAAAGATGAAGCAAAAAATACCTAGACTGACAAAGCACTTGAATGTTTGCATGGAAGAAAAGTATGATAAGTATGATAAGTATCACCAAACCCGCAGTTAAACGAAACCCCAATCCCAGAATTTGCCGGACACATAATTCACATTGACATTTATTCTACCTAAAAAAACTTGGTGTTGACAGCCATAGATAAATTCTCAAAATTGGCACAGGGAAGAATAAAAAAGTATAAAGCAATTGAAGACATTAGAACACCACTAAGAGACATTATCTTCTACTTTGGCGTTTCTAAGTACATAGTGATGGATAACGAGAAGTCAGCTTATATCAGATTTATGCTGAATGATCAACTCGGGTTAGACATTTTTAAAGCACCACCCTACAAAAGCACTGTAAACTGACAGATAGAAAGATTTCACTCCACGCTCTCACACCTATTCCATTCACTCAGTAACAAAAAGACGACCATTAGAGGCGTTCTTCAGTAGGAACGTAACGACTAAACCAAAACAATACGAAAAAGCCAGGCAGGACAACATTGACCGATTAAGACAAAAACAAATCGACGACCTTCGACACCACAATAAAAATCGGAAGACTATACGCGTGTACAAACCAGGGGACGATTATCAGCTAGGTTCAGAAAAGAAATAGTAAAGGAAAATCGGAATACAACAGTACCAACTAATTCGGGAAAAATCGTTCATAAAGCAATATAAAGAGAAAATAATTGAAAGTAGGATATTGCTCACCGCGGACATAATACACGGATTCATTGACGTTACCAACTATACCGACGCTCAGACCGCTACCATCAACAAAGGAATTGGCAAAGTATGCGTATCCACGACACGCATTATTCATGTCATAGACCTGAAACTAATCCAAGACACACTCGACAAGTTACAGTATCACACGGAAGAAGAACTTAGGACCAACAGTCTATACCATACTTTACAGCACGAATTCTCCTAAACATATGTTACCTTCGGTACCATAATGTCAATCAAAAAACGGCAGGCTAGAGCTATTAACTTAATAGGCACAGCTTGGAAATAGGTGGCCGGTAGTGCAGCCCATGATGATTTGGTAATGCTAACCGAAAACATAAACAAGCTTATTTCAAACGACAATAAACAATTTATTATTAACAGTTAAGTAGAAGATCGCATCAACACACCTGAATCTCGAACGACTTAGGGATATCAATCCGAAAGAATTCTTCCTTAAGCAATGACATTGCAATAAGCTTTTAGAACCAAATTAGACTCATAAAGAAAGAAGTTATCAACATAAAGTACGCCATACAACGGGCAAAAATAAACGTAATAAATACCTTTTTGTTGGGAGAGAGCGAACTTAACGCCATTAACGACCAATTTAAAAATAGTAATATGCCTTCCCTATCTATTGAAGAAACGTTGGAATTTTTGATGTTGCATAATGAAACCACACTACTGTACGTAATAAAAATTCCGAATTTAGAGCAAATAGATTACCAAAATCTGCTAATAAAACCTATACAAAGAAATAATTTCATGATAAATTTGCCAGAAAAAAAAATATTTCAATATCAGAAGGAAATGTTTGGAATACAAAAAAATTGAGAGACGTATAATAATATAAAAATCTGTAATATGCATAAAATTATCGATTTATGTAATACCTCTTGTCTACCTAAGTTACTTAAAGGGGAAAAGACGCTGTGTGAATTTAGTAACGCGGATCACGTCTCAGAAATCGAGGAAATTAGCAATGGCATCATCTTCCTGAACGACTTCAATGGCACCGTAAAATGGCAAGACAACTACGAACAACTACTTAAAGGATCATATATCGTCAATTTGTGGAACGAGACCATTTTCATCAACGGCAAAAAATTCAACAACGTAGAGATTACAATAGTGAAATCTGGATTACCCACTATACAGATGGCTCCGTCGGAGATTGAACGCCTAAAAATCCTCTCTTCAACCATCCCCAGCGAAAGCATCGAGATGCCAAAACAACAACAACCCTTTAAAATCACCCCTATCGAAGCACCAAAGAAAACTGAACACACCACGCAGGTTTCTGCTAAGCCGCAATTCATCGATATTCCATTTTTCTAATGATCGCTTGAGGACAAGTGTCAATCAAAGGGGAAAGAGTTATTGCCACAGATGCCAAACCTAGGGCATCAACCTAAATCACAAAAAATTTCGCTTTGCAAAACAAAGATTGAAGAAACGCTGACCTTGCGTCTGAACAACTTAATGCACACGCCAAGTGTAGCCGCCATCCAAACAGTGCCGTCATCAAATTTCTGCACATGCCAAGTGCAACAACAGTTCTAGGAAGCTAGCCCAACTTCGCCGTCATCCAATTTCTGCACAAGCCAAGTGCAACGACGGATCGCAGAAGCTTGCCCAACATCGCCGCCGCTGCCGCCACTGACCGGAGCAGCCGACGTCACCGCAACAACCCACAGCTTAGGTAGGGCTAGATTGCGATAAGTAAAATAAGTCATAAAATATTCCTCAATAAAAACGGTCGCAAGACCTCTACCAAAATCTTGTTGCTTCTTTTATTTCTTTTAAAAGGATAAAAAGTTAACTTGTATGTATGTAATATCCGTTAAACAACGGTAAAACTGTTCTTTGTATTAAATATGTAAAATCATTTTCATTTTCAGTAATAATAAATATAAAGGGTATTTAATTATTTAAATCAAAAAGCGTAAACTCCAAAAGATTACGGCACAACAATAAAACACATAGGAAATAAATTTCCAACATTTTGCTGCCCTGGGGAATGTTTAAAAAATCAGCGTAAAAGCGTCAAAGTGTAAAGATATGAAGTGTTGTATAATTATTCAAAGTATCGACAAAAAACACTTGGTATCGAGCCATTTCGAGATTTTTGTCTTCAAAATATATGGCCACACCAAAAAAAAATCAAATCAATTGTCCATTGGCTAGTAAAAAAATTGGCACATTTTCCTCAAAATAGCTCCAAACACTCTCTAATAAGACCTAGAAATAGTTGCAGTTTTCCTTATTGATGCATTTTCTTTTGACGACTCCAAGCCAAAAACTGCAATCGCTAACTCGAGTTCCATTCGGGGTCGAAATACAGTCGACACAAAGCATGCATCAATTTGGCGATCATTCTGCGCACAAACCGCCGACGAGGTCAGACGTGTTTTTCTTGAGCTCCGTTTAAAAACGTTATAAAAGTGTTCAAATCGGATATTTTAACAAACACCTTCGACCCGCGACAAAAGACGCTAATGGGCATTCATAGGCACTCGTGCTTATGTGGTCCAATAATATCTAATTTGTTGATTTTTAATTAAATTTACTTTAATTAAATGACAACGTATACAAACACAACAAATGCAACTGGAAAAAATACCAACAACACCATGAGTCAGAGAGAACTCACTGCTCAAATGCAACAACAGCAAAGCGATCGCCGGCTTTCTATACAGCGCAACAATGCTTACTTTGCAGTAGTTTCCCCCGACCCCGCCAGCACGCTAAAACCCACAAGTGATATGAACGTAAACACTTTTTCAACCGCTCCGACATGGAGTGCCCAATGCCCCTCCCCTCTGCCCACGATGAGTACGGTAACGCTTACTACAGCACAATCAACATTAACAAGCACAACATCAACAAGAGTTCAAAATAAATCGATCACCACCCATCATCTTCCAATAATGTCAACGCAGCACGCACTCCCACCAACACACACACAAGGAAGTACAACACCAACCACCCGCTCATATGTGCAGACTGGCATCGAACGGTATGTGCAAATAAACAAACGAAAACTAAGCCCGCAAAACAAAAAAAGCGGCAACACTCCAAAAATTAACAAAACAAGTGATTTACCTGTGGACAAAGATCCGCTCACTGGAAATAGGTTCCAAATTCTTGGCAACCAGCTTGACGCAGAGTGCGATGAAAAGGCTCCAAATGCCGCAAAAGCAAGGCCTCCACCAATCTACATAAGAGATAACAACTGCGCGACCCTAGTTACAAAGCTTATCCTACTAATAGGCAACAACAACTTGTATGTGACATCAGTCAGCAAAGGCAAAATACGCGAAACGAAGCTCCAAGTCAACACCGAGTAAAACTATCGCACTGTCGACAAATACTTAAGAACTGAAAGCAAAAACTATTACACCTACCAACTAAAAAGCTGCAAAGGACTACAAGTGGTAATCAAAGGCATTGAATCAAGTGTGCCATCAACGGAAGTCGGCACTGCTTTAGAAGAAAAGGGATTTAAGATCAAGTCCGTAATAAACTTTATGAACCGAGACAAAATACCCCAGCCACTATTCAAAGTTGAGCTAAGTCCGGAAAACACAGCTCCCAACAAAAATGTTGTGCACCCAATTTACAACCTACAGTTCTTATTGCACCGCATAATAACTGTAAAGGAGCCCCACAAACGTACAAATCCAGTACAATGTACCAATTGCCAAGAATTCGGGCACACTAAAGCCTACGGCGCAGGAACTGTGGAGGCAACCACACTGCAAATTACAGAGGTTGCCCAGTCTACAAAAGATCTGAAGAGCAGGATTAATACGCGCACTGAATTTGCACGTTCCAATGGAAACCTTAATCAGTTTACACCCTCGCAATCGACTCCTGGAGTTTTCTTTACCAAAGCTGCTAGATCGTCGTTTGTCCCATCGAGTACCACCCAAGGCGTTTCTTTTGCAAGTGCATTGAAACTAGGAATGGATAGACCCACATCCCCAGCCTCACACGATACACGAACTGATCCGGCTCTGCCAACAATTAATAAACAAGCGGAACAACCATCAAACTATAGTAGCTTAGAAACCATGTTTTTATCGTTGCAGCAAACACTGAAGGAATTCATTGGATTTATGCAAAACGCAATGCAAGAACAAATGAGGAATCAAGGCATTCTCATTCAAATGCTCGCCTCGCAACAAACCAAATAATGGCTCTCCTAAGAGTTTCACTCTGGAATGCAAATGGCATTCCTCGCCACAAAGTGAAGTTATCAAAATTTCTCCAAGACAATGATATCGACATAATGCTTCTTGCGGAAACTCATCTGACGGACAGATATAACTTTCAATTACCGGGGTATGCATTTTATGGCACAAATCACCCAGATGGTAAAGCCCATGGCGGAACTGGCATCCTAGTCAGAAACCGCATTAAGCATTACCCACTATCGGGATTTTCGGAAAACTACCTACAAGCCACATCAATATGTGTAGAATCTAAAAGAGGCAATATCACCTTGTCGGCGGTTTATTGTCCGCCACGCTTCGCAATATCAGAAAATCAATTTCTAGATTTCTTTAATACATTAGGTCAGCGCTTTTTAGCCGCGGGTGACTGTAACTCGAAACATCCGCACTGGGGCACTAGACTGACTAATCCAAAAGGAAAGCAACTGTTTAGCGTACTTATGCGCGAATCAAACAAACTCGAAAGTTCAACAAAATTTGATAACTGCAGAAGCACTCGCAGATTTGTCGTCTGACCATTCTCCGATTATTTTTACCCTTCTGGAGTGTTCTCAGATCAGAGAGTATCCTCGGAGACTGACATCACATAAGACAAACTGGCTCAAATACAAAAAATATATTAGCAGTCACATTGAATTGAGCCCAACCATAAACAGCGAAGAAGACATTGAAAATTCAGTCCGAGCCCTGAGCTCAATCATTACTGCTGCAGCTCATGTCTCGAGCCCACTAACAGCATCAACAACAACACCTAAGCAAGATCGTAGATTAACGAACAGCTTTATAGACCGGCTGGTCACTGAAAAGCGGCGTGCAAGAAGAGAATGGCAGAGCAATCGGTCGCCTGCTGCAAGGACTCGCCTGAGACATGCAGAACGCGTACTTCACAAAGCACTCGAAGCTGAGGAGCAGCTGGCCCATAGCTGTTACATCGAAAAACTATCGCCTACAAGCACCAAATTCCCCCTATGGAGAGCACACGCAAGCATAAAGCCACCTGCAAAGGTAGACACGCCTTTGAGGGATCAGAGAGGAAAATGGGCCCGCAGCGACGAAGAAAAGGCAAATGTCTTTGCCCTTCACTTAAGAAATGTTTTCCAGCCGAATCCACCAACCAATGCATATGCACTGCCACTGATTCCCACTGCCGCACAGACTTACCCAATCAAAGTTCATTCGCTTGAAATAAAAAACGTTATAACAGAACTCAATTCCAAAAAAGCACCAGGACATGATCTTATTACGCCTAAAATGATTATGGAACTTCCAAGTCCTGCCATTACATATATCTCGAGAATCTTTAATGCTGTACTGCGATGTGGATACTTTCCAATTCAGTGGAAGAAATCTACAATCATAATGATTCAGAAACCAGGAAAGGATAAAAGACAAGCTTCATCATATAGACCCATTAGCCTGCTACCTTGCTTATCAAAAGTATTTGAGATGATCTTACTTCGCAAAATTGATACCCATGCAAAAAATATAATTCCTTCACATCAATTTGGGTTCCGAGCAAAACACGGGACCATTGAGCAAGTCAACCGTTTAACTTCAGATATTCGGACTGCGTATGAGCACCATGAATACTGCTCTGCCATTTTCCTAGATGTTGCCCAAGCTTTTGACCGCGTTTGGTTGGACGGGCTTATATATAAAATTAGGACACTGCTTCCTCTAAATACACACAAACTCTTAGAATGTTATGTCAGCAACAGAGTTTTTTCTGTTCGTCAAAATGAGTACACAACGGAAGAGTTCATCATTGGAGCCGGAGTGCCACAGGGTAGCGTTCTCGGTCCTTTTCTGTATGTATTGTGCACTGCCGACATCCCAACAGACCCCCGACTAACAATATCCACTTTTGCTGATGATACGGCAATTCTAAGCAGATCACGATGTCCAATTATCGCATCCAGACTTTTGGCAAGCCACCTATCTCACGTGGAGGAGTGGCTGGCCAACTGGCGCATAAAAATTAACGAGCAAAAGTGTAAACACGTGACGTTCACACTCAACAGAAGCACCTGTCCCCAGATATCCCTAAACGCGACTATGATACCACAATCAAACGATGTTGTTTACCTTGGTGTCCACCTCGACAGAAGGCTCACTTGGCGCAAACACATAGACTCGAAAAAACTTCAAATAAGGCTAAAGGCCAACAGCCTTCACTGGCTGTTAAAAACTGGAAAAACTTTAAAACTGGAATATAAAGTCTTACAGTACAAAAGCATCATAAAGCCTGTCTGGTCTTATGGCTCACAGCTATGGGGAAATGCCTGTGCGAGCAGTGTGGATATCCTTCAAAGATCACAATCAAGAATTCTTAGAACACTTACTGCAGCGCCATGGTACATTCGCAACGAGTGTATCCACAACGACCTGAGGATACCATTGGTCGAAACTGAAATACAGCAACTAAAGGGCAAATATTCTGAAAAACTTCTGGCCCACCCTAATGAACTTGCACAATCTCTCACCCTGCAAGCAACGCATTCTCGCCTCCGAAGGAAAGACCTACCAACCCAGCGACTGAATTAAAGGGCCGCAGAACATAAGCCAGTTCCAATAGGGGATGGTTGTAAAATAGTTTCTAGATTAAGATTTGAAAAATTATTGTTGGTCTCATTAAGAGAAGATTCAATAAATACTAAAGAAGTTAAAAAAAAAAAAATTGGCGATCAACGCGAAATGACTCTTTGTGACATGACCATGATTAAAAAATAGCGGCACATTGGCTCGCCAGTTGACTGATTTATGCACACAGAACTTGATTCCTCACCGACAGCATGCAATTGCAGTAAGAGTTTCCATAAGCTCGTCCATCACTTCATCGACAGCATCATGGTCCCATACCTATAGATTTTTTATGTATTCTTATTTCTTCATGATCGTATTTAGCTTGATTTGTACACCTACCATCAATGCATTCTATTTTATGAAGCGCTAGGTCTATATTTTGCTTAATCCAAAATGGCTGATTTACGCCAAAAATTACGAGGGTAAACAGAAGGGGCGCTCAATAGCTGCGTCGCGTAAATTTACACAATTACGCTTTTACGCGGGCTGGTGAATACCTTAATAGTTAAAGTTAGTATAGTAATATAAATATCAGGATATTTTACGTAGATCCAAAAAGATCTATTTTTGAAATCAAGACTTTTTATACTAACTTTCAAGAAGATCTATGCTTGAAATCGAGACTATTCTTTCAAGATTACTTTCAAGAAGATATATTTTTGAATTCGAGACTTTTCATGCTTACTACGAATTAGATCTATGTTTGAAATCAATACTTTTCATGCTTAAGGTTCTACCAGAGACCTGCAACGAGTACTTAATTTTTGTGTACACTCGCGAATTTACACAAGAACTGATCGAAAGCACATTAAGTCAGAACGGGTAAGCTTTTTTCACTCGGGTTATAATTGAACAAGCTTGTCAAAGCTCGCGGCTAAACGGATGCCATCGGATATCATGCCGCCACTGACGAATACTTTTAGTGACTCGCGTTTTAAACATAAAATCACCAAGCTTACTCGGCTTGTTGACAACAAGCCCCAAGCGAGCAACATTCTTACACACGAACGCTTACTCGGTTTGTTGACGGCGAGCTTCTGCTAATATCATGTGCAAATCCAACTGCGTCACACTTATTACGCAGTAGCTGAGCAGCGGTGAATGACAGAAATTAAAAAGTTATTGCAATTTGGATTCTCTTCGTGGCATAATGGCAGAAAATGTAGAATTTATTTCTGGGCAAATTGCAAGTGGCAATTACACCTTGTCTGGCCGACGCAAAGGAAAAAGTTTTGTGTGCAATGTGGTGTGTGAAATTCTAAGACTAGACGAGACTGTAATGGCAGGTTTCGTTTACTGTCGGACTTGCTGCAAGGTGTTAAAGGCCATTGGAAATCAAACGTCTAATTTAACCCGCCACAGTTGCTGTAAAAAAAATAAAGGAGTCACAAGTTCTAAAAGCATTCTTTACCACAAGAAGGAGAGAGGTATCCGTGCGCCAAATACAAATGCAAATATACAAACGATATCGTGCTATCTCTTTTGCTCTCACATGTTGTTGTTTTTGGCGTGCTGTTCGCGCCGAGTGTATCGCATTGCTTCAATGGTTTTGGTAAGCAAACATATTTGCGAGATGTTATACGAGTAACTAATTTATTAACGTATACATACATAGGAATTGAATCAATAACAAAGGAGCCTAGTAAGATTGTGTGGCGACAGCAATGTTTTCAGTTGCATGCGAACGACATAGTCTTTCAAGGAGATTCTTCGCTGCCAGCTGAATTAATGGAGCTTAGAACTCCATCACAGCTATTTTGCTATTTTTTCAATTCAGAAATCATGAATATGATCGCGGAGGTAACCATGCGAGCAGCTTTAACGAATAATATATCAAATAAGTTCAAAATTAACAGTGATGATATCCACCGTTACATTGGTATTTTGATGTATATGTCCATTTATCGCTATCCAAATCTGAAAAGCTACTGAGCAAAAATCGCGTTTGGACCTATACAAACCTGCATGACCCGAACCAAATTCGAGGGAATTAAACAGTACCTCTCACTGCGAGATGAGAGCGAGCGGATCAAAAAGGGTGAGCCAGAATACTATCCACTGTTCCGCACGCGAAAACTTGTCGACTGTCTTAACCAAAGATTTGACTCCGTGCCAAAGCAAGCCCGCCTTTGTGTTGACGAGCAAATGTGCAGCATAAAAATGAAGCACCACTTGAGGCAATATATGCCCAATAAGCAACACAAGTGGGGTATGTAGTGGCGCTTGGAAAAGCCTAAAAGTATGCTACACCCTTCTATTAGCTTAATCTGAGTAAGCTTAGTGTTAGTAGCTTAATTAGTTGTTGATATTTTACGGAATTAAAATAACAAAACAAATGAACATGCACTGGCTAAGCGAACCTTATTTAGAAATAAATTCTTTTAAAATATAAGAAATGCAATTTCGATAGCTCTTCCGATCAGAGTTGTTCTTAAAAGAACTCGATAGTTGAATGACAAGTGACAGCTGGCTGACAAGCGCATTACACCTTTATTTCCGAGTCGCGGCCAGGTGGCTTTTGACAAGCTAAACTTCCGCCTATTCAATTTGCACCAGCTTCCAGAACACAAGGTCTGCGAAAAAGTTCGTAAATAAATCTAAAGAAAAAAAAACCCTCTGAGTGACTTATATAAACAGATAGTCACCATAGCAGTGTACCAATCGTGTAAATCAATTTTATTATTAATCACACGGCCGGAAAAATAAACCCCTCACCAAGCGTAAAGAAGCTTGTGTGATAATTAACCTTTTTCCTGGTGTTTCAACGGATCTTGAAGACCGCCCACAACATAAAAGTGCCAAGACCCAAATAAATTGAGGGTAATTATTAGAGTGAACATTTTTTTTGCGCAGAAGACGCTCATTTAATTGTTTTCGCCTTCCACAGGCGAGTGGCCCCTAGGGCTAGCTAAGCTAACCTCCACCCACAACTAGGCGGTGAGCGAAAAAGCTCAAGCGCCCGCTTAAAATCTCGCCCACATCGAGGGTACAAGGCCAAGCTCCGGCCAAGCTTTATTTTTCATCACTTGGAAATTGTCGCTCGTGGACGGTGGTCTGGAGATCGTGCCAAAATTGTAAGCGCCCTCGTATAGAGAGGAGTGCCACGCCCAGCAATTCCTAAAGTGTCGCCGAGTTGAGAAGACCACGAAAAGCCGCCAGTGATAGCTAGCAAAAGCATCTGTTAAAATTACCTTTGGTTTTATTGTTTGTTTTTGCAACAATCAAGGCAAATGTGAAAGAACGAAGATAAGTGGTTGACAAAAAGAGACGAAGGGAGAATCAACAATTTTGAGTTATAGTAATTTGTTTTGTGTGTTTGGCTCAACAAGAATGTAAACAAAAGTGCAAACAGAAACAGTTAATCCAATCACAACCAACCCAAGTCATTGATCATCCCCAAAATCTCAAAACGTGGCCTTCTATGTGTGGCAAAATCATAATTTTAATCATTACAGGCTACACATAAGTTACCTTCCAGCTCGTCCGACCGAAAGTACTTTCAGCACGGAATAGCGGTAAGTCAGTATGTCTCTTATGACCCCCTTAAGTTTGTTTTGATTTGGATCTTCTCTTTGCATCGGTTGTTCGAGAGCCCGACTAATGCTAAGCAAACGCATATTCTAAATATAGAACAACCGGTGATCGACCGATAAAGCTCGGCTTGTAAACAAACAAAAGGAAATGCGTTTGCTCGCTTAAATTTAGCCTCTGTGTAGAGTACAGTGCGGCCTCGGTATGAAGTTTCCCTGTCCTCAAATTAAAATTCAATGAGTAACTACTTAAATTTAAACTTGCTCTTTACACTGAAAGAAAATAAGAATTAGTCCCCACTTGCAAAATTTTTGATTTACGTTCCCAATTAGTTTTTGATAACCAACTTCTTTCTACATAAAAACCAAGTAAGATTACATGCCTTAGTATTATCTACATATTATTATCTAACTCATACATTTACATTTTTCTTATACTACCTACATTTTATGTTTAACTTAATTATCTTATTAACCTTCCGTAACCATCATGAATTATTAATTGCGGAGAATTTGCTTTAGTTTATGAACACTTATATATAACCATAAAAGAGATTAGGAATAAAAGTTATGTTAGGGACTAGAATAAATAGATTAAATGATTATTGTGAATAAATAACAGAATAATGAATTACTAAAAGAAACTTAGTAGTTGGGAGTCATGCATCGTTTAAAAAGGAAGATGAGGATTTACAGGTAAATTCTCATTTTTTTATTGGGATCACCAATCAATTTTAGGAGCAAGGTGATCATGGTAGGGAGGGCACCAGCTGTTGCAATAACACCAGCACAGCATCTGGAGCGTCGGTTGCCGCACTGACCTGGCACCGCCAATGCATAGAGCTAGCACCAAGTATCTTTTTTTCTTTTCTTCTCTTAACTATCCTACCCCCTTGATCGACCAAATCTAATGGAACTTTGCACGCGATTTATTAATGAGATTCGGTATTATATAGCCACGAGTAAGAAGTCCAGGTAAACCTAATGGGAACCCACCCCATCTACTGACCCTACAGCCGGAACCAGCGCGTGCTCTACTTAGGAAACTTCATTGACACCAGCTCGCTTTTAGCAAGAATTGGTAACTTATTGTTACAGGTTACATGCTACAGATATTATTATTATATAATAATCTTATTTGGCGCCCAACGTGGGGCCAGATCCGGCCAGCCCCGATAAAAAAAAAAAAAACTTTCATATATTATTTGGTCATACCACCTGACATTTTTTTCCATTAGGCTCGATCATTTTTCTTCCTTGGTATAGTTATTGTGTGGACACTGTGGATACTGTGTAGACTGTAGAAGGTTCTCACGGCCTAGTGTTCCTTAAAACATTAGCTACAGGTCAATTTTTGACTAGCTGGACGTGGTAAATATATCTTTGTTTTAATTTACCTCCGCGGTCATAAATAACCTTAACCATCAATTCCTTTCTGAATTGTACATGATTGGCGTAGTAATTGGGTTTCGTGGAAGACAAGCTACGACCATCCCGTCAATCATATTTACAATTTCACCCTAGTAATTGCAAGAATTTTTTTGCATTCTCACAACTCTTTTGCTCCTTCCAATATTCCTTTCAAGTTGCTGACAAACAAGAAGTATTTGATACTGGACCCCGGTTTTGTGGACCAGTGCTACACCCGGCCGTTTAAATATTCTTGTTACCCTGCCTCGTTCTGGTTTTCCGATGCATGTTTAGGATGTTTTCATGTTAATGCCCTAAATCGCCTATGTTAGGAAACTGGAACAAGGCTGTCAGAATTCTTGAACTCAAAGTTCTGAAATTAGGCTGGACGAAGGTGTAAACGTGGTTTCATACTACGACCTGCCGCCCTTTCTCAGTTCTTTTAACTTGTTCCCCTTCAACCCTATTCTTCTCTTCCTGAACTTGAAGTTCTGAGAATAAAGCTGGACGAAGGTACAAACGTGGTTTCAAACTACGACCTGCCGCCCTTTCTCAGTACTTTTGCTTATTCAGCTCTATCCTTCTATTTTGCTACTACTCTATGCATTCCAAATCCTTTCGGCGATCGCATGGCTCCTAACTTATTATTAAATTTTGAATCTTAGTTTTTGCGCTTTGATATTTTTCGTCATTTACAATTTTTTTTTATTTTTTTTTAAATTTATTCTCTTATCTCTATATCTCTTATATTGTAGCCAATAACCAAAAGCTAATAATATTAGGGTTAATTTTTGAAAATGGTTCTATCTCATAGTACTGAGAACCTTACTGTTGTAGATGACACTGGCAAACACTGCTGCATTTGTACAGAAATCATTGTATATCAGGGTCAACTCTTAACAACTAGCTGTGGACATCAATTCCACAGATCCTGCTTTAATAGCAAAGTAGGAAGAAGGAAATCGTGCCCTGTCTGTAGACAATCACTAGGAAATTTAAGTTCTGCCTCAATCGAAGATTTAAATCTCCCCGTAGCAACCACCTCTAGGCGGCGTGGGCCTTCAATTCCGCAGTCGCTGGCGACTAGAGCTAGGTCAAGGTTAGCTGATAACCTAATACAGTTGAACATGACCAACCCAACCGAGCAGATGCAGAATACTGCAAGCTCCCAGCCAGAGGAGCCTTCTATATCAGAGTTGCTACAGCGAACCATTGCCGAGGCTCTGGCAACTGCAATGGCTCAACAAACTCGGATTCTTGCCACCACAATGGCTGAGCAAACTGAAAGGCTAACTAAATGGCAGTGAATGGTTTTGGCGTTACCACAAAAAGGTTAAAGTGGTTCTCTGGTCCGACTTATGCCAAGCGCTGAGAGGACAATTTAAAGACGATCGGACGGACAGAAATATCCGATCGGAAATTGAGCTGCGCAAACAACGCCCAAATGAAAATTTTGATGATTTTTATGGTGTAATTACTGCTTTAGCGGATAAGTTGTCTAGTTGAGACCCTCAGAGCCAACCTGTTGGCTGAAATACAGCACGAAATCTTGTACGAACCAGCAGATACCGTAAAAGCTTTACGTCAATTGGTGCGAACTCGTGAGATTTTCATGCAAACAGTTGTTAAAACCAAGCCACCGATTGCAGCTCCGCGGTCTATGCCTCGGCGGCAAATAAATGAACTGGTTGGCCAATGCGAAGGGGTCTCAGAAGAAGAGGCCACCGACGATGAGAGTTATAATGTGTCTGCTGTTGAGTCTTCTTGTTGGAACTGTGGAGGCAAAGGCCACCGGTATCAGGAATGCGAGGCTGAGCGGTGTGTATTCTGCTACGGCTGTGGCAAACCAGACACCTACAAGCCAAACTGCCGCAAATGCAACGCCAACACTCAAAAAAACCATCAGCAGCGTGCACCTCAGAAAAGTGCACGCAAACTATTAGTTTCAAAAGCGACGAACACCGACTAGAAGAGTCAACCAATATCTTGCACCAATCGGCTGCACCTAGTTTTGTAAGACCAGATATCCCTTCCTGTGAACACACTGAAATTCTTGAGATACCCAACTCTCGCTCTCGTAGTCGTAGAATAACTTTTAAAAAGCGTCGCCGAGCTGAAGAAATATTAATTTTGGCTTCAGTTATCGGAAAGCCACATGACATACGTCCCCATGCCCAGGTCGATCTTTTAGGAAGAACCGAAATGGGCTTAATGGATACCGGTGCATCGATAAGTTGCATTGGAGGGAAATTTGCATCCGAACTTTGTCAAAATAATCTCAAATATAAGAAAATAGTATCTTCCGTTAGAACTGCAGATGGCAACCGACAAAACATCATTGGTCGGGTATCTACGGATGTGACCTACAGAGGAGAGACACATAAAATTTGTTTCTACCTGGTACCATCTCTTTCGGAGAACTTATATCTAGGCATAGACTTTTGGACCAGTTTCCAGCTATTGCCGATGCATCTGTTAACTCAGAAATTTAATATCGCCGCCATGGACGATCCCATGCTAATAAAATTGTCGTTCCATCAACAGCAGGAACTGTCTAAGACCGTCAGCTTATTTCCTTCCTTTTCGAAACAAGGTTTAGGGAGAACGTCTCTAATTTCTCATACAATTGATGTGGCCGACTCAAAGCCAATCAAGCAGCGCCACTATGCGGTGTCTCCAGCAACTGAAAAACTGATGTATGAGGAATTAGACAGGATGATTAACCTTGGAGTCATACAGGAATCGAACAGTTCATGGTCATCTCCGGTAGTGTTGGTTAAGAAGCCTGCCAAAGTGAGATTGTGCCTAGACAGCAGAAAGGTGAATGATAAGACGGTAAAGGACGCCTACCCAATGCCACTTATAGATAGCATTCTGAGCAGGCTTCCAAAAGCGGAGTTCATAACGAGCTTAGACTTAAAAGATGCCTTTTGGCAAATTCCTCTTGAGCCTAGTTCTCGCGATAAGACCGCCTTTACTGTGCCAGGGCGCCCATTATATGAGTTCACAGTAATGCCATTCGGGCTCACCAATTCCCCACAAACTATGTCGCGTCTTATGGACAAGATTGTCCCAGCTCAGTTACGCACTGAGGTGTTCATCTATCTAGATGATTTATTGATCGTATCGGAATCCTTTGAGCGTCATCTTGAGGTTTTGGGAATAATTGCAGCTCAGTTGTCGCTCGCCAATCTCACTATTAATGTTGAGAAGAGCAGGTTCTGCAGAAAAGAGGTGAAGTATTTGGGCCATGTGATAGGCAATGGCACAATATGTACCGATCCTGAGAAAATAGCTGCTGTCACTGAATTTCCGGTACCGCGCTCTATTAAACAGGTCCGTCGGTTCCTCGGAATGACGGGATGGTACCGTAAATTCATCCGAAATTACGCAGCCATAACCTCGCCTCTTTCGGACACATTGAAACAGAAGCGCAAGTTTGTTTGGACCAACGAAGCCCAGCAAGCATTTGAGTCTTTGAAATCACAAATGGTCTCAGCCCCAGTTTTGCACAGCCCAAAATTCACCCAGCCCTTCTTTATGCAGTATTAGCCGTAAAGAAATTTAGGGCCTATATTGAAGGTCAGGAGTTTACTATAATAACTGACCACGCCTCTTTAAAATGGCTAATGACTCAAGCCGACCTCAGCTCTCGTTTGGCCCGATGGTCACTTAAGTTGCAGGGGTTTGAGTTTCAAATTCAACACCGAAAGGGTAGCCAGAATGTAGTCCCTGATGCTCTTTCTCGCACCCACTCTGAAGATTTGTCAGCGTTGGCAACAGATAGTTCGATCGTTGATCTTCACTCAAGCGAGTTTCATTCAGCTGATTACTCCAATTTGAGAAATAAAATTTGCCAGAACCAGTCGAAAATGCCTGACTTGAAAATAATTGACGATTATATATATCGCCGATCTGAGCATAGTACTGCGGACAAAGTATCTGACGATTCTTGTTGGAAACTTTGGGTTCCACAGACTCTTGTTTTGGAAGCGTTAAAAGTGTCACACGAACACCCTCTCTACGCTCACAGTGGCATCAACAAAACACTGGAAAGACTCAGACGGATGTATTTCTGGCCAAATATGGTTTCAGATGTTAAGAATTACATCAGCCAATGCGACATCTGCAAGTCCACCAAGCATCCTAACCGAACCTTAAAGCCACCTATGGGGAACACTGGACAGTCACTGCGATTTTTCCAGAGACTGTACGTGGATTTTCTGGGGCCATACCCCCGAAGCAGAAGTGGGCATATTGGAATTTTCGTCGTCTTGGACCACATGTCGAAATTCCCGTTTTTGAAGCCAGTAAAGAAATTTACGGCAGATGCCATTAAACGTTTCCTTGAAGAGGAACTTTTTCATTGCTTTGGTGTCCCGGAATCTGTGGTATCGGACAACGGGGTCCAATTCAAGTCACAGATCTTTAATACCCTGTTAAATAAATACGGCATCTCGCACACCTATACGGCCTTTTTTTCGCCACAAGCGAACGCCTCAGAAAGGGTGAATAGGTCAGTCTTAGCTGCCATTAAAGCGAATGTTCGACCCGATCACAAAAACTGGGATGAACAGCTAAGCAGCATTTGCTGTGCACTTCGCTCAGGCCTCCATTCGGCCATCAAAACTAGCCCATATAGATTGACCTTTGGACAGCACATGGTTACCAATGGTTCGAACTACAAATTGCTTAGGCATGTAGGGATGCTAGAAGATCGAGCCATTCAGTTTAGCACTGAGGACTCTTTCGATTTGAT
Organism: Lordiphosa magnipectinata; assembly: GCA_037044535.1. NCBI lineage: Eukaryota > Metazoa > Arthropoda > Insecta > Diptera > Drosophilidae > Lordiphosa > Lordiphosa magnipectinata. The sequence continues at coordinate 49,183 of JBAMBO010004526.1, read as the reverse complement.
TCGCAGCAGAGCGAAAGATGCGATGAATTCTCAACGCGTCCGAAATGCGAACACATACAATTTGCGAACTCGAAATGTCTCCTTTACTCCAGGTCAAGAAATATACCGGCGCAACTTCCAACAAAGCAATTTTGCTAAAGGATTTAGCTCGAAATTGGCCCCTGCGTTTATTAAGGCTAGAATAAAGAAGAAATTGGGTAATTGCTACTGCGATTTGGAGGACATGCAAGGTCACTTTATCGGGAAATACCACGCAAAGGATCTTAAGCAATAAGGTTTTACCAAGCGCGGATCCCTCTTGTGTGTTTCCCACCCCCAAGTGTGATTTTGGTGGGGGGGAAATTGTAGTGGCGCTTGGAAAAGCCTAAAAGTATGCTACACCCTTCTATTAGCTTAATCTGAGTAAGCTTAGTGTTAGTAGCTTAATTAGTTGTTGATATTTTACGGAATTAAAATAACAAAACAAATGAACATGCACTGGCTAAGCGAACCTTATTTAGAAATAAATTCTTTTAAAATATAAGAAATGCAATTTCGATAGCTCTTCCGATCAGAGTTGTTCTTAAAAGAACTCGATAGTTGAATGACAAGTGACAGCTGGCTGACAAGCGCATTACACCTTTATTTCCGAGTCGCGGCCAGGTGGCTTTTGACAAGCTAAACTTCCGCCTATTCAATTTGCACCAGCTTCCAGAACACAAGGTCTGCGAAAAAGCTCGTAAATAAATCTAAAGAAAAAAAAACCCTCTGAGTGACTTATATAAACAGATAATCACCATAGCAGTGTACCAATCGTGTAAATCAATTTTATTATTAATCACACGGCCGGAAAAATAAACCCCTCACCAAGCGTAAAGAAGCTTGTGTGATAATTAACCTTTTTCCTGGTGTTTCAACGGATCTTGAAGACCGCCCACAACATAAAAGTGTCAAGACCCAAATAAATTGAGGGTAATTATTAGAGTGAACATTTTTTTTGCGCAGAAGACGCTCATTTAATTGGTTTCGCCTTCCACAGGGGAGTGGCCCCTAGGGCTAGCTAAGCTAACCTCCACCCACGACTAGGCGGTGAGCGAAAAAGCTCAAGCGCCCGCTTAAAATCTCGCCCACATCGAGGGTACAAGGCCAAGCTCCGGCCAAGCTTTATTTTTCATCACTTGGAAATTGTCGCTCGTGGACGGTGGTCTGGAGATCGTGCCAAAATTGTAAGCGCCCTCGTATAGAGAGGAGTGCCACGCCCAGCAATTCCTAAAGTGTCGCCGAGTTGAGAAGACCACGAAAAGCCGCCAGTGATAGCTAGCAAAAGCATCTGTTAAAATTACCTTTGGTTTTATTGTTTGTTTTTGCAACAATCAAGGCAAATGTGAAAGAAGGAAGATAAGTGGTTGACAAAAAGAGACGAAGGGAGAATCAACAATTTTGAGTTATAGTAATTTGTTTTGTGTGTTTGGCTCAACAAGAATGTAAACAAAAGTGCAAACAGAAACAGTTAATCCAATCACAACCAACCCAAGTCATTGATCATCCCCAAAATCTCAAAACGTGGCCTTCTATGTGTGGCAAAATCATAATTTTAATCATTACAGGCTACACATAAGTTACCTTCCAGCTCGTCCGACCGAAAGTACTTTCAGCACGGAATAGCGGTAAGTCAGTATGTCTCTTATGACCCCCTTAAGTTTGTTTTGATTTGGATCTTCTCTTTGCATCGGTTGTTCGAGAGCCCGACTAATGCTAAGCAAACGCATATTCTAAATATAGAACAACCGGTGATCGACCGATAAAGCTCGGCTTGTAAACAAACAAAAGGAAATGCGTTTGCTCGCTTAAATTTAGCCTCTGTGTAGAGTACAGTGCGGCCTCGGTATGAAGTTTCCCTGTCCTCAAATTAAAATTCAATGAGTAACTACTTAAATTTAAACTTGCTCTTTACACTGAAAGAAAATAAGAATTAGTCCCCACTTGCAAAATTTTTGATTTACGTTCCCAATTAGTTTTTGATAACCAACTTCTTTCTACATAAAAACCAAGTAAGATTACATGCCTTAGTATTATCTACATATTATTATCTAACTCATACATTTACATTTTTCTTATACTACCTACATTTTATGTTTAACTTAATTATCTTATTAACCTTCCGTAACCATCATGAATTATTAATTGCGGAGAATTTGCTTTAGTTTATGAACACTTATATATAACTATAAAAGAGATTAGGAATAAAAGTTATGTTAGGGACTAGAATAAATAGATTAAATGATTATTGTGAATAAATAACAGAATAATGAATTACTAAAAGAAACTTAGTAGTTGGGAGTCATGCATCGTTTAAAAAGGAAGATGAGGATTTACAGGTAAATTCTCATTTTTTTATTGGGATCACCAATCAATTTTAGGAGCAAGGTGATCATGGTAGGGAGGGCACCAGCTGTTGCAATAACACCAGCACAGCATCTGGAGCGTCGGTTGCCGCACTGACCTGGCACCGCCAATGCATAGAGCTAGCACCAAGTATCTTTTTTTCTTTTCTTCTCTTAACTATCCTACCCCCTTGATCGACCAAATCTAATGGAACTTTGCACGCGATTTATTAATGAGATTCGGTATTATATAGCCACGAGTAAGAAGTCCAGGTAAACCTAATGGGAACCCAACCCATCTACTGACCCTACAGCCGGAACCAGCGCGTGCTCTACTTAGGAAACTTCATTGACACCAGCTCGCTTTTAGCAAGAATTGGTAACTTATTGTTACAGGTTACATGCTACAGGTATAAAGCTATTGTCTTGTGCGATTCTTTTGGCTATGCATACCGCTTTGAGATATACAGCGGCGCAGGTGATAACGTGGTCTTGCCTGGTCACCCAGATCTTGGTGCTTCGGCCAACATTGTTGTACGTTTAACAAAAACCGTACAAACCTTCAAGCACCACATTATTTACTTTGATAACTTTTATACGTCGCTGCTTTTGATGGTCTATCTGCGTGCGAAAGGTATTTATAGCCTTGGCACAGTGCGTGTAAATCGTATCCCTAATTGAAAGCTTCCAAACGATATTACTATCAAAAACAAACCAAGGGGTTTTTCGTCCGAGTACATAGGCTCCTCATATGGAGTCGAAATATGTAAAGTGCTGCGGAGAGACAACAAGGCAGTTCGCTTGTTGTCGACTTATGTGGGTGTTCAGCCATTTAAAAGGGCTAATTCGCATGAGGGAATAGCAAAGACTGCTCGTTACGATAGGAAATCTAAGCGAAACATCGAAGTTGATTGCTCACAAATTATTCGCGAATATAACGCTCACATGGGCGGCGTAGACCTAATGGATGGACTAATGGGCCGCTATCATATCAGAGCTAAAACTCGGGATGCTGCCACTCGAATTTCGTATCACTTGATTTATAGATAGGAAAGAGGAAAAGGAAAGAGGGAACATGGACAAGTTGCTTGAACTCCCGGATTTTTGCGAATCGATTGCTCAAGGTCTGATGACATTTTAAACCAAAAACTTTCCAGGTCGCCCAATCAATCGATCTTCATAAGGACGGACAACCCAGTCTCCATCCTCTCTATCAGGGCGGACAATACGGTCACCATCCTCTCAGACAGAGTGGACAATGCAGTCTCCACCCTCTCAGAGACCTTCGCAGCTAAACCTCAAACTAGGCGCAAAAGCGAGCCATCCAATATCGGACTTGCGGTTTGACCAGCTAAACCATTTTCCGTATTGGTTGGATCTCTAAAATTTCTCAAACGCAGTGCATTTGCTCAAAATGCAAACAGCATTTATGCTGCACATCCAAAAAAAATGGTTTTTCAGAGTATCATAAAAATAAATATAATTTGAAATTTTTGTACTTTCGGAGCTCCAAGAGTGTCTTGAGACACTTATTCACTTTTTCTCACCTTACAGGTAAACGAAAGCATTTGCACTTTTTCTGAGTACATATTTAAGTTCAGGAGCCACATTTCACTTTAGAAAAAATATTTTGAATTCGTTTCTTTCATTATTCTGGAAAGTAGGCTTAGGCGCAATTTCTCAAAAGTTGCGGTTAGGTACCGGCCGGTCAAATTTGCCGGCTAGAATTACCAGAGGTTAAGTCTTTTGGTTTTCTCAACGAGACTTACCGGCAGGTTCACCCGATAACGATTAATTGCTATCGCTGCAAAAGTGTGACCTGACACTGTCGCGAAACAGCTGTGTTTGTCTTGGCTTTTTTTTAATGCTATTGTTGTCGCTAGTAATTATTTGGCAAAATAGTTAAATAAAGTTGCTTGCGATGATGAATCAATGTGAAACACCGAAAAGAAGAAGAACGAAGAACTTTTCTGAGGCTGAGGAACATTTGCTTGTAGACTTTTTTAGTCAAACAAATGCATTTTGGAGAAGAAAAAAGAGGGATGCGGGGAGACCTGGATGCAGAAGCCAGGAGCTTGGAGATCAGTTTGCTTCCATGCCGGAGTTCATTGCCCTTGGCGAGACTTACGGGATAAGAAAAAGATAAGAATTTAAAAAAAAAAATATAATAAGAATTAAAAAAACCATCACGAAAATAGTTCGCAATTAAAAAGCGGGAGACTTCTCGATAAGTGGCGGCATTCCCAGCACCGCTGGAGTCTTGTCTATTTCCAAAAAAATCGAGGCATGATCCCAAGCTCAGCCACAGGATTGGAAAATGTGGTTAATAATGATGGTACGTTTTTATTTATGACAAGTTAGCTTTAAAAATATTTAATTGACTTCTAAAATTTTAGCACAAATCACTCAGTCAGTGTCTGTTTGTGATGGCCAGTAATGCAATAGCGTGGGAATCTTGATTAACTGCACGGTTTGCCAAAGGAAGTCTGACTCAACAGAAGTCGCCCGCAAAGATAAATAAGAAGCCACTTGCATAAGAGCGCAGCACCACCATAAGTTTGCTCTCTGACAACAATCCACGATTCCTGTTAACAATCGAAATCATAATAAATTGAATCACCGCTGAAGTTAAGGTTTTACCTGCTACTTAGCAAAGATATTTGATGTCTAGTCCTAGCAAGAATTATTTGACATGCTGAGTTTGTTAACCTGAATCGTTGAACAAATTTGGCATCATCCAAATCAGTAAAATAATAAATACTCTCCCTGTACGCTCTCGCATTATTTATTCGTTGCTACATTGTGGTAATACCGTTCCTGGTTCTGGCCGTGCGTATGGATACTATTTTCATTATGCTGCACACGTATCAGCGGTTAGATCACTATCTGTATACTACATCGCATAAGGCAATTGGTGGTGCCATTGGCCAGGTGAGTCCTTCGATTTTGCAGACGGCGAGCAGTGAGTTTGCCTGCTTTGCCATTGGTGCCATTTCGGATATGCCGGCGTGGCTGTCGAAACATTTGCCATGACTGCGGCGGCTGCTATTCTGCTGAACAGAAAGATCCATATCGCCGCGCCTGTGTCTTCTTGTCTTACCGCCTGAATCTTCCATTTTCATTGCGTGGATGTAAGAAATTTGTTTATTTAAAAACATTTTGTTTTGTCAATTAACAAAGTAAACAATTCAAATTTTGGACACAGCTGTTTGTCGATCGCTAAAAATATCGATAGTTCTATCGCATCTTGCCGGCAGGTTAAAATTTGACCCCATCATGAGGCAGCGGTTAACTTTGCCTCTCGGTTCTCGCCAAAGACAGCATGAGACATGCAAATTTTGCTAACCTGCCGGTAAGTTTGACTAACCGGACATTGAGAAATTGGGCCTTAGAGGGTTTAGTTTACTCGTTCCGCATATGAAACATGGGTGATTGATCATACATGTGTAAGCTCGCTGCAGTTCTCTGGCCTCTACGCAGTTGTGAAGTAACGACAAGTAAAGTAAAATTTTCAAACAAAACTGTTGGAAGTAAAGCAAAAGTAAAATTTTACTTCAACATTTCCTTTTGGGGTGTACGCAGCTGGAAGTTACTGTTAAGTTACGTGTGGAAGCTATGTTATTTACACAACATTTGAGTAGTGGATATTATATAACTTATTGACTGCGGTATACGGAGCATCAAATTATGTTAATTTACATGTGGAAGAATCGTTATTTACACAATTGTATGGTTGATTTTATATTACTGAACTTAACTGAGGTAATAATGTTTTGAACAGCGTACAAATCTAATGAAGTCCTGCGGTCGACCTTGATATCCTTGCAATGCAGCTGAATATAAAGCGGTTCTTTCTATAGAATCGCCACCATCAACCACATACTCCTATTCTGCAGTGCGAAAATTATGCAGCAGCAACATGCATCTTTGTTGGATGAATTTGTAGAACCTTTTGTGGTCATGGTTTAATATTTTTGAATTCCCCTGTCTCAGACACATGGTGCTTTCCCAGGAGGTTGTTCTAAACATGTTCTCTTCATTTCTACAAAGCTCTATAATTGTTTGCTGGCCTATGGCAGCACAAATACATGTCTATAGCGATCAGCAAATTTTTGTAAGCGAACTAGCACTTCATAAATTGCGAATGCGTGATGCTGTAAATGAAAAAAATTTATTATTGCTTCAACAAAAAAAAAAAAATTATAATGACCTGGGGTTTGAGCTTGGGTCTACTATACTTCAGTCAAAGTTTTTAGCCTCTACAATATTTCGGGCAATATCTACTGAGTAGTTAAATGTGCTATATAAAATCAAAATAATCGGGAATGACACTGAAATCACTAGAGATTTTGATATAAGCGTTTGCATTTCCAATTTAAATTGTAATACTTTATATGTAAAGGTATATGTATATGTATATGTATATGTATATGCATTTCCAATTTAAATTGTAAACCTTTATATGTAAAGTGAAAAGTGTATCCTTGGTTGCTAGATCAGATGGTGAACTTAAGCGATTTAGAACCAACTACTTAAATCTACTTGACTTTGAACAGTCCATTTCAAATCGCTTTACTTTCGCCATCTGATCTAAAAACCGATCTTTTTTGTGAAACTTTACATATAAATTGAAGCAGTTTAAATTTGAAATACAAACGTTTATACGAAAATCTCTAGTGATTTCTGTGTCACCCCCGAATATTTTTTTGTGATTTACGTTCCCCACTAAAGTAAAAAGTAGTGCAGTAATTACTCAACAACTGCGTACTGAGCTTTACAACGAAGAAGATCTATGCTTGAAATGGTGACTTATCATGCTCACAATCAAAAAGATCTATGTTTGATATGAAGCCGATTTAATTAAAAACCAAGAATTTCAATATCAAAAATTTATGCTTGAAGAATACAAGAAGATTCCGTAAAAAGATACCGTACTTTTGACATCAAAACTGCTTGATATCAAGCACGATCGGCTAGTTTTATTCTCTGAAAAACTTCTACTTTTAAATATTTTATTTATTTGTGAATTTTGGGTGTTTGATTTATTTATGTGTACACTGGATATTTATGAGGTTGCTAAATAAATAAATGGCAATTTCGCGTCATACATTTTCCGCACATCTGAGACTAAACACAAATACTCAATAGCGCACTTTTAGTGTAAACGAGCTATAAGCCCACATAAATATCATCATATATTTGTCTATCTCACACCCACGAAAAACCAATGTCAACTGAAATTGGTGCATTATTAATAGGTTCAATTAATTTAGAGTCTTAGTGCTATAAACCGCACTATCTTAATCTTAAAAATCTTAAAATGATTCGATTGAAATTACAATTGTACTTGGTTTTTATAAAATGAGCTTACTTTTCGATCCGCTTTTGATGGCGATAATAGCTGTTTAGATAGGTACAAATGATGCATCATAGCCTGTAATCGGTCTCTTTCCTTTTGCAGATGAGATTCTAGCTGGGAAACGACTTGCATTTGTACTCGAGCTTGGGCAGTAGATCGATCGTCCAACCCGTGTTCCGAATTAAGGTGCCTGCAAAATGGATGATATTATTCAATAATATAGATATATAGTTTGTGTGTAATTTGTACATTTATTGCCACCTATGGAGACTGCCAGGCAGCACGTCAAAATCGAGCATTCTACCTGCGCGGAGACGAATCGGTAGAGAAGAATCGTGGTTCACATAACTTGGAGTAAAGTTAACGGGAAATATGGCATACCCATTTTCGGCAGAAGCTACGTGATGCAATAAAACCTCTCAACAGCTCTTGGATTATACTATTAGGGAATCAGACAGTCCCACCAAGCATTAAACACTGACTGTTTGAACAACCTCATGTTCAGTCATGCTCTAAGCGTCAAAGTTTTTGGGTTGCCTGAAGGGGTTAGGCCAACATAGAATTTTCAAAATATCGATTTGTTTTTTGTATTTTCATAATGTACATATATTTAAGTACACACGCAGCAAATTTCAAGTCAATCGGCCAATTATTTTCGAAGTTACACGCATACTTGTAAAGACTCATCAGGTGAATTTACAGTGCTGTAAAAAATTTTAAGCGCGTTTTTCTCAAAACTGTGTTTGAATATGTTTTTCAAAACATATTAAACGAGTGCCTGATCCAAGGATTTTTGTTACAAATTTTCGATTTTTTATAAGCAATTTACTATGGATTTTTTTTTTTTTTTTTTAAAAGTCGATTTTCAACTTTCTGAGGCAGCCATTTAGTTTATTTTCAAAACAAATCAAAAAGCTTCGATCAGGCACTAGATTTACTATTAAATTACTCATTATACCCTTGCAAAGGGTATCATAATTTTGCCCAGAAGTTTGCAACGCAACGAAATATTCATTTCCGACCCCATAAACTATATATATTCTTGAGCAGGGCGACGAGCTGAGTCGATTGAGCTTTGTCCGCCCGTCTGTCTGTCTGTCCGTCTGTCTGTCCGTCTGTCTCAGTTGCGGAGTCGAATACGCACATAGCCATCCCAGACGAGGCTCCTCCTGCCCTCGAAGCCTTCGAGGTGGATACTTGTGTCGCTAGGTTGAAGAGCAGGCGCTCTCCTGGCATGGACGGCATCACTGGTACGCTCTTCAAGGCGCTGTGGCGTGCAATTCCTCAGCACCTGACAGCGTTGTTTTCCCGCTGCTTGGCCCAAGGATACTTCCCCACTGAGTGGAAGCGCCCGAGAGTAGTGGCACTACTCAAAGGGCCAGATAAGGACAGGAGCGATCCTGCCTCTTATCGTGGCATCTGTCTGCTACCTGTTTTTGGCAAGGTGCTTGAGGGGATCATGGTGAATCGGATGAAGGAGGTTCTTCAGGATGGCTGCAGATGGCAATTTGGATTTCGTCGAGGACGCTGTGTGGAGGACGCTTGGAGACACGTCGTGAGCACTGTCGCAGCCAGCCCGGCTAGATATGTGCTCGGAATCTTCGTGGACTTCAAGGGAGCCTTCGACCACGTGGAGTGGAGTGCCGCGCTGCGCAGATTGATCGACTCCGGCTGCCGAGAAGCCAGCTTGTGGAGAAGCTTCTTCTCTGGCAGGTGCGCAAGTATTGTCAGCAGGTATGGAGAAGTCACTGTTCCGGTGACAAGAGGTTGCCCACAGGGGTCTGTCAGTGGTCCGTATATATGGAACCTCGTGATGGACACGCTTCTCCAGCGTCTGGAACCACACTGTGTTTTCAGCGCATTTGCAGACGATTTGCTGCTTTTCATCGAGGGAGATTCCCGAGCTGAACTGGAGAGGAAAGGAGCGCAGTTGATGTCCATCGTAGGAGCATGGGGAGTAGAAGTCGGTGTATCCGTTTCTACTAGCAAGACGGCTGTCATGCTGCTGAAAGGTGCATTATCACCGAATAGGCGGCCATTGGTACGGTTTGCTGGAGCAAGCCTACCATATGCTGACAAATATCGGTACCTTGGCATCACAGCCGGCGAGCGGTTGAGTTTTCACCCGCACATCGCGTCTTTACGTGATAAGCTGGCTGGGGTCGTTGGCGCTTTGGCACGCGTACTGCGAGTCGACTGGGGTGTCAGTCCTCGCGACAAGCGGACCATATATGCCGGACTCATGGTGCCTTGTGCACTATTTGGTGCCTCGGTTTGGTATGGCTTTACGAAGCAAGTAGTTGCCAGGAGGCGGCTCATATCATGCCAGAGGCTCATCCTGCTTGGATGCCTACCGGTATGCCGAACAGTGTCCACTGTGGCACTGCAGGTGCTTGCTGGAGCTCCCCCATTTGATCTAACAGCCATGCGACTGGCTGTCAGGTTCAAATTGAAGCGTGACTACCCGCTGGAGGAAGGCGATTGGCTACACCGTGAAGACCTGACGGGTCTAAACTGGATGCAAAGGATGGCGCGGCTGGACGAATGCTTACTGCGCGAGTGGCAGCGCAGATGGGATGACGGTGCCGATCACGGACGAGTGACCCACCAATTTCTCCCGGATGTAAGCTTCGTCTTCAGCGAGCGTAAGTTTGGTTTTACGCTACGCGCTGGTTTCTTGCTGACTGGCCATGGATCGCTGAATGTATTTTTGCACGCAAGGCATCTCAGTGAAACACCCGCATGTCCATGCGGTGCGGATCTGGAGGACTGGCAGCACGTGCTATGTGTCTGCCCCTTGTATGCAGACTTGCGAGACCTCGATGGACTTGGAGTACGGCACGAGAATGGCGTCTGGATTGTGTCTGGAGTTGCGGAGACACAGGAGAGGATGAGGCTGCTAGCGGTGTACGCGGAAGCTGTCTTCGCGAGGAGGTTGCTGTTGCTGGATCCCTTGCGGGTGAGTGGGCTGCCAGTCCCGGGCTAGGCCGAAGCTGGCAAAATCCTCCTGGTGCTCCCCATTCCGGTGCCTGTCGGGGCCAAAAGGGGAGGGCCCACCGAGCTTATCGGTACCACGGGTTGAGTAGTTTCCAAGGCTACTCATTGAGGTCGGCCCTTTTGTGGGAGTATCGTGGTGGCTGTAGTTGACACCTAAATCGCGGGTAGAGTCTTGGTTGAGGCTCGACGTGGGACTGCGTATCAGCCGGGTGCTGTGACCCATAGACCAGCAGAGGTTTTAGATTAGCCTCGCCCCTCACCAAGGGGGATTGTGATGCCCGACGAGCAGACATTCAATTGGTACCTGGGGGATTTCGGTCTCTTGGGGGCGCTAGTCTGTCGTCACAACTCCAGACTCACCGTACCATATGCACATTCATGTGCATTTAAGGGTACCGTGGTTGTAATCCTACATTTGGAAAATGCCACGTTAAACAAAACCTGAGCGATCAGAATAGTTCTGTCCGTCTGTTTCTACGCAAACTAGTCTCTCAGTTTTAAAGCTAACGAGCTGAAACTTTGCACAGAGTCTTCATTTTAATGCACGCTGCTAATATGTCGGATCCGACCGGATCGGATGACTATCTCTTATAGCTGCTATAGGAACCATCAGTCACAAAATGGGTCTTAGTAAGAAAAACTTTTTTGTTTTCAATGTTAGCGTTCTTAAACTCGGCCATTGTTAATATTATACGCTTTCAAACAGATTTGCAAATTTTGGTCAAGATCGGATGACTATATCTTATAGCTGTCATAGGAACCATAGGTCGGAAAATGGGTCTTAGTAAAAAAAACTTTTTTGTTTTTAATGCCAGCGTCATAAAACTCGGCGAAAATTAATATTATATGCTTTTAAACAGATTTGCAAATTTTAGTCAAATTCGGATGACTATATCTTATAGCTGCCATAGGACCGATCGGTCGGAAAATGGGTCTTAGTGAAAAAAGCTTTTTTGTTTTCAAATAAATAGTTCTTAAAGTCGGTGATTCTTAATATTAAACTAATTTGAAAAGTTGATCGGCATCGGGTGACTATATCTTATAGTTGCCATAGGACCGATCGGTCGGAAAATGAGTCTTAGTGAGAAAATTTTTTCTGTTTTCAATTTTATCTTTCTTAAACTCCGCGGTTGTAAATTTGATATGTTTTTAAAAAGATTCCCGAAATTTGGTCGAAATCAGATGTTTACCTGTACAAAAATGGGTTTTAGTTAAAAAATCGTTCGATTTTTATGTAAGCGTTCTTAAACTCTGACATTTCAAAAACACTATTTGCAAGGGTATAAAAACTTCGGCACAGACGAAGTTAGCTTGGCCTTCTCGTTTTTAAAATGTTTCCGTGTCTATTTATTGTGGTGTCTAAATAAGGTAATTTTCCGTCTTCTTCAAGTTCCAATGTGAATTTAATGTTTCTGTGATAGTTTTTCAGAGTCTCCAGAGTAGTTTGTATTTCGTACTCTTTCACTATAGCAAACAAGTCATCTTGTGAGTACTCTGGGTTGATGCTTTAATTTCCTGACTGTGCTCTCTAAAAGTTCCTCCATAATTATATCGGCTATAATGGGTGAGGCTGGGGATCCCATGGGCATTCCTTTTAACTGCGTGTATATTTTGTCTTCAAATTTAAAATATCTATTTTCTATAATGCAAAATTCTGCTATGTCTATGAAAAGTTGTCTGGGAATTTGAGTATGCTCTTTAATTTTTGGCCATTATTGTCTAATGGTGACCATTGCTAAATCTATGGGTATACTGGGGAACAGGGACACAACATCAAAGGACACAGGAATTTCGTCATCACATATATGGGTATTGTTCACTCTTTCTTTAAACTCTGTCGCGTTTTTTACATTAAATGTTGATTCTATCGTTATGTTGTTGAGTATCTCTGCTAAATATCTACAGAGTTCATGAGCTGGTGAAGCTATCGAGGAGCAAATCGGTCGTAGTGGGGTTCCTTGTTTATGGATTTTGGGTAGTCCATAAATCCTTGGTGGTAGCGCCGTGCTCGTCGTTAGCTGACTTTTTTCGGCCTGTGAAATCAGCTTCAGCTTAAATAGTTGGTCCACTAAACTGTTGTTTCTTGTTTGAAGTCTTGATGTCGGGTCGTGTCTTACAGTTCTATATGTGCACAAATCCCCTAGTATATTCGTAATTTTTCTCTTGTAGTCGTCAGATTCCATAGCAGCCGCTTTATTCCCTTTGTCCGATGTTATAATTAGAACTTTGTCAGTTTCTCTCAGAAATTTCCGCGTCTGTTCCACTTTGTCCAGTATTGCACGATCCATTGCACTGTCCCTGTAGCTGGTTTTGACATCTTTAATTAATAAAGAAAATTTGGTGCGAGCTGCTTCTTGTGTCTCTTTGTCTACCAGAGTTTGAACCACCGTCCGCGATGTATTTGAAGAGAGGGAATCTCTTCTTGTCTACCGGTAGCGCGAACTTTGGACCTTTGGCAAGCAAGGTTTGTATGTTTGTCGAAAATTCGACGTTCGTTTTGTTTACGAACCACTCCTTCTAATCGTTGCTCAGAGCAATAATATTGTTCCGTTTGTCGCGAAGCTTCTCATGTTTCGATTCGTGTCGTTCCTTAAGCGTTGTTGTTAGTTTGTCGGCGACGGTTCTCTCGCTCTGTAAAAATGCAGTAGCAACAGCTGCGCTCAAATGTTGTTTAATTTTTGTTGTTGTTTTTGCCATTTGTTTCGTTTGCTTTTTAGCTATGTCAAGCTTGTGTTTAATAAGTAGATTTAATATTTTCATGTGAAAGAAATGCATGTGTCTGACTAGTGTTTTGTTTATGTCTGTACAAAAGTCATGGTCGTCGGTGAATATATTCTTACACCTAGTGGTATTGGGTTGATGGGTTAATGTGGTTGAATGCTTACAGCGGCCTTCTGTGTTTTATACAAATGTGAGTTAGCGACCTTTCTAATTGTAGATGTATGTATCCGGCTCGAGGTCAGGATGATAGAAAATAAAACAATTTTATGTTTGTTTTTTCCGATATATTTTGGTTGCCCTGAAGACGGTTGCCGATTTTCCTCTTCTAAGTAGGCCTATCACCTTAAGTTCGATGGTAGACTGAAACTTCTGCGGTTTTTCTTAAAAAGGCCTTTTAATCCTTTACATTCAAAATAGAATAGCCACTTTGCCTACATAAGGATTTTAAGAGCTTTACTCAAACTGAAACCCGTCTAGTCTGTATTTTCAAAAGAATGATACTGGCAAACCGAGATCATTGTTTCTCAGCATGGATAGATCTCGCAGATAAGTTTAATATTAGCCTGCTTATAGACGACCCAACGACATGAAGTGCAACCCACTCACTCTCTTTTGTAAAAGGTGGATTGCCAGAACTACAATGACTTCTCTGCCGAAGCGAAAAATACCAGCACACGCCCGTTATACAAGCAAATAAACGTCTTCCTTGTCATAAAAAAATAGTTTTAATATAGCTGCGAATGGCAGCAAAGATTGGTTAAGATAGCTTTAAAACTGATGGAGGAGATAGCATAGAAACAGACAGAAGGACAGACGGACATGGCTATATCAACTCAGATCGTCATGCGGATCAAGAATATATATACTTTATGTGGTGAGAGATGCTTCCTTCTATGCGTTACAAACATCTGGACAATTTTAATATACCCTCTACAAGGGTATAAAAAGTCGAGTTTTAACGGCTCTAAAGGCTCTAATAGGCTCTAAAGTTTTTGTGAATAACTCATATGTAGCGTTGCTTATTATCACATAATTGTTTCACTTATAAATAAGGTGATTTCGTCGGCTGCAGACTTGTTCGTTTTTTGGTCCGTTAACATTGAGTGCGTGCTTGCTTGTTGATGTGAAAGGTTGTGTGCGAACGAATTTTTTTTCCAAATTTTAACCCCTTAACACCCTTTATTTAGCTATAAAAATGTTTTATTTTTAAATTTAAATTTAATTTAGAGCTAAGAGCCTAAACAAATAAGTATTAAAAATCAAAAACAAGGTCTACAAGGTAAAACTTCTAATTATTATAGAAGCAACTTTAAACCCTATGCTCCATTTAAGGGTTAATCAACACACTCTATTGTCGTTTCACTCACACTTACTACGCTGAACCCTTTCACTCGCACTTATTATTGGCATAGTCAACGGACTACTTTTTGCCGACGAGACTTCCTTAAACTTATTCCATTATGGTTGGTCCCCCCCACCATCCCATCATCCTCCACCCACCTTTTTTTTCTGAATTAACAATTTGTCTACCCTTGCAAAGGGTATTATAATTTTGCCCAGAAGTTTGCAACGCATAGAAATATTCATTTCCGACATCATAAACTATTAGGGTATTCACTTTGTTGTGCACTTAGGCAAAAGTGTAAAGCTGCCTTTACACTTGTCATACATCTCTAAAGAGACTCTCTAACAATAGTGTAATAGCAAAGCAACTAACTCTAAATAATTGGAAAATGTTGGCTTTTTTGATGTAATTTGACAGGTTCAATTTGATAAGAGATTCTCTTTAGAGCAGTTTGACAACCTACTATTTAGAGATATATGAAAAGTGTAAGGGCAGCTTAAGCATTTCCAACAACAATTTACTCTGAACAAATTGTACACAGCTCGCTCGACCCAGCCCCTGATTTTGAAAAGAATGTGTTATCAAACATTTGTATATGCACATTGTATGGAGAAAGCGCCAACTTAAACCATGGATGACTCCCAAATCATATCTTCACGAAAAATCATTATAAATCGCGGTCCATTGAGGAATCTTTTTTGTTTGTATCTTTCAACATTCAAATAACATCTCAGCCAAAGGTTCATTCGCGGCCCATCGAGAAATGTTATTTTTTTGGAATATACTATTGTAGTATGTATACGCATTAAATATATGGGTCATTCTTTTTGAAATCGAACGGTTTGTAAAATTGACCATTTTTGATTTCAATAAAAAAAATCAGAAATAAGATCTCGACATGCCCACATGTTGATATTACTGAATAGTATTTTACTGTATCTATCAAAATACAAATTAAATATCTTTCTAAATTGTTCAATAATATTAAGTAATTGTTGCTAAAGTTTATATATAATTTTTTCTCAGTGTTAACCACCAGGATATAGCTTCTAAGAACATACATTTTATTGCCTTAAACACAACTTAAATTATGGTGCTTTCAAAAAGATGGTGACTTTTATAGTTTAAAAGATATTAATTTTTGAAGTTATAAACAAATAAAAATATGCCCTTAAATGAAGCTTTGCCGCGATGTTAGTTTTAAAGCTATGTGACGTAAGCATGACAATTAAGCTTTAGCAAAGCTTTATATAAGGGCATATTTTTATTTTTTATAACTTTAATAATTAATATCTTTTAAACTATAAAAGTCTCCATCTTTTTGAAAGCACCGTAATTTAAGTTAAGCTTAGGGCAATAAAATGTATATTCTTAGGAGCTATATCATGGTGGTTAACACTGAGTAAAAATTATATATAAAATTTAGCAACAATTACTTAATACTATTTAATAATTTAAAAAGTTATTAAATTATGATTTTAGTAGATACATTAAAATACTATTCAGCAAAATCAACACGTGACCTGTCTGATAAACCAAACATGAGAAATCCAGTTTTTAAAAAACCCTTATTTTTCATTTTTCCGTTTTTGACGATGTTTGAAATTGTTTATAAAATTAACAAAAAATATTTTTGCAAAACCGCAAATTACGTTTTGGTGGGCATGTCGAGATCTAATTTCGGGTTTTTTTTTATAGAATTCAAAAATGGTGAGTTTTTTAACTGTTCGGTTTATAAAAGAATGACCCATATGTCCGAATTTTAAATACAACCAATAAAACAGTAATGGTCAACCTTAACAAGGTACAAATTGAATCATTGCACGAGTAAGAAATATTTCAATTAAATTCAAAAGACAGAAAAGAAAAAGTTATGAAAGCATTGTCAAAAAACTTTGCCCCTCGTTTCAAAGAAACATTAACTGAACTATGCACAGAATATGTCGATGTATTCGGACTTGAAACCGAATCAATTATAACAAACAACTTTTATAAACAAAAGCTAAGGTTAAAAGATGATGAGTAAGTCTAAATCAAAACTATCGAAGCCTGCATAGCCAAACAGAACTGTTACTTGTCCCAAAGAAAGCCCTTCCGGGCTCAGACCCAAAAAAGTGGCGATTAGTAATTGTCTATAGTCAAATCAATAAAAAACTGCTATCAGATAAATTTCCACTTCCTAGAATTGACGATATTTTAGATCATCTTGGTCGAGAAAAATATTTCTCATGCCTTGACTTAATATCAGGTTTTCATCAGATTGAACTCGAAGAAAGTTCAAGAAATATAACAAGAAATATTCAACGAGCAATGGCTCATATCGTGTCACGCGACTACCATTTGGTTTAAAAATAGCTCCAAATTCATTTCAGAGAATGATGACTATCGCATTCCCTGGACTTGAACCTTCCCAAGCATTCCTCTATATGGTTGATTTAATAGTTATTGGTGGTTCCGAAAAACATATGATAAAAAATTTAACAGACTTTTTCAACTTTGCAGGAAACATAACCTTAAGCTACCTGCAGAAAAATGCTAATTTTTTATGCATGAAGTGACCTTCCTAGGACATAAATGCACAGATAAAGGAATTTTGCCAGATGACAAGAAATTTGAAGTCATCAAAAATCACCCAGTCCCACATGATGCGGACAGCGATAGACGTTTTGAACGCTAGCAAAAATAAAAAGACACTATTATTGGGAAAATATGACTCGTCACATCAGAGAGTATATAAACAGATGTCATAAATGCCTGACTTCTAAAATAACAAAACACAAAAACACCAATGAAAACAACAGAAACTCCAATATATGCTTTTGACAGAGTGATAGTGGACACTATTGGCCCACTACCAAAATCAGAGAATGGAAATGAATATGCAGTCACTCTAATATGCGACTTAACCAAATATTTAGTTGCCATTCCAGTTGCAAATAAAAGCGCAAATACCGTCGCTAAAGCAATATTCGAATCCTTTATTCTAAAGTACGGTCCAATGAAGACGTTCATTACGGACATGGGATCAGAATACAAGAACTCTATTATAAATGACCTGTGCAAATATCTAAAAATAGACAACATAACGTCAACTGCACACCATTACCAGACATTAGGTACCATTGAAAGAAGTCATAGAACCTTCAATGAGTACATACGTTCATACATATAGGTTGATAAAACTGATTGGGATACATGGTTACAGTATTTTGTGTATTGTTTTAACACTACATCATCTGTAACTCATTATTATTGTCCATATGAACTTGTCTTTGGTAAATCAAACAACATACCAAAAGATGTTAATAGTATAGACAAGATAGACCCACTGTACAATGTAGAAGACTGTGCTAAGGAAGTTAAGTTTAGATTAGAAATAGCATATAAAAGAGCTAGAATAATGATAGAACAGCATAAGGCAAAGAATAAGGAATATTATGATAAGAAAATAAATAACTTTAGCTTGAAAATAGGAGATAACGTTTTATTAAGAAATGAAACTGGCCATAAATTGGAACCAGTATATTTAGGTCCATATTTAGTAACAGGAATAGAAGATAAAGACAATATTATAATTAAAGATAAGAAAAATAGAACACAAAAAGTACATAAGGATAGGTTAAAAGATTATCACACATAGATACGACAATAGAAAACTGAAAGGCAAATAAAAATCCAAATTTAATGAAGGTGATGGCCTGATCAACTATTCACATTTCTTAAATATTCGTACTAAATTTATTAAATTCTATTCATTCCAAATATTCAAACACAATATTGATATTTTCCATTTTTTTTGCAAACCAATAAATTAAATCCATAAACAATTTTATTCAAATATATCATTTATTTTATTACACATGCATACACAAAAAAAAAAGAATAAAAAAAAAGATAACAAGTAAGAGCGCTTTACTCGAGTTTCCCGACTACAAAATACCCTGTTCAATTGAGAAAATTGTTTAATAACTTTTGTGTTTTTGCTCGTATCTTATTTTCCTTTTGAGAGTAGTTAGATGTAAGGCCTAGGATAGCATATGTTAAGCCACAAGGTTCTAACTTTAAAATTGTGGCTGTGACAGTTTTTTGCGGTTTAAGGGGGGAGGGGGGGATATTTTCAAAATCTGAAACAAACTTGATCTGGGTACGGTATACACCTATGTGCATGCCAAAATTTGTGTCTCTAGCTCTTCTAGTCTCTGAGATCGACGCGTTCATACAGACAGACAGACAGACAGACGGACATGGCTATATCGACTCGGCTCTTGATGCTGATCAAGAATATATATACTTTATAGGGTCGGAGAAGCTTCCTTCTGCCTGTTACATACATTTGCACAACTTCATGATCCCCTTTTCCCATTTTTAATGGGAACAGGGTATACAAATATACATATTTAAAAAAACAATTTCATTAAATAACTACACTTATAGGTTACAATATTTCTCTAAAAGGGGAGGTGTAGTGTGTCTGTGCATTAAATATATATAAACAACAATTGTACCACTTTGTTGCAATATGAAAACATAAATACCCCGCGCACACAATCTAGCGCACATAAAATAGGATCGCTCACTTATGTGCGATGATATTGCTAAGTCAGCTAACTTCAATGAACCACAAAAGCAATGCATAAATACATATACATACATACTGCACTCTTTCGCCTCTATCTCTGCCCGTAGCGACAGAGATAAGTAAATATATACATTTAAGCCGCTAACATAGCATAAGCCACGACAGCCAAAAAAGAATGAGAAACAAATTGGAACGAATTTGAACGGACGTCTGGCTTGTTGCCAGAGCCCGACTAAAATATATATTATATAATTGATAAAAAAAAAGAAGAAAAGAAAAGAGTGCACAAAAACAACCACAAGTCTTATTAATTGGATTGGGGAGAACCTACCGCTGGAGGGCATCACGCTACCTGGTGCCTACAACACAATTACATCCCCGACAACACAGCTACACTATACCAAAAAGCAGAAAATTATAGAGAGACCTAGAGGACCTAATGGGGTGAAATTAGTTAGGTAAAGTTACTGACCGGTTCGACGTGGCGAAACTAGCGCGAACCTGGCTTCATGCGCCTGAAGTCGACTAACTTCTCCTTCTTGGTGACCACCGAACACAAAGTAATGTATCTGCAAATCTGCTGGATAACGTGAAGAGTCGGGCTCAGTACCCACCACCGTCAAAAAACTCCGCTAATGGCAACTGCGACAACAATTAAATAAAACGAGAGCGTAAGTTAAAGTCGGCTCTAACCGACTTCGATATACCCGTTACTCATGACAACAAATGTTTAATAGCCTTCCTGTATGCCTGAGATGGGTCAGCCGAAAAGTATGCAACATTTTTTTAACTCGGCTATTTATCATCCGATCTCAAATTTGATTTCAAATTTGAGATCGATACCTCAAAAATTGTGGGAGTTATTCGACATTTTTTATTGTAGGGGCGGGGGTGGGCGTGGCAATATTTGAAATAAACTTGATCTGCGTGCAGACAATAGGAGTCTTCATTTCAAAATTGGTTGCTCTAGCTCTTCTAGTCTCTGAGATCTAGGTGTTCATACAGACAGACGGACAGACGGTCAGACGGACAGACGGACATGGCTATATCGACTCGGCTGTTGATGCTGATCAAGAATATATATACTTTATATGGTCGGAAATGATTCCTTCTGCCTGTTACATACATTTGCACGACTTTAGTATACCCTTTTACTCTACGAGTAACGGGTATAACAATAACAAAAATCAAGTAGCGACTCTTTGACCCAGTGAATGGCGTGTTGAAAAATTAGGGTTAAAAACAGTTTGTTGTTTTAGCACCCCTTCGTTAATGTGTGGAGAAAACCGGTGAACTGGACAAAACCAGCAGACGTTGCGAATACTTGACTTTCTTAACAATTTAAGCAATATTTCAAATTACTTCTCAGACACTCGCAGCCTAAGCTAAAACGTTTTTCTTTTGATCAAGAAAGGATGTTATTCCGCCATTAGTTTTGGTTTGGGCATATTACAGATGAGTCCTCGACTGCAAGAACATATGCAGTCGACATCGTCCATAAAGTTATCCAACAATTCGTCCATTGCTATATCAAGCTGGTCAGGTCGACATACTAGATCTCAACAAATCTCAAAAACATAGCAGTCCCGCCATCTCAAACCTTAAACGTAATTGTGCACAAATTTCGTGCACAGGCTGTTACCGGATCGCATGACTATATCTTATAGCTGCCATAGGAACCATCGGTCGAAAAATGGGTCTTAGGGAGAACAACTATTTTGTTATCAATAAAAGCGTCCTTAGGTCTAGGCCATTATTAATATTATATGCTTTTAAACAGATTTGCAAATTATGGTCAAATAGGATGACTATATCTTATAGCTGCCATAAGACCGTTCGATCTGAAAATGGGTCTTAGTGAGAAATTATTTTTTTTTTTTCAATTTTATCGTTCTTAAATTCGGCGATGGTTAATTTGATAAGTTTTCAAAAAGATTTGCGAAGTTTCGTCGAAATCAGATGTTTATCTGTCGGAAAATGCGTTTTAGTTAGAAAAATGTTTGATTTTTTTGTAAGCGTTCTTAAACTCTGGCATTTCATTTGGCGTCACAGTGGTTCTGTGACCGAGGGTGGCACGTTTGTGACCACAATTAACATAACGCGCATGTCCGTTTTTCTGTAACATTGTGATAACTTTTTTTGCTTTTTTTGGAATAAAAATTTTGATAAAGGTACATATGCGTAATTTTTAGTGCTTTCGTGTATTTTTATAGTCTGTACCAAAGGTACACAGAGTATTTTAAGTTTGTGCAAGAGTATGTAACTGGGAGAAGGAATCATTTCCGACCCTATAAGGTATATAAATTCCTGATCAGCATCAAAAGCCGAGTCAATATAGCCATGTCCGTCTCTCCGACTGTCCGTCTGTCCGTCTGTCTGCCTGTCCGTCTGTCTGTCCGTCAGTATGAACGCACAGATTTCAGAGATGGTAAGAGATAGAGGTTTGATATGTATGGGACTTATATTTCTTATACTTGCAGACAGATCAAGTTTATTTTCAATTTTTGCCACGCCCCTCCCGCCCCCGTAATTTGGAAAAAACGTCATATCTCCGGCAGTTTAGACGATAGATTGTTTGTACTTCTAGATATATCTAGTAATTAAAATTATTTATCGATTTGCTGAAGGAATGATAAAGATTGGATGAACGATACTCAAGTTATGAGCAAACAAAAACGAGAGCGTAAGCTAAAGTCGGCTCTAACCGACTTCGATATACCCGTTACTCATGGAAAGACATGTTAAATAACCTTCCTGTGTTCATGAGGTGGGGCAGCTGAAAAGTATGCAACATTTTTTAACTCGGCTATTTATCATCCGATCTTGATGGAAATTCAGGGCTTATAGATATTGCGAATATAAATGTACGTTTTAATTTTGAGATCGATATCTTAAAAATTGTGGGAGATATTCAGCATTTTTTATTGTGGAGGAGGGGTGGGCGTGGCAAACAATGGGCGTGCAGACAATGGGAGTCTACATTTCAAATTTGGTTGCTCTAGCTCTTTTAGTCTCTGAGGTCTAGGTGTTTATACAGAAAGACGGACGGAGGGACAGACTGACATGGCTATATCGACTCGGCTGTTGATGCTGATCAAGAATATATACACATTATATTGTCGGAAATGATTCCTTCTCCCTGATACATACATTTGCACGACTTTAGTATACCCTTTTACTCTACGAGTAACGGGTATAAAAACAGCCATTTAACACCTTTCCTCCCCCCCCCCCCCCCCCCCCCCAACAATAACCACCGCATTTTGTTTTAATGCTATCCCTCCCAAACTTGTTACTGATCAATATTTTATGCTACTACACAATTCTACCAAGTTTTATCCAAATCGGATGACTATAACACATAGCTGCCATAGGAACTATCGGTCGAAAAAGTATTTCTATTGAGAAAAACTTTTTTGTTGTCAATGGTAGCGTCTTTATACCTTCCAGTTGTGAATATAATCAGTTTCCACACAATTTTGACGACTTCGGTCAAAATCGGATAAATAGCTGCCATATAACAAACTGGCAAGCAAATGCTCAAAGTAGTGGCGCCCATCAAGCTACAAGGATATATAAACTTCGGTCGAGCCGAAGTTAGCTTTCCTCTATTTTTTCTTTTGATTTTTTATATTCTTTTAGAAAAACTTTCTTAAAATTAGGGTTTACTTTTTTAATTCTAAGGCAAAATACCCTAAATTTATAACAAATATTATCTAAAATCAAAGGAGAAATTACCCTAAGAACTAGAAAAGGCAATAAAGAAAATTCACTCTAAAATTTAGGAAAAAAAAGTATATATTTCTTAATTTTAGAAAGTTTTTTCAAAAAAATTAATTTTTTGGCAATTTTTTATTAAGTATAGAAAAATAATTTTCTGAGTGTATACAACAAAAAGCATCAAATAGTGGGGTGAGACCATGACCTTATAAATTTCATATTCAGGAGGTAAAATCTAATGTACATATTTTGTTAAAAAAGAAAAAATGAATTTCAAATACATATAAAGCAAAAAATGATAAAACCTTCAAAGTGAATGGACACATATTTGACATATGTACATTTTTTTTCCTAGGGAGAATATGTTACATATTATTTGAAATGTGATAATATTTGAAAATATGTACATATGTGTATTTCCACCAGAAGGTCCACCACGACCAAAAAATTAAAAGTTCTTAAAAACACTCTGTTTTATCATATTTTCAAGGGGAAACAAATAAATTGAACTTATGTTATCCAATCTAACATTTATTCATAGCCCATTTCAATATATTCGGCAACGCCAGCTCAATTTTTATACACTTGAAAAGTGTATTATAATTTTGCGCAGGAGTTTGCAACTCTTAGAAGGAATCATCTCCCACCACATAAAGTATATATAATATATTCTTGATTAGCTGAGTCTATTGAGCTTTGACCGTCCGTCTGTCCGCGTGTCTGTATCTGAAAATTTGCACAGAGCGTTCCTTTTACTGCACGCTGCTAATATTTCGGAACCGACCGGATCGGATGACTACTTCTTGTAGCTGCCATAGAAATGTTCGGTCGGAAAATGGGCGTCGGAAGCATAACTAGCTATTTTAAAACTAATTTCAAATGTAACGTAACTGCCCTTTTGGCAGCATTTGTTTGCTTTGCATATCTAACTATTGTAAATCTATTTATATACATGCAGCTTTAATCTAGACACAGATCTTCGGCTACCAAGATTCTGCATACAAGCTTATCTATGCTTCTCTCGGCTTGCACTCCCCAGTCGTTATCTATCGCTCGCTACGCTAACGTGGCTGCACGCATATTTCGCTGTCGCTCACAAATAAATCCACTTAATAAACTTCGCAACAATAAACATTACAAACATTGTAAACAAACAAATATAAACCCACTGTTCATATTAATCAACACCAATAGCAACCAACAAACATCCGCAAATACAAACAACCCTTGAGCAAAACCGTAATAAACGCTATATATAATATATTCGAATATTAAACCACACGCCTCATGATCATTTGTTATAAACAATTTCGCATAAAAGGTGGTACATATTAATGCCTCCTTTAAACAATGGGTATTAGTGAAAAAAACTTTTTTGTTTTCAATATTAGCGCTCTTAAACTCGGTCATTGTTAATATTATATGTTTTTAAGCTGAACTGCAAAGTTTGGTCGAAATCGCAAATCTTTGAAGCGAACTTTTTCAAGTGTATTAAAACTTCGGTAAACGAAGTTAGCTTTGCTTTCTCGTTTGCATTTGGACATATTTTTTCAATTAACGCTTTTTTTTATGAAAGTGCCTATCAATTGCCTTTATTTTGGCTATCTAAAATCTTTCTGAGGATACAAAGGGTTAAAAACGAATGCATAAGAAACCATGTGAAACTATGTGATTGCAATTAACTTAGTTTTTGCTTCGCATTATAACTGAAACCACATAAATATAAGGATGGAAAAAAATTTCGTATCGAATCATACTTTATTTTAAATCAAAAAATTAAAAAAATGTTTCGATCAAATAAATTCTAATATACAGTAAAATTATTCAACCTTTTCAAATTAGTCACCCTAAATGGTTACGCTGACAGAAATCCTCTAGCTGAACCCTCCCCGAGGTTGTCGGCTGGGCAATGGACACTGTATGTACCTCGGTTTTAAGCGGGCTACACCTAGTGTCACTTGCGCGTCTTACACCCAGGCAGTGTCTAGCAAAGATGATGGCCAGCACTTTCCAGCATTAGTTGGATAGAGTTGAGCCGGAGTCATGATAAGAGGTGCCTGGCAGCAAGCATAAAATGCTATGGGGTGGTTCCCAAAAATAAAAAGTAACCATTATGGGTCCATATCATGTACACAATAAAAGACCAAACTGGGGCTGGGATATCAGCCCAAACGTCGGTGGAAGGCTTGACTGCCACCACCGGCAGGCACGGTGAGGAGAAATCCTCTCTTCGTGTCGCCAGCGGTCACACCTCTGTTGGAGCAGGCCAAGACAGTTGTATAGCTACTGCCAATACGACAGATAAAGCCAAAGTGTGGCGTGGTACCGCAGTCCATGCGGACTCGGACTGCGAGTCGCACGGCGGCTCAATAAACTCTGAGGCCGAGGAAAACCTGCTGCTGTCCCCAGTCCAGGCACCTCACGTAAGGTAAGGCCCAAAAAGAATAAGGAGGGCAAGCGAACGAAGGCCCAGTACAAAGCGGCGCTCAAGATCAAAGCGCGTCTTGATGGCAGCGGTAAGCTCTCCCCAGAAGAGTCAAAAAGCTGGCATGGGCTAAGCAAAAGATCAAGGAGATTCGCAAACACTTTGCGGAGAGACGGGCGATGAAAGCCACCTCCGCCGCATACGCTAACAGAGTGGAGGAGAGTGTGGTAACGAAGCGGCAGCCCTCATCCGAGCAAGCGAAGGTAGAGGCCCCAGTCTAAAACGGCCATGCCCAAGACCGCAGAGCCATGCTTTACCAAGCTTCACCCTAAACACACAAAAACCGGCAAAGGAGTCAGCCAGAGACGTGGCAAAACGGCATCTCACCGTAGCCCTAGTCGACAAAAGCGACCCTTTCGGGAAAATGACGCCAGAACAGTGGAAGCAAGTGAAGTATATGCTGTTCGAAGAAATTTTTAAGAGGATGGACGACCCAGCAGCGCAACCGGTAACGTTTGACAGAGCAGGCTGGCTGTTTGGAGTCAAGATCTTCAAATGTATGGACGATCTCACCCTCAAGTGGGTCAAAAGCGTCGTTGCAGACATGTGAAGCCCATGGGAGGGTGCACAGCTGGACGTTGTTGGCAGAACACGTATTCCGTCAGTTCCGAAGGCGAAAGTGCTCTTCCCAAGGGTAGTTCCAAAGGAGCAGGCGCTGAAACTGTTACGGTGGCAAAACCCGGACGTGCCAACAAGCGACTGGAAGGTGCTATATGTTGCTAAGCCCGACAAGAACGGCCAGCACATGGTCCTCCAGATCAACAAGGAGACCGAAGATTTGCTCTACCCAAGGTTCGGGAAGATGGCGTGGGGCGTAGGCACCCACGACTCAAAAAGCGCCTGCCAGAAGACAAGAACGAGCACACGCTGGAGGGAGGGGAGGTTGAGATGGACCTTGACATCGACGAGATGGTCGAAAGAGCCAGCAGCCTCGACATTACAGAGGCAGTGCACTCTGCTGAGAGCGAAGGGGATGGTGTTTCAGCCATGGTAGTTGACCCATCCAGCATGGAGAACGACGAGGATGAGGATTCAACCATGGTAGTTGACCCATCCGTGCCAGGGGACGCCGACAACGATCATGCAGTTGAAGGTCCTCCAGGTCAACTTGCATAAAAGTAAGCTTGCGTCGGCGGAGCTCCTGATAACCCTTGAGGAAGGGCCCGCCGATGTGGCCTTAGTTCAGAAACCTTGAACAAGGTCTCAGGGCTAAGGTCACCAAATTACAACACTTTCCATCCCACCGCGGTAAGTAAGGCACGGACAGCCATTCTGGTAAAAAAAGGCATCTATGCTTACCTTATGTCAAATTACATCACGGACGACCTCACAGTTGTGGCCCTGGAAGGCCACGATTATGAGCCAATAATAATGGCGTCCTGCTACATGGCACAAGAGCGAGAGTCACCACCGGCCGAGCTCGTACATCTAACGGCCGAGGCGAGTAGGAAAAACCAGCCACTTGTCATCGGAACGGACGCCAAAGCACATCACACAGTGTGGGGCAGTCCGGACATAAACGACACAGGTGAGTCTCTCCTAAGCTTTATACTACAAACTAACATAAAAGTAGAAAACGTCGGAGATGTGCCCACATATGTGGGACCAACATCGGCCAACGTCCTAGACCTAACTCTGACCTTAGGGAACAGTACTCAGGCATCAGAATGGAGAGTCCTCGAAAGACTCTCCTTCTCAGACCACAAGTACATCCTTTTTATGATCGAGTTCAACCACAACCAAACCAGAAAAGCCTACAGGAACCCGCGGAACACCAACTGGGTGAAGTACCTTTACACGGTAGAATCAAAACTACCTACGCCAGATGTCCGTGAGATGTCCGTGAAGACGCTCACGTCCAACCTAACCGAAGCATACAAATCCTCATGCAAACTCACAGTTAGCAAACGGAGACCAGACCTCCCTGGTGGACCACAGCGCTGAAAGAGCAGAGGAAGGACGTGCACGAATGCTTCAAACTAGCCAAAGAAGCGGCGGAAAGCAGCAGGGAAGCGACATGCGCCCTTCTTGATGCGCACTTCCCAGGCTGTACTGTAGTCACTGAGTCACATACGCCTCATGACCTACACACCCAACAAATCAACATACCAGATAACATCATTACTCCAGAGAAAATCCGTTTGGCGATCGACTCGTTCGCAAGCTACAAATCCCCAGGACTGGATGGAATATTTCCAGCCATGATAAAGACGAGTAAATGCGCAATCGTCCCATAGCAGCAATCCATTTTTGAAGCACGGTTGAGATGGAGCTATGTACCTGTGGCCTGGAGGACAGCATGGGCTGTATTCCTGCCAAAAGCGATAAAATGCAGTCATGTGCAACCAAAGGACTACAGACCCATAAGCCTCATATCATTCCTGCTTAAAACAATGGAAAAACTACTAGATCTCCATATAAGAGATGGCTTGAACCGGACCTTGGAGAATAATCAGCACGCCTACACGAAAGGGAAATCGGTGGAAACGGCGCTACACTCCCTAGTAGCCACCATCGAGAATGCACTGTACTATCATGAATTTGCCCTGGGAGCATTCCTAGATATGTCTGGTGCATTTAACGTCACCACAGAAGCGATAATGCGAAGCCTAAGAGCACTAGGAATACACAAGAGATTGGTCTCCTGGATATACAGCCTGCTGAGCTGCAGAAGAGTACTAGCCGAGTGGGGTACCACAACCATGACGAAAGAGGCACATGGCGGTATTCCTCCTTCTACGGAACCTTGTGGTCTACGAACTATTACTAAAGTCCGCAGGAAAGCACCCAAGATAACCGCATATACCGACGACATAAGCATAATTATCATAGGGAAATGTCCATCGACTCTCAGCTCAATCATGGACTCTACTCTCAAAGAGATAGTAAAGTGGGCCTCAGAAGCCAGACTCAGTATCAATGCGGAGAAGACGGACCTGATTCTCTTCACCAAGAGATACAAGGTACCGCAATGGACTCCACCTACGATAAATGGAACACCGCTAGCGTCAAATAACAACGTAAAATACCTTGGAGTAGTAATCAACATTAAACTGTCATGGAGACTCAATGTGGAGGAAAGGGTGAAAAAGGCAACCAATGCGCTATATGCATCCCAGAAGATGCTAATCAGCACTTGGGGCCTATCACCAAACCTAACGCACTGGCTCTTCATCTCAGTAATACGACCGATACTTCTACATAGCATATTGGTATGGTGGCAAGCCACGGAGGAGTTCACATATCTAAAGCTGATGGAAAAGGCCCAGCGGCAGGCATTAGTCTGCATAACGGGGGCGCTGAGGTACACTCCAGCAAAAGCACTCGAACACATCCTGGGAGTCAGCCCCTGTACATCCAAGCACGCCTCCTTACGCAAAAGACGGCCCAACGTCTCTGTGCGGCAGGCACCATGGCGCTACAAAGCTATGGACACAGTATGGTGGGTAGAGTGATCAAGTAGCACGGACTACATGATCCCAAAAACCAACTTCACAGGAGCATCAGCATTACTCGGACCAGAAGACTGGCGTACAGGACAGGAAGCAATGCACCTATTCACAGATGGCTCAAAGATGGCCTCAGGAGTTGGAGCCGCCGTATACTGCGATGAGCCGGAATTGAGGTTCTCCTATAAACTGCCAGACTACTGCACCATATTCCAGGAGGAGATCTTCGCAATAAGGAAAGCAGTGAAATTGGTAGAACAATACGTACGAAACAATCAAATAAAAATATACGTTGACAGCCAATCGGCAATCAAAGCAATGCAGAGACACGCTATTAAATCCAAAAATGTTCTGGCAAGCAGGGAAGCAATAGATTCCCTCAGCACCTCCAGAAATGTGCAAATCTATTGGATTCCCAGCCTCAGGGGCGTTGATGGAAACGAAATGGCTGACAGTCTAGCAAAGGCCGGAACCGCACTAAGCCAAGAAGCAACTCTCAACTTACCTTTCTCCGTACAGACGCTTTACAGCAAAAAGGAAGAGATGGCGGAGAAAGAAGCCGAGGCAAAGTTGAAGAACACAACCGGCTGCAGAATCTCAAAAATTATGTTCAAGACAAGAGACAAAAAACTCCCGCACTATATGCTTCAAAGAAGAAACAGTAGACTGCTTATAGGCATACTAACCGGTCACTGCCTAGCAGCTGCTCACGCGAAAAAGCTAGGAATCACGACAACGGACATCTGCAGGAAATGTAAGGAACCTGTAGTCGTCGAAACTTTGGAACGCCTCATCTGCAGCTGCCCAGCGATCGCTAAGATAAGATTTAGACATCTGCACTCCCCAAGTCTCGCCTCTCTTGAAGAGGCGGCAAGGAAGTCTCCCAAACAACTATTGGCATTTGCCAAAACGTCAAAGATCCTCTTGAATTTCTAATGGTACCCAGAAAAACCACCCGGCCGCACTAAGAACCGTAAGGTCTATGTGTAACCCCTACAAAGGGCCAGCCGGAACTACCTACCTAATTGGTTTTGGCATATTTCGCTGAGTTTTGATTTTATGTTGAATCGCTTTTTGATTGGCTTTACCTAGGAACCAGCACTAGGTGTGCTTTACCACTAAAAAAAGTGCTTTGAAAGTGCTATAAGTTAAAGTAAAAGAAGAAAAAAATATTCTAATTTGACTTTGATTCAACTTTAAATGCGTACGACGCACAGTGTTCCGAATCAAAATTTTACACTTTGAAGCATGTCGGTCATATAATAAATAAATTATCTTTTTGAAACAAACGGTTTTTTTTTTTGTGACCATTCGCTCTCTGTGAAAAAATCCCTTAAAGTTAGACCTCGTGCTACGCATTTCAGTGCGTTGTGTTTTGTCTCAAAGTGACAATAAAGTTAAAAGAAATCAAATTAACAAATTAAAGGTCCAATAGCTTCTTAATGATATGGATATCATTCGAACAGGTATCAACTATGATTTGAGTTATTTAACACATTGTTTAATGTATAAAACAAAAGAAAATCATAAATGACCTTTTGTGAGTGTTTTTCGTTTACTGTTTGTACTTTCCCTTAAGCTTTTAGTTGTGATGTCGATCGATTACGATGTTTATGTTTATTATTATTAATTGTTAATAATAATAGATTAATATAAAAAAAACAATCAGCTGCCCGGAGCAGCCCGGAGCTGCCCAGCGTCATAATGTTCTGATCCGTGTGCAGCAGGTATTTGTGTTTTGTCGTTTTTGCTTTCCATGTTATGTGCTCTGGTATGTGTTTGTTATTGTTATATGTGCAGTAAATGTTACAGGTCTTGACAAAAAACTTAATTAACAGATGCGCCACCGTTTTGCAGGCTTTAAATTCTGGCTACAAAATAAATGTAGACAAATTTAGAGATTATGCGCTGGAGACAGCAAGGGGACTTGTGGAAACTTATCCATGGTATTACATGCCAGCTTCGGTGCATAAAATATTAATACACGGTCCTGAGGTTATTAACAGAGCATTAGTATCGATTGGAGAGCTCTCTGAGGAAGCTGCAGAGGCTAAAAATAAAGATATTAAAAAATACAGATTTCAACATACTAGAAAAATCTCGCGATCCGCAACTAACTCAGACCTTCTAAATAGATTACTACTAAGTTCAGATCCTCTCATAAGTGGATTAAGAAAATTACCTTGCAAACAAAAAAACTTTATTGAAAGAGTCTGTTTTTGAATTATTTGGGGATTAATTAATTACTTTGTTTTTAAAATGCATTTAAATATTTTCTTTATAATTTTTGTTAATAAATTTTGTGTTCAGAAGTATTTTAAGAAAAAATATTTTATTCAAACTATAGGTATGTATATAAATATATGTAAATGGGTATGGGCGTATGACCATGACCAATTGTTTCAAAATAGTTTTATACTATTGTTAAAGGCTTACAGTTAAATTATAAACCTGGAGGACACCTATAACTATTTTTGTCGCATACTTCCATACAAGTCCGACCACTGTGCGACGGTCACGTTCGACAACATGAAAATACCAATATTTGCTATAGTGGAAATAATCTTTTACTAATATAATAAATGTGAAAGTTTGTATGTTTGTTAAGGTAAGGTCCAACGCGCAAATAATATGAGCAAATATATCTAAATTTTCTTTGTCTTCATTAGGAACATCAAATGGTTTGCGCGCAAACATTTGCCAAGTAGCCTTTGCCTATGCTTGTGCACCAATAAATTGAAGCAAATATTTGCCTAGTGGGATCAATTGGGAACAGTTTGCTTTTGCAAGCAAAAAGTAAAAGCAAACACGGCAAATATAAAAAAAAAATTTGATGACCGTGTTCAAGAGCGCTAATATTGAAAACAAAAAAGTTTTTCTTAGTAAAACACATTTTCCGACATTACATTTCATTCGATCCGGTCGGTTCCGACATATTAGCAGCGTGCAGTACAAGAAGACTGTGCAAAATTTCAGCTCGATATCATCAAAACTGAGGGACTAGTTCGCGTAGAAACAGACAGACGGTCGGACAAAGCTCAATCGACTCAGCTCGTCATGCTGATCAAGAATATATATGAGAGTTCGCAATCAAGCCTCAACACTTTTTTTAGTGCGATCAGCCCACTGACAAAACAGAAAAAAACAAAGCCGACTCGGTCTCTCACTGAGCAAAACACTTTTTTCCTTCTCATGTGTTTTCTGTTTCGCATTTACGGTTGATCATAACAAACGAGACGATCTGCCAATAACAACTGAGAGGGACACTTGTGAGCAAGCGCTCACGCAAAAACTGTCTTCAAATGAGCAAAACACAAAAAGTGATATTGTTGCGAATCTTCCCGGAGGTGTAGAGTTTGGATCTCAACGCATTAAGGTGCTCATGTATGCCGACGACATGGTGCTATTGGCGGAAACCCAAATGATTGATGCTCTTAGTAGGTACTGTCAGACGTGATGTCTTCGGATAAATATCGAGAAGTCAAAAACAATGGTAGTAAAAGATGGAAGAGGACGAAGAGCCAGAGCGGATGAATGGACACTAGACGGGGTGTTGTTAGAAACAGTACATGAGTACACATACCTAGGTGTGTTACTGACTTCAAATATATCGTTTAAAAAACATTTGGCACAGAAATTGACAGACTCCAAAGTCGCTATTAATAGCACCTGGAAGCATCTGCTTGGGAAGAAAAAAGTCAACAACAGCACCAAATATAAACTGTTTTTAGCCACATCCAGGGCAATTATGTGTTATGCGGCTCCAGTCTGGGGATTTAGCCGATTCGAGGATGTAGAGCGGTTGCTTCGTTTCTACATTAAAAAGATCTTTTACCTGCCTCTAAGCCCCCCGAACTACGCCATAAACATTGAAACGGGCCTACCTACGCTGTTCCAATACACCCTACAGCTGCACTTCAACTATATAAGCAAAGCGATGCTGATGGACTCTTCACGGCTTCCAAAAGTCATAGTTGAACAACTTTTGGTAGACCGATCACAGTTTTTCCATGAATGGGATATTATGGCAGGATCCCACAACATAAGCACATACTCAAATGACAGCAGAACTTGGGAAGCGTGGTAAACAGAACTATTACAGAAGATTGACGCTGGAGAAAAAAATTAATTCGAGCTGCATGCAAGGCAGAGTGATACACGATTCACATACAAGCGCCTAGAGTACAAACTATGTGAACGGAATTATTTTAAGGATGATGTGGACACATATGCAATATCGCTTATTTTTCGTGCAAGAACTGAAGTGCTCAGACTAAATTATATGCCCCACAGAACGACGGAAAGCCGATGCACCTTGTGCAATATGGATGAAAGAGAAGATGTAGTACATTTCATATCGCGATGTCCAATGCTAGGTGAGCATCGTGTACTGCACCTCGGCAAATGGACTCTAGAGAGAAGGGAAATGCTTGAATTAATGAACGGGTCCAACTGGACCTCTCTAATCTCATTTCTCAGGGAGGCCACCAAATATAGGCAGGAGTTTATAGGGGATTTTTAAACGGGAGTGTCAACTTTATTTGTAACGAATTTTGCAATGTTTAATGTTAATTAGTTAATATTCTGTAACCTCAACTAACCTCAACTCCTCTTAAAAAACCTGGAAGTACTATGGACTCCCAAAAAGCTAGAGCTACATCACAATTGAGCTCGACTAACAAACCTGCTACTGTGACCAACCGAGGGGGTCCAGTAAGGCCCACACTACAAACGAGGGACTTGCCTTGCCCTTAAGCAGTGCCAAGACTAACAGTCAGCCACTAGCGACTGTCAGATCAACTGTGAAGAGAGCAGGCACGGCTCCTATCGTGAGTAGTAGGTCGGCAGAGTTTAGCAGACCAGAACCATCAAAGGCTGCCGCAAGCGACAGACGTACGGCAATCAGAATCCTAAAAAGGAACGCGGTGCCCCCAATAAGCGAGAGTCAAGCCTCAAAGGAAGACTTCGAAAAAATCCAGCAGGATCTGAGTTGGGCAAAAACCATCGTTCCTGACTTCCGACTAGATTATGTCAATCCCGCGAAGAAAGCTACCAGCGCTAAGCGGGATAGATCCTTGGAGGAAACCCAAACTGAGGCCCCCAAAAGACCAAAAACACATGGCGCCCCGCTCTCAATATCCTTTGCTGAAGTGGCAAAAGGAAAAAAGATCCTGGGTGTCATCGATGCCAGCAGGAATGATGGTAAAATTCCTCTCCACCAATGGAAATGGGTAGAGGCCGAGCTGGGAGGTGTTGCCATGGAGGTGCTAAAAGCGAACACTGTCCCACCGCCTATATGCAATAACGCGGGATGGTTTCAAGGAAACGTGAAGCTAATCGCGTGCGATGATGAAAGGTCAGCGGAGCTGTACAAAGCCGCGATCGGAAAGGTGGGGGAAGTGTACCCTGGTGCTCAACTTAGGGCAGTTGATGCCAAAGACATCCCCTATTGCCCTAGAGCGAGAGTTTGGCTGCCCAAAAAGCCAAGCGACCCCTTGGACATACTCCAAATGATGTTTATGTTTAATGCGCATGTACCAACAGCGAACTCGGAGGGAGGTACTAGATATCACCCTCATTTCAGAGTTTCTAATAGAAAAAATTATTTCATGGAGAGTTCTATAAGACCACTCCTTCTCAGATCATAGATATATTGAGCTAAAGCTAATAGAATCATGCCCCGAACCTAAATAAACACAAAACTTAAAAAAAACGAACTGGAAACAGTATAAGAGACTTATAGTGAAAAATCTAGATGCAGCTCCGCAATTCACACCTGTGAATGCGGAACAACTAGATGAAATAGTCCACATATTTACAACGACATGCACTAAGGCACTTGACAAATCATGCCCACATATTAAATACAAAATTCACCATAAGCCCCCCTGGTGGTCTAAAGACCTGGAGATACTAAGGAAAGAGTGTAGAAAGACATTCAACTCAGCTAAGAACACTAACCTGGATTCATCCTGGGAGATGTATAAAGCCAAGTTACGAGACTATAAAAGTACAATGCGGAAAGCCAAACGACGCTCGTGGGCAAATTTCTGTACCAGTATTGAATCGACCTCCGAAGCATCAAGACTTCGAAAAATTTTAGCGAGTTCACCAACCCCTCCGGGACTCCTACAATATCCTGATGGAACTTGGGCTGACTCCAGCTCTGAATCCCTCAATTTACTTCTGGAAGCACATTTTCCTGGCTGTTCAACATCTTTGGAGCCCATAGAGGCACCTAGAGGTGACACGCTAAGTCACATAAGTGATATAGTAACTGAACATCGAATTCAGTGGGCTGTGAACACTTTTCAGCCCTACAAATCACCCGGGCCAGATAGAATCTTTCCCGCTCAGCTTCAACAATCACTACCACAAATAATTGCATGGCTTCAGACAATCTTTGTCTGCTGCCTTCGATTACAGTATATACCCACACTGTGGAAAGATATAAAAGTGGTTTTCATACCAAAGGCAGGAAGCCTCGCATGTCAGACCAAATGACTTCAGGCCGATCAGCCTGTCATCTTTTCTCCTCAAAACACTGGAGAGACTACTAGATGCCCATCTAAGGCAGACAATAGACCCATCCACTCTGTCCCCAGCGCAGCAGGCATACCGCAAGGGAAGGTCAACAGAAACAGCACTCCACTCTCTTGTCTCGAAAGTTGAGAAGTCACTCGAGGCAAAAGAATATACGCTTACGGCATTCCTCGACATCGAGGCTGCCTTTAACAATGTTCTCCCCAACGCTATCACCTCTGCCTTGACAAATCTAAATGTGGAGGCACCCCTGGTGGAGTTCATCCGACTCATGCTTACAAGCAGGGTGGTTAACTCGCAACTAGGAGATGCCTGCGCACGAAGATATGTAAGTAGAGGCACTCCTCAAGGAGGTGTTCTTTCGCCATTCCTTTGGGTGGTAACAGTCAACGAATTGTTGCGACTCATGGAATTGCGAGGACACACGGTGATAGCGTACGCGGATGACGTTGCCTTAATTACTACTACTCACTTATCAAAGACTCCGGTCGTGTGTTCGCAGTGCACCTGAAATTTTAATTCTTTTTGGCGCCGTCGTGATCTTGGTGATTTGAGCCTGGACATTTGTCCAACAACTATAATTGTGCATTTGATTCTGCACATTAACTAAAAGTAAACTTAATTGCAAATAAACATTGTTTTGCTTTTGTTTTGTGATCGCTTTCGCGTTTGCAAGTTGCTGCTGTTCATTCGCTCTCAGTCTCTCTCGACGCTTGGACTTTTGTTGTTGTTGCGCTGCTACTACTGCTCCCCATCTTGCAAGAACTGTTTAAGCTGAGTCTGAACGCTATACAGTTAGTTCCCGCTTACGCTCAACTGCCATAAGCTTTGTGGCCGCTCTCTCTGAAGTGCATCTGCTGCTTGCTTTCCCCGCCGTCCATCACTTCGTCGTTTGCATTTGTTTGTACTGCACCCTACTCTTAAAACCTCTTCCAATATGAGTATCCCTTGCACCATGAATAAGTGTGAGTTTGGAGGCAAGATATCTGGCGATATGTTCGTCGTTTGTTTTATTTGTTCTAAATGTGCACACATCAAATGTGCTGGTCTAACTGATGACGACTATGACCTAATATCAAAGCAAATTGGTTTCACCTGGTCTTGTGTGGATTGCGAAGAAACGTGTACGGTTATGCGGCAAGCTCGTAGTGGATTCAAGGAAGTCTACTCGGAATTCAATAATTTTTATGAAAAGTTCCTTGCTTTCGAATCTAAATTTCGTGGGCTAAACATGAACACTGTAAGCCAATTAAGTGTTCTTTCGACGGGAACTGCTGCGCATACTCCTTCACCCGAATCATTTTTCACTCCTACCGGTATGATATCTAGCCGACACTCTGCTACATTGATGACGAGTCCTGACATTGCTTCTTGCCAAGATCCGGGATGTGGTACACCAGTTGTTGCTGTTGCTAGTGAAGACATCGTATCGATTTCACCAATGGATGTAGTGCCCAATGAAGCCGCCGTGGAATTTTCTGCGGCCCTCATAGCTGAGCCGGGGATTGTGGGTCCGGTGACCTCTGCTGCCGCTGCTGCTTCTGACGGTATCGTTGCGACCGCTGCACGTCCGGCTCTCAAGGGTAATGCAAACGATATTCCACCACAAACGATATTGGCACTTTACTTGGGGTGCCACCTCCTAGATCAATTTTTGTGTCTCGACTCATGCCATCGGCTTCGGAAGACCTTGTGATGCGTTATGTTTGTTCAAAGCTTAATATTTCTGACAGCCACAGTGTAAAAGTTAGAAAATTTAACTTCAAAACTACCAGAAAAATTTCATCCTTTCAGATTTGGCTCCCCGACTCATATATTGACAGAGCTTTAGCGCCAACGTTCTGGCCTGAGCATACAATCGTGCATTTGTTTAAGGACTATTCTAACCCTTAAGCATAAGCCCAGATTCCAAAAAATTAAAATCCTCTTACGTCTGCCTAGTGAGACTAAGTCTTGTATATGGGTCGTGTGTCTGCTCTCGAATCGGTTAAAAAGCAGTTCTTAATAAAACTTAATACCACCCATATTTCTCCTTACAAGGACGTATTACGCCTAGTCAACCTGCCTTCTCTTAAGAACCGCCGAACTAGCCAAAGTGTCCTTTTTTTTTAAAAAAACTTCTGTCAGGGGAAATCAACTCTATCGCTTTGTTATCCTATATAAGTATTGCTGTCACACTACGCGTTACTAGAAATTGTTTCCAATTTATCTACAGCCTTACTACTATGCCCATCACGAATGCTTCCTAAGCCGTTGTTTATTAAAATATAACATGCATGATCGATCATATTTTCTCCTTGTTTATAATAAAAAATAGTTTATTGTCGTTCCTAAGTAGGCCTTTCCTTTTTAAAGTTAAACAGAAGATTGTTAAACTATAAAATAAATAAATAAATAAGTAAGTAAATTAATCACAAAAGGCAAATTTCCCCACACTCTCTGCAACCTGATGGAGGATGCACTCTCAACACTTTCAAATTGGACGACACAAAGTGGTCTTGGAGTCAATCCAACCAAAACTGAACTCGTTCTCTTTACCCGCAAGTATAAGATACCAAATTTAACGACTAAACATCACACACCTAAAATTTAGCGATTCTGCAAGATACCTTGGTGTAGTGTTGGACAAAAAATTATATTGGAACGAAAACATAACTGAACGTATCAAAAAAGCTAATACTGCACTTTTCTCGTGCAAACGTGCGATTGGTCGTAAATGGGGATTTTCCCCTGAAATAGTACACTGGCTGAACACAGCCGTTGTACGTCCAATACCACTATACGGAATCATCGTATGGTGGCCGGCTCTGGGGAAACCTTCCGTCCTCAGAACCATAACCAAAGTTCAACGTAGTGCTGCATTATGCATGACTGGTGCATTGCGTACAACCCCAACAGATGCACTTAACATAATGTTACACCTTATGCCTCTAGATCTTCTGGGTAGAGAAATCGCCATTAACGCCACTCTCAGGCTGAGAGAAAGCGGTACCTGGAAAGATAGTAACTCTGGCCACTCCTCTTTATTTCTGCATCAAGTGGCGGTACCGCCAAAGCTTGACTACTGCATCCCAACAATAACGTTTACCACCATGTATAAAGTCACCATACCGAGTCGACTGGACTGGAACTCAATACCTCACTGCAAACCGAATGCCATAAATTTTTACACTGATGGCTCCAATCTGGGTGGACAGGTAGGAGGAGGAGTCTTCAGTCCAGCGCTCGGGATCGAAACTTCATTTCGGCTTCCTGACCGTTGAAGTGTTTTCCAAGCAGAGGTTGTAGCCATCCAGGAGGCTACCAACCTTCTGGGAACCCTCGCAATCCAAGGAAGTAAAGTATTCATTTTTTCAGATAGTCAAGCTGCATTAAAAGCCCTTGACGGTTATATCAACAATACCAAAACTCTTACGGAGTGCCGCAAATCTCTTAATGAGATGGCTCGTTTGGGTGCCTGGACACTGCAACATTGAACGCAACGAGATGGCCGACCACCTCGCCAGACTTGGCACCACCACTCAGCTCTTACCGGATAAGAGCAACATAGGGGTGCCTCTTGCGACCTTTAAGCTACAAACAAAGGAAACTACTCATCGAATAACCATGAATCGATGGCAAACAATACACACATGTGAAGTATCTAGGCTTACATGGCCTACTCTTAGTATTAAAAAATCTAGGGCGTTACTCCGTCTAGAAAGACTGCATATTTCCCTACTAGTAGGGGCCCTTACTGAACATTGCCTAAGAGGTAGACACGCCGCTAGGCTCGGCATCAGACACAATGACTTCTGTAGAAGCTGCAATTCAGTGGACGAGGAGGAGAGTATACAACACCTCTTCTATCATTGCCCAGCTCTTAGCAGAAGGCGACTCACAGTTTTGGGTCGTCCCTTTCTAAACGATCTGTCAGACATCTCTGAAATAGATCTAGCCTCTCTACTCAAATTTGTGATATTCTCTAAATGGTTTAACGGGAAAGACCCTCCCTCTACGATCGCAGCGTAGAAAGGGTTATATGGTAACACAACGGGCCTTCATTGGCCTAAGTGATGAAATGGGATTCTCACCCATTTCAACCATTGCAACCTAACCTAACCTAACCTCAACTAATGTATTATATTGTTAATTTTTGAATTATTGTTAATGTCAATCTATGTAGTTAATTTCCTACGAGGGGTCCTCTTACGCACCATTGCCGGTGAACGATTTGATATCTCGGAACGACCGGGTAAGTCAAGTGTAGTAACGGGAAATGGAGTATTGTGGACCACTTAAGGAAAGTATGGACTGACGGCTTTAATTGCCATACCCAGAAGCATACCATTATTTATTTATATTAAAGTCGCTACGTGCATTAATAATACTACTACTACTACCACACAAAAAGTACCAATAAAAAGTGTCAGCAAAATTGGTTTTGTTCGTGTAGTAGGCGGCGGGCTTATGTACTATATGTTCAATGTACATAAAAAAATATATAAATATGGTTTTTAGGCGTTAAGCAATTACCAAATACTATTATTTTCTGCATTTCATTTGAAAGGTTAATAATAATAAATTTCCAAATACTCCACATATGTATGTACAAAGATCGTTGATTGAGACAAACACACTCACACACACACACACAGGCATCCCTGTCACAAACACGCTTACATTTGTAGAAGACACTTTGGAAGTCGGCTCTCGGCAAAACGGTCAGAGAAAGACATGAGCAAAACAGAAACGAAAAAAGCGATCTTTGTTTGAGCGAAAACAGCTATTGTGCTAAACAGAATGGAAAGTGTTTTTTTGCAACCTTTTTTCGTTGTGTCTGTAACAGAACTTTTTTACAAAGGCACGCTGATATTGTTAACAGTTTTTTGCGAGCTCTGATATATATTCTTTATGGGGTCGGAGATGATTCCTTTTATGCGTTGCAAGCTTCTGGGAAAAATTATAATACACCTTTAAAGTGTATAATTAACGACAAGACCGCGAAAAAAATGTATACATAACACAGGCCAACAAAATGATCACTTTTGTGAGGTCCAGCCTTCTTTGTATTAAATTCTGTTTCAGTTTTGTGCACTGATTCCAAAACTGGTTTCGGGTTTTGTCCACAAGCTCTTCTTTTCAAGATATCGCGGAAAATCCATTTTGCAGTAGTTTTGGCTTTTAAAAAATTATGAAGCTTGCACCGAGCAAAAAGATTTGTATTTATGAGTTTTATGCGACATATATATTATGCATATATATTATACATATCATATTGATGCAGACTAATAAAATCTTAGGAGCAGCATCAGCAAACCCAATAGTCGAAATATGCCATTGAAGAGTAATTTTCATCAAATTATGGCTAATTTTCCAAACTTAATCGTCGTGTACAAGCCATTGCAGTGGTTGGATTTTAATTACAACCACTTAAGCATATAGCCTAAGGGCTCTTCTACTTACACAATGTTTGTTGCATTTAAATCAGCTGGATGGACAAAGTTACAGCCGGCTAATCTCCAAAAATGAATTAAAATTTATGGCAGGACAACTAGATTGATGGATAAAATGTGTATAGGAAATATAAAAAGATTACGTGATCTAACATAGACCTTACATTAATTGTCAAGCAAATGTACAATAACATTCAGGCAGTACTAGATTTAAACAATTTCTCCCAAATTCATATTTGCTTAATATCCTAATAATTGAGAATGACATCCAAAATTTATGAGATGGGCTACGAATGGGCCAAATAAGTTCCGCACTCACCATTATCTCCGGACTATTACTATTATACTATTGACTATTATAATTTTCCAAATTTAAACAAATGGCTGGCGGAAAGAGATTTTAGTGGAGAGTCTATCTGTGAAACGAATGTATATGTTTAGGAAATTTACCATTCTTATTATTTGGAGGAATGAGTAATGAATACAAGGTAGTGCAAATACTTGCTCTATTTTCCAAGCGAATATGTTTGTGTTAATCCTGAAAATTTAGGAGATCTAATTGAGGAAGGCGGAGAACGTTTTCACCAGGATTTGCCAACTATGGAAGCTCAGTATCGCGGAAAATGGAATAGTCATATGCTTGTTGATAACAGCTGGTCTATACAGAGGAACAGTGAGAAGTCGTCATTGGGAAGAAAATCCCTGATGCGAAGCTTTTCAGGAGTCCAGTAATATTAGCTAATCGTAGACATTAGTCATTAAATAATAAGAATGGTAAATTTTCTCAACATATACATTCGTTTCACAGAAAGACTCTTCACTGAAATTCCTTTCCACCAGCCATTTGGTTAAATTTTGAAAATCATAATAGTCACAAGGGGCTGAGTTCATAACATTTTGATGTCATTTTCGCGAGCGTGTTTAATATTAAGCAAATTTGTATTTGGGGAAATTGTTTGCATCTAGTACTGACTGAATGTTATTGTACATTTGCTTGACAATTAATGTAAGGTCTATGTTAGATCACGTAGTCACATTTTACGTATCAATCTAGTTGTCCTGCTATAAATTTTAATTCATTTTTTCGGTATTAACCGGCTGTAACTTTGTCAGTCCAGCTGATTTGAATGCAAAATGTAAATGTAATTAAAACCCAACCACTGCAATGGCTTGTACACGCCGACTAAGTTTGAAAAATTTGCCATAATTTGATGAAGATTACTCTTCAATATCCTATTTCGACGCTTTTGGGTTTGCTGATGCTGCTCCTATGATTTTTTAGTCTGCATTAAAATGTATACTGTCGCATAAAACTCATGAATACAAATCTTTTCGCTCGGAGCAACGTATTTTTTTAAATTTTTTAAATTTTTAATTTTTTAAAAGCCAAAATTACTGCAAAATGGATTTTCCGCGATATCTGGAAAACAAGAGCTGATTGAGAAAAACCGAGAATCAGTGCACAAAACTGGATCAGAATTTTGCAACGAGATGGCTTTACCAAAATGGCTGTTGGCCTGTGTAATTAAAA
Source organism: Lordiphosa magnipectinata (assembly GCA_037044535.1). Classification (NCBI taxonomy): domain Eukaryota; kingdom Metazoa; phylum Arthropoda; class Insecta; order Diptera; family Drosophilidae; genus Lordiphosa; species Lordiphosa magnipectinata. Next base: position 6,656 of record JBAMBO010004526.1, on the reverse strand, counting down.
AATTACTTAACTCAACAGCTAATATCGTTTGTGATTTCGGTTATAACTTCACAACATATATTGGGGAGTGTTATATGTTTTATGATGCATTTTAAAATTATAATTCAAATCCTAGTCACCTTCTTCAAAAATAAAGTGAAAAATTTAAAAATGCCTTAAAAGGCATTTAAAAAGTACATTTTTGTACCTTTACCTTTACCTAGGTACTGGAAATTTCGGATACCTTTTACCTTACCTAGGTATATTTTTTGACATTTACCTTAGATAGAAAAAATGCGTACCTTTCCAATCACTGCTTAGAGTTTTTATTATTGTAAAGCCAGCTATAATCTGTAATCACTATGTTGTCAATATATTATCTTTACACAATAAAAACTACTTACCACTACTATTACTACTACTAATAACATTGGTGTAACTAAATATTTATTGATATGTACAATAACAACATTCATTGAATGCTATGTTAACGTTTGCAGATTGTTGAAGTAGATATATAAATATATGATATACATATACATGCACATTCTTTGAAGCTTCTGATAATTGACTTATCAAAGATATAAACATTTATAAAGCTTTTCCACTGGGGTTGTTTTGGGACTCCCTGAAGAAGGCAGCAAAAACTAGCCGAAATGCGTAGGAGAACAGCTGAGTTCAAAAATGACTTAACTGCAGCAAAGGAGGACGGAACAAAATAACCCAAGTGGAGAAACAAAACGGCCTATATCAAAACCAAGACTTTTTAAAGCTTTTATTCGTTATTGCGTTATTAACATAAGCTTAGCCGACTCTGTTAAGAATCTGCGGAATATCAACTTTTTCACAAGAAATTTTTTGGCGACCCGTGGATACCGCCCTTTATGAATGCAAACGTGAATTTTTAGACCCAAAATCTGTGATTTAGGGAAAGGGCTGCCCCTATCTACGCCCTTGGGCATTAACAATTCGTATTTCATGTATGTGGGGTTTCATATTCTGAATTTTTTATTATTGCTTTTGAAATCCTCATAAATTTTTTAAACAAATCACAACTGGAAAATAGTATGAGGTTACGTTAAAAATTTGTTATTTTTTTGGCGTTTTTGGCATTTTCAGTTTGGCTATCTCAGTACACTATTTTGTTTTTGGGATCCACTCGCGCAATAAATAACTTTTTCGTGCGCCCAAACAGTGTGGTGTTGTCGGACGGACAAAAGTTCATTTTCTGCGTCTTGTTTTACCTTCTGAAACAGTCTGTACAGGTGGGTCGTCCTCATGCTTATAACGCAAGAGGTAAGCCTCCGTATTATTTTCAGCAGAGATTCGGCGACAAGGTATATATTCTAATTACACAATTGCAAATTGTGCCCAATTGAAATGCCATAGCAACATTAACTTTAGGCTGTCTGATTACAGTTATGTCCTTATTATAGTTCGGTCATACATCAACAAACTGGAAAAGTAAACCCAGCATTCCATAAATGTTGTTATTGTACATTTTAATAAATATTTGGTTATGATAGTGTTTTATAACTGTTCAAACATGAACATGAGACGAGACTTCAGACCACATGTAGCACTGCCGATCATAACTCAGCATCATAAATATGTCATTAAATTTAATTACGGTTGCTTTCAAGGACAAACCACTTGAAAGGATCATCCCGCTCTTAATATGCTTCGTGGTAGGCAATGTGTAGTCCTTCCGCGAATGCATGTTTATCTTTATACACACGCAGCTATCTTACAAATACTGCCTTAGTTAAGAATAGAAAATAAGGGATGACAAATTCTAAATAAAAGGTACCTTGCTCAGACTGAGCAGGTTATTACAATTGAAACCTGCAACAAGAGTGCTCATTAAAAGTGTATAAGTACATACAATAACCTTAGTAGCCTTTTTAAAACTCCTATCATTTGGGGTGGGAATTTACTTGTCCTCCCATAAATTTTAATCTTGACTTTCAGACTTAACAGATTTTTTATTATGTAAATTTGCTTATGATGCTGACGGAATGTAACTAAATTTCCAGAACTAGTTCATACTTTTAACTAAATGATAAGATGGTTCCAACAAATAACCGACAAAAACCATGGCTGGTAGCAGATGGTTAAGTTTGCGTTTTGTTTTTGCTTTGCTTTCGCTCATCTGTTTTTGGCGGTTCCCCCGTTCCCCCCTCTTAACAAAGGTTAGTGCGTGCGTTTGCTTCAAACTCTCTGTGTGCATCGCTCTCACACCAAATTTGTTTTTGTTTACTTTTCTGCTGAGAAAGCTTTGAGCTTTTCTATTTGTTTCGCCGCTCTTAGAGTGAGATATTGATACCCGCTTTGATTTCTAATCTCTTTAGTTTTGAGCCCCAGTGGTAAATTTTGATCAATGTCGTGCTGCAAAAAGTCGTGTACTAATAAAGATGCAAATGATTCGGAACAATTCCGGTTTGTTAACTGTTGGTTGTGCGATAATATTATGCATATAAAATGTGCTGCACTAAGTGGACGCGACCTTGATAAAATTTGCTCAACTAAAAAAGATTGTGGTGCGTTAAGGTGGTCCTGCCCTGTATGCACTGTTAAGCAATTTCATTTCTCGCGTATGTCTAATACCGTGAAAAATAAATATAATAAGTTGCATAAAATAACTAAGCAACTCGCAAGTGAGTTTACCTCTAGTGATGAGTTGCTTAGTAAATTCCATTTTGAGTCACCACCCACACGTCGGTCGGAACCTCAAGTTGTAATAGTGCCACCTCCCGATTCTGACAAGTCGACTGATCCCCCTTCATCGTTGCCAGTCTCGCCTCAGTGTCAAGACTTGTCGCCGACCATTTCCCTGTCCGCTTCACCAGCTAGTATGCTTGGTTTGTCTCCATTGCCTCCCTCCCCAAGTCAAGGAGTTATTAATAATTTTTTAAATAAACCTCCAAATCGTAGACTAGTTAGTTCTCCAATAGTGCCACCTGAACCTGATGAAAGTGCTTCCCTTTCTTCACTGCCTTCCCTTCTTACTGTTATAGCACCACGCAAAACAGTTTTTGTGTCTAGGTTGTCTCCTGAAACTACTTGCGAGAAAATTGCCGCCTATATTGCTAGCAAATCCTCAGCAAGTGTTTCCATTTCAAAGTTTAATTTTGCCCAGCCTCGTGATGTAGCTTCCTTTAACATAAGTGTTCCAGGTGAAGCTTTTCCAATCATATGTGACCCTGAATTTTGGCTGCCAGATATGATTGTTCACGAGCTTAGGCAAAAAAATCGTGTTAGGCCAATGCCCGTCAGCTTGCCCTCAAATGTAGGGTCTAGCTCTAACAGGGTTTCAAAAAACTAGTTCTGTCCTTTAGTCCTCTTATAGCCTATCAGAACGTTAGGGGTCTGTTATCAAAACTTACTACCTTGTTCTTGAATAGTGCTTCATTTGAGTTTGACATTATTGCCTTCTCAGAGACGTGGTTAAATCCATCAATCTCTGATTGCGAAATTTTGTCAAATGATTTTTTTATATATCGATATGATCGACCTACTCGAAGAGGTGGTGGTGTACTGATCGCAGTGAAGACTAGCCACCGTTCGGAACTAATTCCACTAAGTCTGCCTGATGGTGTGGAATTCGTAGCCGTAAAAGTTTCTTTTCTTTCCTTCTCGTTATATATTACTTGCTCCTATATCCCTCCTTCTTCCGATATTCAAGTTTATATGAAACATATAACTTGTATAAAAGATGTGTGTGCCCAATTACGAGACATTGACTCATTGGTTGTTGTAGGTGATTTCAATTTACCAAACATAGCCTGGTCATATCTTAATGGGTCAACCTATCTTGTGCCATCAACACAGCATGACTTTTTAGATCATCTGTTTGATATGTCCTTGTCTCAGATAAATTCAATTCCAAACGATCTTAATAAATTAAAAAATGCTGGATCTTGTCTTTGTCGCTGACAGTACTAATGCTGTAGTTTCTAGGTCCGCCCCTCTATCACTGCTCGAAGATATTTACCATCCTACTCTTGAAATCTCTCTTTCAGTTTCTGAAACTAGTTCATCAACCTCTAAAATTCCTAATAAACCTCGTCGTTGTTTTCGTAAAGGAAACTTTACATTATTAAATCAACTTATTTGTGCAACAGACTGGTCACCTCTGTTCAATGCGGTTGATTTTGACTTTGCTCTTGCCTTTTTCTACGAATCCCTTAATTCTCTCTTAGATATCTGTGTTCCTTATAGCGTAGCTTCTCCCGCGTCACTTAATCCTCCTTGGTACTGCCCTAGACTTTCTAATTTGAAAAATATTAAGTCTAGATGCTTCAAAAAGTATAAACGATCTGGCTTGGCTGTTGATTTCTCTAAATATTCAATAGCAAAATCCAACTTTACACTTTTTAACTCTGAGTGCTATAAGAATTATCTTGCCCGGTGCAAAATTCAATTTGCAGAGGACCCTAAACAATTCTATAGCTTTGTGAACTCTAAGCGTAGATCTTAATCACTACCTTCTTCTTTTTTTTTGGGTGATCAAAAGGCTGGCAATGATTCTGCTGCCGTTGACCTATTCGCAGACTTTTTTCAATCAACGTATTCCTCTATCCACTTTATTAACACTTCTTATCCATATGCCATTCCTTCTTCTAACTCGATTTGTGTTCCCTCGATTAGTGAAAGCTCCCTACTTTCGCATTTAAAATCTCTAAAATCCTCATACTCCCCTGGCCCTGACAACATTCCTAGTTGTGTTCTTAAAGAGTGCTGTAGTTCCTTATGCAAACCGTTGCTTAAGATTTTCAATCTATCACTCGATTCTTCAGTCTTTCCAACTCTTTGGAAAGAGTCCTATATCATTCCTCTTCATAAAAAAGGTGGAAAATCGGATATTTCCAATTACAGAGGCATAGCTAAGCTCTCCGCTATTCCTAAAGTATTTGAAGAGATTATAACCTCCACCTTGCAGCATTATTGCAAATCGATTTTATTACCTTTCCAGCATGGGTTTATTAAGCGTCGGTCAACTATGACCAATTTGCTTGAATTTACTTCATTGGTTAATGATGGGTTCCTTAAGAAAAAGCAAACCGATGTCATTTACACCGATTTTAGTAAGGCTTTTGACTCTGTAAACCATGATCTTCTCCTCTATAAGCTTGATCGGTTAGGATTTCCCGCCTCTTTTCTGCTCTGGATTTCGTCCTATTTAAAAAATAGAACCCAGAAAGTTATATTACGTTCAGACACTTCAAAGCCCGTCTCTGTAACGTCCGGTGTACCGCAAGGTAGTCACCTTGGTCCTTTGTTTTTTACTCTTTTTATTAATGACCTACCCACAATACTATCTTACTCTCGGATACTTATGTATGCCGATGACGTTAAACTTATTTTATCTTTCAATGACCCGACACATTCCATTAGATTGCAAGATGATTTAAACTCCTTGCAGTCTTGGTGCTTGGTTAATCATTTAAACCTTAACTGCTCCAAGTGCATGTTTATGACTTTCCATCGTCGCAAACCTTCGCTGGCTATTTATACGATTGGCAATGAACCCCTGCAACGAATATCTACCGTCGTTGATCTTGGAATTCTTTTTGACCCCAAATTGAGTTTCAATCCTCATATCTCTTCTATTGTTAATAGGGCGAATGGTGTACTTGGATTCATTAAACGTTGGTCGAAGGAGTTTAATTATCCTTACACCACAAAGCTCCTGTACACTGCTCTAGTCCGTCCTGTACTTGAATACTGCTCGTCCGTCTGGTGTCCGCAATACAAAAAGCATATCGATCGTGTCGAATCAGTACAAAAGCAATTTTTGCTTTTTGCTCTTCGTGGACTAAATTGGGACCCTAACTTTCGTCTGCCATCGTACTCCAGTAGACTCTTGCTTATTAACCTTCCCTCGTTAGCTGATCGTAGAACAGTCCTAGGCGTTTCTTTTCTTCATAAGCTAATCATTAGTGATGTAGACTCTACCGAACTTTAAGGTCGCCTTAACTTTTCCGTTCCTTCTAGGCCAACTAGAAACTATTTACCTTTAATCTTGCCCAGATGCACAACTGATTGTGCCCAGCACAATCGTTTTCGGGTCTTATGTCAAAATTACAATGATCTCTATCACCTGCTCTCAACAGATCTCTCTCTCTTCTCTCTAAAAACGTCTCTCTATAATTATCTCCGGGGAAATCTCTGACCACTCCCAGCTGTGAGTAGGGGCATAGCTTGTCGGACTGGCTAAAAAATCCTCCCCCACCGGGTCAGAGATTTTCCGGTTATTTAGTTTTAAGTTTTTCGTATACATTTTTAATTTTTAAAGTTTACTTTAAGATATTTTTCTCTCTATCTCAGTTTTTTTTTTTTTTTTTTTTAATTTAATATATTATCCTTTTTTTTTCTCCTTTCTTCCTACTTAACTGTAGGTTTTGGTTTTTTTCTCTCTCTCTCTTTCTCTCTCTCTCTTTCTTCTCGATCTCTATATTATTAAAGTTTTTGTTAGCTCTAATAACGTCTCTGACTACAATTGGCTGTGAATAGGGGCATAGCTGGCCGGACGGGCAAATAAAATTCCCCCACCGTGTCGGAGTCGTTATTAGTTTATTTTGTATTTTTATTAGATTTTCTTTGATAGGCTTCATTAGCTCATAAAAACTTTTGTAACGTATTTAAATTTTCGTTGACAGCCTTTTTTGTCAACT